>CM040623.1:2763763-2792069 GCA_022817965.1 Solanum lycopersicoides
CACTTTCTGATGTACATTATACTTCTGAATACTCTAGTATAATCCAATTGTGAGTCACTTTCACTTTCAATCTTTTGAAGTGCAAAACTCACATTATTAGAGTCTTCACAATATTAAAATCCAAATATTTTGACTAGTCAAGTACCTTTTAAATTAAATAAAACGTGACAATGCTAAACATCTTCGAGTTCTAAGGATTCTTCTACCTAAGACCACATCAGCAACTCCACGATCTTTAATGTCGAAGTTTCTTTCTAGCATATGTTTAGTAGCATCTATGGAATTAGTATCGCTATTGATGATCAACATATGACCAATATACAAACAAACAATGACATTTGTGATTTTAATGTAAACATATTTATCACTTCCATCATTCTTAAATTTATTTACCAACATAGTTTGGTAAAATTTCTTATGTTATTCTTTGGGCTTGTTTGAGTAATAAAGAGACTTAACAAGGTCATACACTTTTTATTTTTAACCAGGAACCACAAAACCCTCGGGTTGTCAAATGTCCTTTTCGGAAGGACATTTCCATAACATTCAATTTGATTGTTATAATATTACACATAAATAAAGTTTCATTGGGTCCAATAAAGACAATATAGTCCAAATGCTTCTTTTACAAGACATGACAAATGACTATTCAACAATTCGTGTCTATATAAATAATTATATTTAATACACATATCTTTTCATGAAAAATCACAATATTTTAAGTGACACTTTTTCCATAAAATAACTCAATCATTTTGAACAAGTACACATATAATTTGGTAGTTTCGTTCTAGTCATACCATATACTTATAAACGAGAAACTCAACGACCACAATATCAAATATACTCCAAGAATTTTTTGGTTTAACATAGTACAAAAGTATCATTGAATTTCATATCTTGTGTTCCAAATTTAAATTAGACACTAAGTCTAATTTTATCAACAACCCCCCAAATTTTCAATATGATCTCAAAAATATATTTCAAGTATTTGAAAAAAAGTTTTTCCACATATTTTTTTCTCATGCTATCAAATTATCATTGGAAAGATCAATCCACCATTGAAAATATTATTCTACAAAAGAATTATAGTGCTTTAATTACATTTGACATATTTTACACAATGTCAAAGTTGATTCCATAGAGGCACGAAATCACAAACTCTAAGTCACTAGTCTTTTCCTCTATCACAAATAGACATATCCCTTAGTATTTAAATACTAACTATAAAGACCAAAAAATTGTATAATCTGATTCTATATAACAGTGAAGTTTATAGAAAATTAAAAGTACAACATTGACTTATTATGTGAAATTTTGTACTCTTCAAACCAATTGCATAGACTAATTTATCTAGAGTAGAAAACTATAAAAGTTTTTAGTCTCCAAAAATCACACAATCAAATTTCACATGGAGTACAAAACTAGAAAAGTTTGTTTCAGTCTCTAAACCGAATTGAACATATTTATAGATTATCACATAGATATGTTTTTCTTTTCAAAAAAACTTCAAACTATAACATTTTGACATACTATTTTGTCAAACAAAAATGTGCATCTTTCATTCTGCAAACTAAAGAATTTTAAAGGCAATACTTTTTGCAACCAAAATTCATTCAAAAAATCATATGGTTTGCAGATCCTTTTCCAAATAAATACATGATAAATATCAAAACTGTTTACTTTTAGAAACTAATTTCCTCCTTATATAAATAATTAGAAGCTTACGTGATGTAATCTTTTATAGAAATACAACCAATTCGTTTTGTACATTCTCATTTCAAACTTGCTAATAAAGCATAGAAGTCTGGAGAAGTAATGCATTAATTGTCTACTTTTATTATCTATTTATCTCAATCAGTAGAATATAAAAAATACTAACAATATAATAATTTCCTTACGATTGTTAATCATCTTGTATTCTTAAGATATTTAGAACAAAACTTTGAAGAACTTGGTAAGAAACAACAAAGTTTAAAGAGTATATTCGAACAAGGAAATAAAAACTATTAAGGAAAAAATATTAAAAAAAATTAGAAACAATATAAAATGTTTTTCTCAAAAAAAAAATTTGAGTCCACTGAACACACAGTGTCCCCTTATGGGATATTATTCCCCTCAAGTACCCAAGGTTAATGTTTTCAAAAGTCGTAGGCTCATCAAGATTACATTATATAATGATTATATTTTTGTTTTATTTCTAACAATTATCACAATTGGAACCAACTATTTTATCATGCTTTATGCATGTTGTAGAGTTTGTCCTTCTAGGATATTTAATAGGAGAATTTGCATTTTAAATATGAGACTATTTTTGGGTCAACAAATTCTTGTAGAATTGACTTCAATTTTCATTTGAATGAGTATCGTACTAAAGATAATTCACAACATATTTGTTTGTTTCTTATGTTGTGAATCATGGTATATCTTTTAATTATTTACCGAACATCACAATCTATTAGATGAAAAATAATTTGTTTCCGACCTTAAAAATATTGAGAATAATGGGCAAATTAGGTTGTGAAGGAATTGTCAAGGGATGGGGGTTGAGTGGGTGAAAGGAGAACATAAACCTAGAATGTAACTTATGCAACTTTTTTGCCTACTTCCATTAGGGAAGTTATTGTCCTAATTTTTAAGGAAACTTGTTTTCCTAGAACACCCTATTTTCCAAACATTTTGACCAACCAAACATAGGAACACTGAATAATATTTTTCGGAAAATTTTTTCCTCCTTACCAAGCACACCCTAGTAATAATTTGTTGGTCTAATGCATAGAAATGTTTTTGTACACAAATATATCCTGTCAATGACCAACACAAAAAGTTTTGTTCTCACAAGCAATGGTTCAACTATTTATTACAGGTATTCAACGTTAAACTAGCTCGGATATAACTCAACTTTATTGTGATGAATTGTCTTGTTAACTCAATTTTGAAATAATTCTCTTAACGTAAAAATGCATGTTGACAATAAATGCTCATGTGATCATCTTATAGATATATACATCTATTTAAGATATCACATGAGAGGTGAACATGTCCATATTCACTTTTTTTACTTTTAGGATTTAAGAGATTTGATTGAAATATTAGTTGGTCTAATCAACTTATCATGAGAATAAACAATAAAAAATATTTCAAAGAATATTTTCGTTCTTCAATATATGTTGAACTAGGTAATTTACCCACGCTTCGCGGGCATAGGAGGTTTTTTCTATCCTTTTGAACACATTTACCGATGACCGACTGTTATAAGAAAAAAAAAGTAAATTTTTGTAGGTTTTTAGAACATTTCTAAACAAATTACATGATTTAACACTATCACATATCTCGAAATTGTAAATATACAATTAATGATCTTGATATCTAATTTTTTATTTTTACGTAATTTATCATAATATATGTTTGATGATATAATTGTCTTGTTAAAATTGAGTCATGTTTTTATGTAGAGATTAAGAATCATTTTTTCTTTTTTATACATGAAAAATATATAATCCGATACTTTTATGGTTATCATAACTCATCGTGTAAAAAATTTATGTGAAAGTTTTTGATAATCAATATTAGTTATAAATAAGTTAAGACCGTTAAAAAATATACACTGCAACAACATAAACAATATCTTTTTAAAGACAATCTACTTGCATGAGGTCACATGTTCACCACTTTTCTTTATTATTACTTTGTTATTCTAATAAAAATTTGTAGAAGAAGAAAAATATATTTGGAACAACAACAACATAATATTGTTGACCCTTATATTAATTCATTCTTCATTACACTGCGGAAGGTCCTTTCGGTGCTTCATCAATGCAACTTTAAGACTTTTTCAAGAATATTTACGTATGATTGTTGCATTATGAAAGTACACATAGATTAAAATGTTAGATTTACATTCATGTTAAAGAAACATTCTCGAACATTAAAAAATTAAAAATAAATCTAACCTAGATAATTCAACGCTCAGCAATGACTTGGTATATGAAGGACAACAAATCTATGTTAATAGACATATCTTTTGTAGCTTAAGATATTAGTTTTATTTAGAGTAGGTTTTGTTTCATATTCTTCAAATTAAGCTTGATTAAAATAGTCATATCTTACGCCAAAAATATTTAGAAGAGTTGAATGAGAGAAAAAAACATTAAAACGACGAAGATCGCTGTCTTAGTGAGATTATATACATATCAAACAAAGAATAATAAATAAAATTTTAAGGAGGCAACAAAAGAGCGAGAAAAAACATTAAATGGAATTAACTATGAGATATCCAATCATGATGACAAATCATTCTAACAAGAAAAGTTCCTATCTTTTGAAATAAGATACCAAAAAACATTGACTAACACTACAATCAAATTTTAATTCTTAAAGTACTCAAATATACAGTAATAAATTCAATAAAAATAAAAAACAACATAAAACCCAAAAAATATGTGCATGCATAGTTATTAACTCTCACAGGATTTTCTGAAGAACACAAAATAACATTCTTGTTTGTGAAGGAATAACGACGAAAAAATTTGAGATTTGTAAGGTATTTTTTTAATATACCTTCAACAATTTCAGTAGAGAAAACTTGCTTGAACATTTAATTAACATTTGTTATTTAAACTGTACTAACAAATACTTATAACAATAACTTTACACAAATATAAACAACAAAGTTTAAAGAATATATGCAAAAACAACAATCAATAATATAAGCATAAACAAATTATTGTAAAAAACATACTAAGATATTTAGCAATAGAATGAAACTGAATGATAAAAGTCAAGCCCACTGAATGCAAAATGTAATCCTTCATTTATAGACAATAAAAGGTAGTGTAAAATTTTATTATTGTGTCTTATCAGAAAGATCAAAACTCGTTGGAAAATTACGACCCTTCGAAAAGGTCACAATATTTAATAAAAGTCGCAACTCTTCATAAAAGTCACAACTTTGTCACGACCCAAAAATGGACGTGATGACACTCGTCTTATCCCACCAAGACAATCAGCCTAAAACTCAAAACCATTACATTAAAATGCGGAAATTTTATGATAAGCTCAAAAATAGCACCAAAATCTTGTTGTCACGTGTACAAATCTCTAAAGTATTACAATTGAATCAAAAGAAAATAAAAGTCTCATCTGACTTTTTCTAGAGTCAAACAAGATCATAAACAGGAGTAAGAAGGTCTGCTGAGATGACAAACAGTTACCTCACTAATCTCCAAGAAGCCTCAGAAACGAAGATAATATATCACAAATGTCCGGGCTAGTAACCTACAAATAAAATTGTAGAAGCAAGGGTTAGTACCAAACCACACGGTACTCAGCAAGTAAATCTCTAAACACAAGCTAAGGGGATGAAATACGGGTACTCCTATCACCCCAACCGAAACCTCCACAACTACAACCTGCATAAAAATCAGCCAACCTAACAACTCACAGTTTACAGCGCACATAGTTCAACAACAATACTTAGGTAAATTACATATCCTCAATAACAACACTTTGACAAATCACATGTTCTCAACAACAACACTTTAACAAATTACATGTCCTCAACAACGACACTTTAACAAATTACATGTCCTCAACAACAACACGTTAACAGATTACATGTCCTGAACAACAATACTTCAACAAATTACATATTCTCAACAATAAGCTCAGTATTCATCAATCACCAATTCCACAGAAAGGCATTCACAAGATCAGTAAAATACAACATCAAGTTCACTAATGATAAGTATGTGCAATGCAATGGAATGCAATGTTAAGTGTAATGATGCATGTCTGACCTAGTGATACACTCCCGTTGTCTCTCAGTCCGGGACCCATGGGGACATACCTGTCCATGCATCTGTCGCAGCGCACGACACGACCCTAAATAATAATAACCATCGCGGTGCGTGATACATCCCTCGAAATATAGTATCCATCGCGGCGCGCGATACGTCCCTCGAAATGGTACATCATCTTTAAGTTCTCATTCTTTCTCAATACACATAACACTTGTCACAACCATATCTCAGAATAATGCAAATGACATGTTCACATAAATAATGAGGAGATGACCGTGTTCATAACATTGCACAATTCACAGTAACACAAACATGATATCACCTCAACAATGATTCAGCAAGTCTTCAAACCTTTCTCAACACATCACACATAAATTAATCACGTTGCCTTTTGTTACCCCTTTTTCATCATAAAAATTAATCAATGTAGACAGTCAATCCATCACCAACTCCCATTACTCCCAAACATATACCACAAGGAAAATACACGCATTCCATACACTTAACAAGAGTTTAGAAATTCACTTGCCTTAAATAGTCGAACAGTCACTCCGGGACTTGATCCTTCCCTTTTCGTTGAACTTCCAACTCAAAGCAATCTATTCAAACAAGTAATCACACTAAGATTTTGAAATTAACAACGCTCATATCACTATGTGTTTAGTTTAGACCCAAAAACTCACCCGATTTTATAATCAAGTTCTTATGTCTTGGTGCCAATTAACATGTCAACTCTCATGTTCTTCAAATTTCAAGCTTAGGGTTAAATTTCCATTTCTCCAAATATCTTGAAAATTATTAAGAACTAATGAAACAATAACACATCAACTTATTATAGTCAACAATACCCATACTCTATGCACCCTAAAATATTCTAAATAATTAGAACACCCATGACCGAAACTTTAAAGCATAGATACCGGTCATAACTGTTTGTTACTTTTCCAATAAAAATTTCCATAACATCACTCAATATGTATAATCACTTCCATCATTAAAATTGCATGATCTTCCTTCTTTTTAGAGAAATATTGTTCATACATATAGTGACAACTTCGTCAATTTTTAATTCCCTTTTTAATTTCAATTATAAGAATAATATAATAATACTAACAAGGATATACTACCACCCACATCTAATGAGGCAGTTATTCGAACTTATACATAATAAAATAATAATTTAGTATATAATGACCTCTATGCATAATCACAAGTTTATATATTAACATAAGTTATACACGATTTTAACCTAAAATCTACTCCTGATTACATAACAAAATTAATATGAAGGATAAGAATAATTACCTTGACGCCTTAAGATGAATCTATCAAATTTTCTCCTCCTTTTTCTTTTTCTTTTTCTCCCTTCCTTTTCTTTTCTTCTTATGCGTATCTTTTTTTGTTTCTGTTCGTTCTTTTTCTTCAACATAGCCGCCTGAGGCTTTTAACCTTTTAGGGCACTTTGTCCTTTTATTATTATTATTATTAATATTTTATTTATTTATTTAATTTTCTTTTCTATTTTTTTCCTTTTTCCATTATTATTAGCGACAAAATAATCCTTTATTAAACTTGAGAATCATGCCAGTCACTCTTATAAGTCATAAATTATTTATAAAAGCTATTAAAAAGGGGTTAACTCAGAAAATGGATAAAATTTATAAAACGACTAAGAGAGTCGTTACAAGTCGTAATTAGCTAGTAAATTATTTTCGTTTGACCTAACTTATCGCTGGCCTCCTAAAGTTAGCACTAACTTTCACTTAGACACCTCAACTAGGTTTTGTTCATTTTAGACACCTCATGTCATGTCCCGCTGTGTCATTTTGACACTTTTTTTTAATAATCAAACAAATATGTAAGGCGTGTATAACACACTCGTCGATGCCATGTCAAAATGACGAATAAAACAAAGATACATGGCATATATATTGAAAATAATTTTTAAATAATTAAATTTAATTTTTTTTTAAAAAAGGTCAATGACTTAGTGACATGTTTGAATTTTAATCCAAATAATTTTAAAAAGAATTAACCACTTACAAGCCCTTCGTTGTGTTCTCCACCATCCCCACCCCACCCCCGATCCTCAACCTCTCCCCCACTAGATTGTCTTTTCCACATTCCACAACCCCTACCCCAGATTGTTTTTCTCCAATATACTTTTATAGTAATTTAACTATTTGAAAGGAATTATTAACAAAAGCACAATTTCTTTGCAAAAACTGGTTCCTCTTACTTATAACTTCAAATAAAACCAAATTCTTCAAATCTAAACAAAGAGTTCCCTAAAAGAATTTTCTAGATTTTTTTAAAGAAAATATATTTTGATTTTAAAAAAAAAAAACATTTCAAGGAGGAAGAATGACAACAAAATAAGAAAAAAAATTTAAGCTTGAAATCTCTTGGTGTTGTAGCACTATTAGATCTATTTCTCCATGGAAAGAGTTTAAGTTTTGAAAAATGGTGGCTAAAATGGGAAGAAAAATAAAAATAAAAATAAAAATAAAAATAGGTTAAATATAAGTTCTCCACGCGCTGGTAAGGAGTGTATCACACTCACTGTGTCATGTCAGCAAAAAATATCAAAATGACACAACGGGACATGACTTAAGATGTCTAAAATGAACAAAGTCTAATTAAAGTGTCTAAGAAAAAAATAGTGCTTAGGGGGCCACCGATGAGTTAGGCCTTTTCGTTTTTGTCGTTAATATTGGGAAGAATATAGGTTATCAATAATTTGTGTATATTTGGGTTATTCCATCTACCCAAATTTTAGTTGTTTATGTTGTTACTCAGAAGTGTTATGATGTTGGCTATACGTATTCCTATAACCTTGCCCCATATTATTCCTAAACCTTAAGCTTCATAGGCATATGCAATATTTGAGACTATTTAGAGGAGATTTTGAGTTGATCAAAATTGAATAATTAGTGTATATTTCATGTATTAATAAACTATATTTAAATTTTTTGTGTATCATAATGTATAGTTAGTGTATAACTCATATATTGATAAGCTATATTATTCAACTTTTAGAGTGTATCATAATGTATAGTCAATATATACTTTCTATGACTTTTGACTATTTTTTTTATGTAAATAATAACATAACTAATTTTTTTGTAAACTGATTACTTTATGTATATATTTAAAACTATCCTCAAATGTTTGCCTATTAGCTAGTGTGGCTACTGATCTAAATTAAGGATTATTATGTTTTAGATAAAAAATGAATTGATAGTTAAAAGTTCTTTATAATATGAATGTATATAAATTAAACTCACAACTTTTAACACTGATTGTGTAGTTATATAAATGTAATTATAGGGGTTATGGTATTCCCATATACCGGCACTACTAAATCTTTTTTTACTATTTTCTCAGTGAGATTATATTTTTATTGAATCTGTAAAAAATAAAATATAAGTGTTTACATATATACGAAGAGATTAAGAAGCTTATCAGTATTTTAATGAGAATATGCTTCCCGTCATGTGTAGTAAACTGGTTAGGCGAAAATGATGATGCAAAAATCATGTTTTGATTACTAATTTTTCATTAACTTGCGATGGAAAACGTATCTTTACTAAGCTTCTAGTTAGGGGTGTACATGGTCGGATTGGTTTGGGTTTTCAAATATTAAATCAAATCATTTGTTTCGGATTTTCAAATCTATAAACCAAACCAAACTAATAAAATTCGTGTTTTTCAACCTAGGATTTTTTCAGATTTTTTCAGGGTTTTCCACTAAAGTATTCATACAAACATATAATTTACTTGTACTTCAAGAATTTCTTCAGTTCTACCAAAATACAACTATTTAAGGTGTTTCTTAAGAATATAACACAAACAATGATATGATTAGTGACAATAAAATTTCCAAAAAAAATATAATAATAATAATAATAATAATAATAATAATAATAATAATAATAATAATAATAATGAAATCGTGTAAACAAATATTGCAAATTAACAAGTCATAATGAAAATGATCATAATTTAAAAGTACTGAATCATGCTAAAATAAGTTTAATAAGTATTAGTTACATGACTAATTATTAAAGGAAACTAAAGTTAGATTATGTATTTCAATTGTGTCTAAACCAATGTAAAACCAAAGAACGAATATTCAATATTATTGTCATTCTTAGTGTTAAATTGATTTTCTTGTTGCATTAGTATTAATTTGATTTTGATTTATTATTATAATTACCAACATCCGTGGACTACAATCTTTATGGAATCATTCAAAATTCTAAGTGTCAAACTTGAAATAATACATTAAAAGATAAAAACTATGAAAAAGTATAAGAAATATTTTTATGTATAAAATAAAATTTTAAAATAATATATATATATATATATATATATATATATATATATATATATATATATATATATATAATGTCGAGTTTGGTTTCGGGTTGATTTTTTTTAAGTTAAAACCAACACAACCCAAATATAGTCAGATTTTGTTTCAACACCAAACCAAGTCAAACCAACCACTAGTCGGATTTTTTTCCGGTTTGACTCGACTTGCGTTTTGATTTGATTTTTGATTCGATTTTGTACACCCCTACTTCTAGTAGTGAGGTATATGCATACATGAAGGACTATTAGTTTTAATAAGTTATGTTAGGAATAAAATATCTACCGTTATATTTGTCCTAGTCTTTAGGAAGTCGTTTTAGACGTGGGTTGTTATCTAGTTTTTAGCAAAAAGCTTTGTAGGGTAGTTCTTAATTTTTAGTTAAGTCTGTTGTGTTTTTTTTCCTGCTATATAATGTGTAACACCCCTAAAACGACTTAAGTGAAGATAGAGCCTAACACTTGTGTCTTGATATTTTGAAGTCCTAAAATGGGTTAGAATGATGTTATGAGGCAGTCTGTAAAGTTTCATGAAATTTGGAGGTCAAACGTCCATGACGTTCGAAAGGTTTGCCTTGAAACGTCTTTGTTGTCTTAGTATGTTTCGTCGAGTTTTACGTGTTCGTTTTGGATGAAATTGATGTGAGAGGTCCTAACCTCATATACGATCATATTTGAGTTGAAAATATCCGGGAAAACTCCTCAAGGATTAACCAAAGGTCCTTGAGGAAGGACCCATCGTGTGAGCCAAAACTGCCAAAAAAGAGTCTCACCTACGAAGACAACCTACACCCCGTAGGTGGGAGACGTAGTCAGGATTTAGCCTACGGAGCTTAATCTCCCAAAGGCAAGTCTCTTATCTTATCAATGGTCAGACAGAACGGCCCGTCTGTGGACCTACGCCCCGTCGATGGGCAACCGTCAATGGTGCCTACAACAGTGCGCATGTTCACTGTAAAGTGTAGGGGTGAATTGGTAAATTCACCACATCCAAATAAATGTTCGGGCGGTTTCATAGGTTTTTTTTGGGTATTTCAAATGGGTTTATAAGTCCTAAGCACCTAGACGAATTCATTATTCCAAATCAAAATCCAAAATCTCTAAGAAACTCTCTAGAACTCCATTGAAACCAAAACTCAAGATAGAGCTTGGATTGAATATTGGTTGGTGATTCTTCATCAAATTCTTGGTCTAGCATCAATTGAGGTATGACTCTTCATCCTTGAATCTCTTTTCTTCAAGGAGCCAAACTTTAAAGTGATTTCCAAAGTCTTTCAAAGATGAAACTGCCCAATTTTGATATCTATCCATGGGTTCTTGCATAAAACATTTTGAATCATTGTATATTGATGTAATTGATGTTAATTTGATGATTTTAACCTAATTACTCTATGTACCCAAGTTTTTGACAACTTTCTGGGTGACTTGATTATGTCTTAATGCTATTAAATTCTTATGTAGTTTGATTAGGGCTATGAATTATGATAGAATCATGTTAGAATTGTTAGTAAGCTTCCCTAAATTCATAAATCCATGTCGTATGATCTTTGATTCATTGTCTATTGAATTATTGAATTGAATTGGTGATCATGACCATGGGTAAAGGCCTTTGGGTATTATGTTGGATGATTTGACTATGAATTGAAGTGATGAGAGTGGATTGGGTGTCATGTTGCCCTAACTCTCTTCATATTATGTAATTTAGGTCTTTAATTATGTTTATGATTGGTATGGTCCACTTATGGTGGTGGTGTTATATGCTTTACTTGTGAATTATGTGGCCTCGTCAGCGTTACTTTATGCACTATGATGCACATGGACTTGTCGGCATTACTTGATATATTTTGATAGTTATTTAATTGATTTATGTGAAGTATGAGCATATGTATCTACATGTGAGTAAGGTAAAAGTATGTGTTCTTCTATTGACATAGGTGATCATGTTAGACTATGACTATGTCCTTATATGTGTAGTCTTAGGTTTGATGCATGATTCTTCCTACTTGGTTGTATAAGTCTTATGATTGTTATATTTATGGTTCTATAGTAGTGTATAGGGTGACCTATAGCTGACTTGCTTGTCTCTAGGTGCTCTAGAATAGTATGTTATGTGTATGGTATGGTGAAGTGTGTGTCTTGTTATGGAAGACTTGTGTTCCTTACTTGATACATGTATAATGTGAATATGATTTCTTGACTTAGTATGCTAAAGCTTCTTAGTCTTGTATGTCTGATTGACATGTGACCTTGAACCTAGCTAAGAAGGTCCTTTATGCGGAACCTTCATCCTAGATGTAAGGTTATGATATCCTTGAAGTTGAAAGCCGTAATGGTATACTTCTTGTGTGAATGGTGACTTAAGGTTGGTTTGCTGGAACAACATGAAACCATCCTTAAGAAAGTCATTGAGCTATCCTCTTGACCATTGTAGGTAGCCTTAGTAAACAATCTTTGGTAAGGTGTAATGTGATTGGGTTATGAACTAGATATGAAACCTCTTCATGTACTCCTTTATTGAAATATTCTATGAGAACAAAGGCTAGCACCGAGTGAGTATGCTTGGGAAGTTTCTCTAGCTAAGATGACTTTAGAGAACAAAGAAACCCTCGATATTCCTTAACCATGTGCCTACATGGGATGTGTCCTAGTTCTACCATTGGCAAGTAAAACACCCTACATCGGAGTAGGTTCATGACTCCGGATTCCATGCATAGCTAGTATGGTCTATGTCGGTTATTGCCTATTCTCATCATATGGGATACCTACTAGTGTTGGAGAAGTTCTATGAAGTTTAGGTGGTGGTATGAGACGTTATCTAGACATTGCACGATTAGGCTTTGAAGATGTTAGTGAGTGAGTCCCTCGATCTTCTCCAAGATCATTACTTGAATGTCCTTATGTGTTGAATGTCTGTTAAATGAACTAATGAAGATAATGGCTTAAGTTAGAAAGCATGTTAATGTATAAGTACTAGTCTAGAATGAATTTAAGGATTGCCTAGTTAAGGTGTGAAGGAAGCATAGGAATGGTCTCTTCATGTCTTACCTAGGTAAGTCTTAAGAATAACTCTAGATAGTTCGGTTAATAAAGTGAGAATGATCTTATCCTAGGTAGTCTAAAGGATAGCTTAGGTGTGTGAAGGGATTGTATGGGCGGTCGCTTCATAACTCACTCAAGTGAGCCTTAGAATCACCTTTGGTAGGAGGATCTCATGTTTATGTGTTCCTATATATTCTTGATGCTATATTATAATGTATGAGTTTCAATTGAAGTTACAGTGAAGTGAGGTTCACTGTAAGCTTACTGTAATGTTATTGTAATGTCACCTTAAATTGATATAAATTGCATATGCCTTGTATTGTACTCTAAATGTGATGTTTGGTGCTTAAATGTGGTTCTTATATTTATAATGTGATATTTTAATAAAAAAGAGCATATTTCTCATAAATGTCCATTTTTCATGATTTTATGAATTAAGCCATACTTAGTACATGCATTGTACTAATTCCATACTTTTTGTCTATCTCTAAAGATGTGGTTAGCAGGTGAGAGGTGTCTTGAGCAAGCTTGGAATCTAGAAACCGTTCAAGCAAAGTTGAAGTATGTCCTCACTTGACTCGATGGCATAACCATCTTTAGACTTCTTTTATTCAAGTATTGTAATAGACTAAGTAATTCTCTATTTCGTATTGTATGGGTCGTGTCCCAAATATTCTTGAGTCTAAGATTGACATATGTTGAGACTTAGTATTTTGCCTATGATTTTTATATGAAAGATGTTTTAAGATATTTCGTGTGAAAAGTTTTAATTCCGCACTACTTTTCATACATGTATGCAATGAATGATGTCAAGGGCTTGTACAAGACCTCCAAGAGGTCAAGTATGCCATGTTGTGCTCCAAGAGTGACATATCTTGTAGGGTGTGCTCTCGGGGTGTGACATAATGACTGCAGTAGCAGCATTGAAAAGTATCAGTCAAAGAAATTTCTTTCCACATTTACTGCCTCTCTTTCTCTATTATACTTTTGCTTCTTGAATCTGTTTTTGCTATCAGTGGTATCAGAGCCAAGTGAGATAAAAAAAAAAAAAAACAGAGAGAAATATTGCTAGTTTATGACTTCAGAGAGCAATTATGTTCAAGCAGCTATTCCGCGTTTTGATGGTCATTATGACCATTGGAGTATGATGATGGAGAACTTCTTACGGTCAAAGGAGTATGGGCTAATTGTCGAGGACAGAATCGGCGCTCCGAGAAAAGCGAAGCCTTAACAAATGCTCAAAAGGCAAAGTTTGAAGCAAGAAAGTTGAAAGATTTGAAGGCAAAGAATTATCTCTTCCAGGCTATCGATCGTCCCATCCTAGAAACTATTCTTTGTAAAGAAACTTCTAAGGATATTTGGAATTCGATGAAAAAAAAGTATCAAGAGTGAAACGTGCACAACTTCAAGCCTTGAGAATGGATTTCGAGACGTTGCAGATGAAAGAATGAGAGTCTGTAATGAGTTACTGCGCTAGAACAATGGAGATTAGCAACAAAATGCGATTTCATGGTGAAAAAATGAATGATGTCACAATTGTGGAAAAGATATTGCGCTCCCTGACGCCGAAGTATGACTATGTCATTTTCTCCATTGAGGAGTCAAAAGATATAGATGAGTTATCGCTTGAAAAATTGTAAAGTTCCTTATTGGTACATGAGCAAAAAATGAACCACAATTCATCTTCTGAAGAGCAGGCTTTGAAGGCTCTTACTAATACTCGTTTCTCAAATTATTGAGGAAGGGGTAGAGGTATAGGAATAGGAAGATGAGATCGAGGATATAGAGATGAAGGTATAAAGGACGATATTAGGAATTTCAGAGCCAATGATGACACGATAAAGGCAGACAAAATTTTTTTAACAAATCCAAAGTAGAATGCTATCGATGTCATAAATTTGGTCATTATAAGTCTGAATGTTATACCAGGTCGCTGAAAGTAACGAAGTTGAGATATTGTTGATGACAATACAAGGAGAGAAGGAACCTGAATAAAACGTTTGGTATTTGGATACGGGCTGCAGGAATCACATGTGTGGAAGTAAGTCTTCTTTTTCTTATTTGAATGAAGGCTTCCGTTCAATAGTTAGTTTTGGTGATTCTTCCACTATGAGTGCAATTAGAAAGGGTGATATTAAGATAGAACAAAGAATGGTTTTGAAGAAACTATCTCAAATGTGTTATATGTTCCTACTTTGAAAAATAATCTGCTAAGTGTTGGTCAATTGCAAGAAAAGGATATGTTATAACTATTGAGAAAGGTGCATGTGACATTTATAATCCTACCAGAGGAGTTATTCTTGTTGTGAAAATGAGTTCAAACAGGTTGTTCCCGTTAAAGATACAGAATAGTCACTGTTGTTTGAAAGCAGAATTAGAGATCTGTCATGGTTGTGGCATTTTAGATATGGTCATTTGGGTTTGGGGGGATGAAAAGTTCCCCAACAAAAAAATATGGTGATAGGTCTTCCTGAAATTACAATTCCATCGCAAATTTGTGAGGAATGTGTTGTCGGCAAACAACATAGTTCTCAATTTCCAAAAGGAAAGTCGTGAAGATCCAATGATACATTGACATTTGTGGTCCAATCAAACCAGCTTCTAATGGAGGTAAACGATACTTATTACGTTTAGATGATTTTTCCCAAAAAAACTTAGGTTTATTTTTACATGAAAATCTGAGGCTTTTAAAGCATTTAAAAGCTTCAAGGTTCATGTAGAAAATGAGACGAGAAAGAAAATCAAGACTCTTCGAACGGATTGTGGTGACGAGTTTTGATATTTTTTGTGAATCTGATGTCATTAGAAAAGAGCTTACAATAGCTTATATACCACAAAAAAATGGTGTATCAGAGAGGAAAAATAGAACCATCCTTAATATGGTTTGGAGTTTGCTGGCAAAAGGAAGAATGAAAAAGAGTTTTTGGACAGAAGCGATAACTTGGAGCATTCACGTCTTGAACAGAAGTTCTACATATTCTGTTAAGAACATGACTCCAGAGGAGGCGTGGAGTGGAAGAAGGTCTGTTGTAGATCACTTTCAAATTTTTGGGTGCATTTGTAACACCTCAAAAATGACTTAGGTGAAACTAGATCCTGACGCTTGTGTCTTAATGTTTTGAAGTCCTAAAATGGGTTAAAATGAGGTTAGGGGGCAGTGGTTAAAGATTCATGAAGTTTGGAGGTCAAACGTCCATAACGTTCGAAAGGTTTATCTTGAAATGACCTTGTGTTTCTTAGTATGTTTCGACGAGTTTTACGTGTTCGTTTTGGATGAAATTGATCTGAGAGGCCCTAAGCTTATACACAAAAATATTCGAATTGGAAACATCAGGGAAAAAGTCCCCAAGGACCAAGCAAGGGTCCTTGAGGAAGGACCCATCATTTGAGCCAAAAGCTGTCAAACCAGCCCAACCTACAAAAGGCAGTCGACGCCCAGTAGGTGAGGGGTGTAGGTTAACACTTAGGCGTGAGAGGTTGTTCTCCCTTTGGACCAGCCTCTGACCCAAACCACGGACCAACAGGACGGTCCGTTGGTTGGGTAACGGGGCGTAGGTGACCAACCGTCGTTGGTGACTGCAACCTACGCAGTTCACTATTAAGTGAAGAGGTGAATTGATAAATTGACCCCACGTCCAAATAACTAAATGGGCAGTTACTTAGGGGTATTCTAGGTATTTTAAGTAGACTTATAAGTCCTAAACACCTAGATGAATTCATTATTCCAAATCAAAACCCAAATTCTCTAAGAAATTCTCTAGAACTTCATTGAAGTCAAAACTCAAGATAGAGCTTGGATTGAAGATTGGTTGGTGATTCTTCATCAATTCTTCATTGAATTCGTGGTCTAGCATCAATTGAGGTATGGTTCTTCATCCTTCAAACTCTTTTCTTCAAGGAGCCAAACTTCAAAATGATTTCTAAAGTCTTCTAAAGATGAACTTGTCCAATTTTGATATCTATCCATGGTTCTTGCATAAAACGTTTTGAATCATTATATATTGATTTAATTGATTTTGATGAGATGATTTTAACCTAATTACTCTATGAACTCATGTAATTCATGAACCCTAGTTTTTGACTACTTTATGGGTGACTTGATAATGTCTTGATGCTATGAATTCTTATGTAGTTTGATTAGGGCTATTGAATTATGCTAGAATCATGTTAGAATGGTAAGTATGCTGCCCTAAATTCATAAATCTACGTTGAATTATCTTTGATTCATTGTCTATTGTAAGTATTGAATTGAATTGGTGATCATGACCATGGGTAAGAGCCTTTGGATATTGTGTTGGAAGATTTAGCTATGGATTGAAGTGGATTGGTGGTACGCTTCCCTAATTCTCTTTATATTATGTAATTTAGTCTTGAATTGTGTTGTGATTGATATGGTCCAGTTATGGTGGTGGTGTTATGTGCTTTATTTGTGAATTATGTGGCCTCGTAGGCGTTACCTTATGAATTATGATGATCATGGCCTTGTCGGCATTACTTGATTATTATGATCATTTGTGTAGTTGATTTATGTGAAGTATGATTATATCTATCTACATGTGAGTAAGATGAAAGTATGTGTTCTTCTATTGATATTAGGCGATCATATTAGACTATGACTATGTCCTTATGTGTATAGTCTTAGAGTTGATGCATGATTCTTCCTATTTGGTTATATGTCTTTATGTGGAACCTCCAACCTAGTTGGTAGGTTATGATATCCGTGAATTCGAAAGTCGTAATGGTATCCTTCTTGTGTGAATGGTGTACTTAAGGTTGGTTGACTGGAACGATATGAAATCATCCTTATGAAAGTTATTGAGCTATCGTCTTAGCCATTGTAGGTAGCCTCAGTGGAACCTCTTTGGTAAGGTGAAATGTGATTGGGTTATGAAATAGATATGGAACCTCTTCATGTGATCCTTTATTGGAAATACTCTATGAGAACAAAGGCTAGCATCGAGTGAGTATAGTTCGGGAAGTTGCTCTATATAAGATGACATTAGAGAACAAATAAACCCTTCATATTCCTTAACCATGTGCCTACATGGGATATGTGCTAGTTCTACCATTGACCTGTAGAACAAACCTCCATCGGATTAGGTTCATGACTCCGAATTTCATGCATAGCTAGTATGGTCTATGTCGGTTATTGCCTATTCTCATCATATGGGATACCCACTAGTGTTGGAGAATTTATATGAAATTTAGGTGGTGGTATGAGACTCTATCTAGACATTGCACGATTAGGCTTTGAAGATGCTAGTGAGTGAGTCCCTAGGTCTTCTCCAAGACCATTACTTGAATGTCGTTATGTGATGAATATCTATTAAATGAACTAATAAAGATAATGACTTAAGTAAGAAATCATGTGAATGAATAAGTACTTATCTAAAGTAGCTTAAGGGTTGCCTAGTTAAGGTGTGAAGGGGGCATAAATGATGGTCTCTTCATGTCTTACCTAGGGAAATCGTAAGAATGACTCTAGATAGGAAAGTTGGTAGATAAATTAGACATGATCTAAACTTAGGAAGTCTTAAGGATTATTTAGGTAATCTTGGAGAGGGTGTATGGACGTTCTCTTCTTGAGTTACTTAAGTACGTCTTTTGATAACCTTGGTGAGGAGAAGGTCATATTATATATATGTGTGTTATGGTGTATAGTGAGAATGATCTTATCCTAGGTACTCTAAAGGACCTCTTAGGTGTGTGTGAAGGGATTGTATGAGCGTTCGCTTCACAACTCACTCAAGTGACCCTTAGAATCACCTTTGGTAGGAGGATCTCATGTTATGTGTTTTGGTGAGAAGGTTGCATGCTAAATGGATTCACTGTGAAGTTGAACATAGCTCACTGTAAAGTGACTTAGTTCACTGTGATGTTTCTTAATATTTGATAAAATGCTTATGTGATATCTTATATGTTTCTAAGATGTTAAATGTTGTTCTTGTGCTTATAGTATGATGTTTTAATAAAAAAAGAGCATATCTCCAATAAATGTCCGTTATCATGATTTTATGCATTAAGCTAGTACATGTTTTTATACTAATTCCATGATTTTGTTTATCTCTAAAGTTATTCATAGGTGAAGGACAATTTGGGAGCAAAGCTTGGATTATAGGATCTTTCCAGCAAGGTTGAAGTATGTCCTAATTTGACTCGAGGGCATCACTATCTTTATAGTTCTTTTATTAAAGCATTGTAATAGACTTAGTAGTAGTATATTTTTTGATGTATGGGTCGTGTCCCAATTATTCTCGAGTCTAATATTTGATGACATGAGACTTGGTATTTCCTTTGCTTTTATATGAAAGATATTTTGAAAGACTATTTGAATGATGTGAAAAGTTTTAATCCCGCACTACTTTTCATATATGTATATGCAATGAATGATACGAAAGGGCTTGTACAAGACCTCCGAGAGGTCAAGTACACCACGTTGCACTTCGAGAGTGCCATATCTTCTAGGGTGTACTCTTGGAATGTGACAACATTGCATATGCACATGTCCCATATGAGTAACGAAAGAAGCTCGATGATAAAAGTGAAAATGTGTATTTATTGGTGTTAGTGAAACTTCTAAGGCATATAAGTTATTTAATCAACAAACATAAAAGATTCTGATCAGTCAAGATATTACTTTTGATGAAGAAACTACTTGGGATTGGAATATGTAGCAACCTACCCCAATCCTGCTTGAGAATGAACTCAAAGAACCGGCCTTAATACCCAGAAATTCAGAGGATTATGCTCCTACAATCAATGAAATTACACCAACAACTGGTGGAAATTTTCCAACAGTTTTGCAAGAAACTGATTCAGCTGCTCAGTTACTTCGGCGTACTCGAAAAAGGCCTGCATGGATGTCGGACTATGAGGTAACAGGAATTCAGGTAAATGATAATGCAATTAGTTATTTTGCATTGTTTGCGAACTGCGACCCTACAATTTTTGAGAGTGATGTTAGAGAAGAAAAATGGAGAAAGGCAATGGATGCTGAAATTGAAGCTAAAGGAACGATACTTGGGAGCTTATTGATCTTCGAGAGAAGCAGAAAATCATCGGCGTCAAGTGGGTCTACAAGACGAAACTGAAGGGAAATGGTGAAATTGACAAATATAAGGCGTGATTGGTAGCTAAGGGATACAAACAGAAGTACGGCGTGGATTATACTGAAGTTTATGCTCCAGTTGCAAGGCATGATACCATCAGAATGCTAATTGCATTTGCAACACAACATTCATGGCCTATCTTCCAGTTGGATGTCAAATCACCTTTCTTACATGGATATTTGGAGGAAGAGGTATTCATTGAACAACCTTCTGGTTATGTTAAGGTTGGAAATGATCATAAAGTTTATCGCTTGAAGAAGACCCTTTATGGACTAAAACAGGCCCCCCGAGCTTGGTATAGTCGCATTGAGGCTTATATTTTGAGAATGAGTTTTCAAAACTGTCCATATGAGCATACACTTTTTGTGAAGATTGAAGATGATGCAAAAATGCTTATTGTATGTTTATATGTTGATGATCTTATATCCTGGGAACGACAATGTCATGTTTGCTGAATTCAAGAAGTCTATGATGGATGAGTTCGAGATGTCCGATCTTGGTAATATCCATTACTTTCTTGGATTAGAAGTGGAGCAATCTGATGATGGGATATTTATTTTCCAAAAGAAGTATGTGTGAGAAATTTTAGACAAGTTCAAGATGCTGAACTGCAATCCTACCAACACACCAAATGAGTTTGGATTAAAACTAAACAAAGATGGGAGAGGAATAAAGGTGGATAGAACGCTTTACAAACAAATTGTGGGCAGTTTAATGTACCTAACTGCCACAAGACCCGACATTATGTATGCAGTAAGTCTTGTAAGTAGATATATGGAGAGTCCAACGAAGATGCATTTGGTAGCAGCGAAGAGAATTCTTTGCTATTACAAGGAATGAAAGATTTTGACATTTTCTACTAGAAAGAAGAAAAGTCAGATTTGATTGGCTTTACGATAGAGACTATGCAGGAGATCAAGACGACAGAAAGAGCACTTTCGGTTATGTTTTTATGTTAGGCACATGAGTTGTTTCTTGGTCTTCCAGGAAGCGAAAAATTGTCACTTTATCGAGTACTGAAGCTGAATTTGTTGCTGCTACAACTTGTGCTTGTCAAGCTGTTTGGTTAAGAAGAATTTTTGAAAAACTACAATTCAAACAAGAAAGAGCAACTACAATTTTCTGCGACAACAACTCTTCCATCAAGCTATCAAAAAATCATGTGCTACATGGAAGAAGCAAGCACATTGATGTGAAGTATTATTTTCTGTGAGATCTCAACGACGAAGGAACAATAGAGTTGGAATATTGTCGAAGTGAAGATCAGTTGACCGACATTTTTATCAAACCTCTCAGATTTCTCCCTTTTCGAAATCTGAGGAGGTCGATGGGTATCGGCACTATGGAAGAGCTCAAGAAGCTGAAGTTAAACTGAAGCTTGAAAGCTTTCAGTTAATGGGAGGGTGTTAGTTTTAATAAGTTATGTTAGGAATAAAATATCTATCGTTATATTTGTCCTAGTCTTTAGGAAGTCATTTTAGACGTGGGTTGTTATCTAGTTTTTAAGAAAAAGCTTTGTAGGGTAGTTCCTAATTTTTAATTAAGTCTGTTGTGTTTTTTTTCCTGCTATATAATGACTGCAGTAGCAGCATTGAAAAGTATCAGTCAAGGAAATTTCTTTCCACGTTTATTGCCTCTCTTTCTCTATTATATTTTTGATTCTTGAATCTGTTTTTGGACTATGTTAGGCAATCCTTCATATATTAAAGGGACAATAAAGGTTCCTTGAACAACAAATTTATGAGAGTTTAGTGCATCATGTTGCATACCCTAATATATATAACCCTAATAATAGCTAGAATATATAGAAAAAAATGCTTACCAAAGGAATATAGGAACCTTAGATTATTTTATTAATTGGCCACCAAAATACTCAACTGAAACACAACTGATAGGAGTGAGTTTCTTATTCTCCTCAAAATCCACCACATTTATGCAAAAGAAGTAGTAATAAACAAGAACATATATTTACATAAAGCTTAAACCATGTTGATAAGTCTATTATTTTCACATTTCATGTGCATTAGGGTCTCCAATCAAAACATGAAATGTAATAATCTCCACAAAAGGGTAATTAAGAAAGCTCTAACTTGGATGAACAAATGCATACTGATGCAATGAAGTATTACATCCTGTTGATGACGTGTACAATGTAGATTCCATCAGATACATATCGATTTCTTTCTGATGGTTCATCACGTTGCTGAATGAACTTGGTTAAGCTGACATGATCCCAGATGAATAGTTTTCAATATCTAACAACACACAATGCACCCAAAAAAAGAGTTAGCAATTTCTCAGAGGATTTAACTTCTATATATTGACAATGTAAATCATGTATAAAAATAGTTATATGTAACTTTTAGGCATAATACATAAACATGACATTTAACTTGGCTTCAGCTGAGAGCTATGCCCCCAACTTTAAACAGGTAGACACACATGTCCTACATGGAATAATACACATAGGATATAAAATTTCCATGTAGAGCGACATGTAGGCCGAATGTGTTTATTTGTTTAATTTTATACAAGTTTAAGTGTCTACTTATGCGCAAGTAAAATATTTTCTCAAAGGATGTATATAAGTATATTATTTAATATAATTAATAGTGTTTGTATAGAAAAAAAATTAAAAATGACTTACTGATTGGGATTTTATGGAAAAAGAAACAAGCACTAATGGCACAATAGGCAAGACAAAGAATAACCCCTTTCATGTAATGTGATGTTCCATCCTGCAAGAGATATTAGGAATATAAGAATATTAAAAGAAAAAAGATAGAATATAATTAAGTGAGAGGTCAATTTCGAGCCTCAATATGAAGTTACCTTTGTTATACCTAGAGAAGGTTTTACCTTAATGTGATATTTTGTGATAGTTTCTGACATTAATCAAAGATTTAACGAGACAGAATACAAACACCAAATATCGATGAGAAAAATAAATACAATGAGAAATTATAATTTGAGCATGACATACTCAATTTTTGTTTTGTACCATAAACCTATCATGTCATTCATATATATGGACAACATAAACAAAATATTGCCCTTTCGTTTTGGAGCATATATGACAACTCCAATGTTTCTATTATTAGTAAAAGTTTTGTTTTCTTCCAAAATTTTGGTTCATTTTGCAACATATATTATATACTTTCTATATGGTTTAATTTATACATGGGAAAATGATGCTATGCTATGAAAAGACAACAGTAGTCCAAAGAGAAACAAATTAAAAATTAAAAGTTTATGAGTTTAACTTTTAAGGTTTTTAACATTGTATTTTTAAAATTATGAATTCAGATCACCGAAAGTAATGGTTCTGGAGAATCTAATTTGCAAGTTCAAGTGAATTTATCTTTTTAGCAATCTATATTCTTCAAACTCTTTAAAAATATCGACATGTGCATGTCGTATTCTTTAATAATATATATGTGCAGCAAATCCTTAAAGTTGAGATTCTTATTTTATTTGTCTTTTTTTTTTGTTGTTTACTTATTTATGAAAATGAGTCATATAGCGGGTTAAAGTGAGTTTGTATATATTTTTAGCTACTTATATTGTCCTAACTCTTATAAAATGCTGAGAGGTGCGTACCGGTAGCACATTTTTAAAAGATTCAATACAAGTGCGATAATTATCATTTTTGAAGGATCAAAACAACATCGTTAGCAATCAATTGAAGTTGATTGTCAAATAGTAATAAATAAAAAGAACCTGCAAGGTGAAGGCAATGAGGATGATTGAGAAAGCAAGTGAACCAGTTTCCAGTATGCTAAAATCCAAATCCATATCCACACCAATTATCCAACCTATAATCACACATAAAGGTACCTAAACATAGTAAACATGTTATATACACTCATCGTATAAAAATTATATTGTTCAGACGCTTCAGAAATAACGATATATATATCAGATCTATAAAAAATAATGTATCTTTGAAAGTTTTGACATGAATACAACGTCAACTTTGAAGAGTTCGAGTAAACATAGTATAAAAATATCGACTGTAATCATCAGTTATAATATGTCTTAATTTATTTTTCAAGTAACTAATATTTCACTTTTATGGATAATTAATTGTAGTTATTTTTTAAGTGATCAATTGATGCTACAAATATATGATTATGCACTTACTATCTTCATCCAATTTTATAAAACGGTGATTGACTGGACATGTAGTTTGAAGAAATTAAAAAAGACTATTGAAATATAAACTAGATATATACGAAGTATATCAAAATTATTTTTTAAATAAATGGTGCGGAGTTCCTCACGTGTTTTAATCTACGCGATCGTACTATATTAAGGGTTCCAACAAGCTATTCAATAAATTAAAGGGTGATGCTAAACTTAAATAGTTTCTAAGATAGAAAAATATCATTCCTTTTGTAACAGATTAATAAAAACAAAAATATATCAGATAAATCATTAAAAAAATAGTATATATAAATAAACAAATATTGCCAAATTCTTACCACAAACATAGAAATTTGAGAAGCTGACCCCAATGCAACACCTAGTGATATATCCTGCATTGGTATATATATAAAATCATTTAGAGTATATATTATGTATAATGTATTTATTGAATTAGTATATATATCGAGTAAATTAATTTTTTTTAGTATTAATATATATATATATCTTACCAATTTGTTTTTAAAGCAAAAATGATGGATCCAGCATGTTCTGCTGCATTTCCCACTATTGGCAACAATATTAAGCTAATAAAACTCACAGAAATCCCCCAAGAATCTGATGCAGCCTGAAATTATTTGGAAAAAAATCGTTATACGAAAAATAATACATGAATTATACGTAATTTACAAATTTATAAATTTAAGCGTGTTTTCATCTTAGGATACTCTTAAATACATTTTTTTTCTTTGGACCAATTAATCACCCCTAAATTATGTATTAAGTATTACTAATCCTATTTAGGAACGGATTAGCAGTAGATTAACAAAAAAAAATTATGTTAGCTACGAGCAATTTAACGATAAATTTAACTTTACCTCAATCGTACCAACAACGTACTCAGATAATAGAGCAATAGTTATAGTCATGCCAATCAACCAAGCAAATGAACTCCAAAATCCAATTACTGCCTCTTCATCTTCTGAGACTTTATTTTCTTCTTCCTCCTACTCATATGTCATCAAAATAAATTATTCAAATTATATACATTTTTATAATACATAAAAAGTTTATAATATTCATGTAATTTAATTCGATTTAGCAAATTACCCATCTTATTTTTGAGGGATAAGGCAGAAGTATCGTTATACTATGATCAAAATTTCAGAGATACACTTTAATTAAATTAAGGTCCTATAAAGCCATTACTCCGAACCTATATATATATATATTTTAATTTTATACATCTTTTTGACTTATGTAGCATTCAAACATCTTCTACACGCCTCAACTACGTGAAGTCCGAACGTGGAGTCATAGAGTGTGCCACGTAAGTCAAAAGATGTACAAAATTACAAAAAAAAAAATGAATTCAGAGGTAATAGGATCTTAATTAAGTTAATGCGTGTCTCTGTGATTTCGATCATAATCTAGGATACTTGTGTCTTATCCCTATTTTTTGAGGTTACTAATTTTAACAACATTATTAGAAAATATGAACATTCACACACTCCAGATTCCGTGTGTGAAGTTAAGCTTGACAAAATCAAACACTAGACATAACATTCGAAGTTACATATAGATGAAGTTCAATCATATAAAAAAGGAACATAAGTTAAAAAGCGATGTCAAAATCAGGTTACGGATATCCGTGCACCATGCATATACATAGTCAAATCTTTCTATAATAGTATTTTATGTTATATTATAACAACTAAGTTTTAGTTGGAATCGATTTTTCATTTATACATAATTATACATTTTCTATAATAACATTTTCACTATAATAGTCAAAAAGTATTCAGATAAAAACGATGATGTTATAGAGAGATGACTTACCTCCTCAGAGGATTCAAAGAATTGTCTATGTGTCTTCAATTGAAAGAAGAGATAAGCAGCATATGCTATAAGCATTCCAATGCTACTAACTCTAGATAATCCCAATATTGAAGTTGCTACATTATTATTGTTAATTGATGGCCCCAAAGCCAATCTATACATCAATGGCAACATATGGCAAAGCAATCCAAGTAGTAGAAGAAGTGAGTTTACATCAGCTTGTTTCTGTTGGCCAAAATAAACATAAAACAAATGTCAACACAATTACATTACTAATATTTGACGTTAAATTGCTCGTAGCTAACGATGTTTATTCGATATGAACTCACTCTAGAAGCATCACACTATATATGTAGGGTGAAAACACAAATATATATGTATAGTAATGATATCTTACCCTGTCAAATGTTTGTTCTTTTTTAATGTTGGCAAGTCCACCACAAAAAAGAGAGCTTCCAAGAACAAGAAGTAAGTTGGAAAGAATGGATCCCAAAAGAGAATACTTTAGGACATGTATTTTCCTTTGATAAAGTGCAAATAATCCTATTATCATCTCTGTTGCATTCCCACATGTTGCATTAAGTAGACCCCAACTGCATTAATTAATGAACAACTTTCACGTATATCAAACATAAAAATTCATATTTGTATGTTACAGCTATAGTTTGTATCATTACGCTCCATAACAATTTTATATTTATTATGGAGCTTTGATTTGTATAATTCGCTACAAACATTCAATTTTATACAAATTGTTCATTTTGTTTCATATTATAATTTGTATAATTTATAAGATCTGAATTTGTATAATTATAAGTGTGTATATATAGGACGAAAATATATATATAATATATATATATATACACTTTTCTCTCGCTTTATAAAAATACAAGCATTTTATACCTTTTATACCGAACTGTATAATGACTAATTGTATACCAAAAATGACTATTTGTAACAAATCAGATGACAAGAAAAGGGGACATTTCCTGCGAATTACAATTAAAATAAACTATGGTTATAACATTTAATTTGAATTAATAGTTTCTGTTTCATACAATTTTCTCTTAATTAAGTTAGTAGTCATTTTAGCTAAAACCAAATTAATTATAACTCTCTCTGATCCATCCATTATACTAAAAATATAGTTGTCCAACAATGCTTGTCCAATTTGAAAAGTCAGAGATAATTATTTATTCCTTTGTGTCTATTTTACCCTTGCTATTCAATATCTAATACATATTTCCTAAAATATTAATTTAATATATCAAAAGGTAATTTAGTAATATAACCCCTATTATTTATTGCTTCTTAAGGTGTGTGCTGACGGAATCCAATCCATAAACCGAAAATGAACGTTATTCGTTTTCCTTTTGTCAAGTAGGTAAGTAGACATACAAACCACTTTGCCTCAGACTCTATTGGAACAAATCAAAGAAGGAGGCGGAATGGAGACAGGAAAGGGACAAGGGCGGTCTTGCCACTACTAAAAAATGATCATTGAATTAATTGCCGCTATAAAGATGTATTTTTAGCGGCAATTAGCACTCTTTTGTATATGTTCCTAAAGCCTTTAGCGACATTGGTTCTAATGGAACTTAACTAATGCCGGTAAAGACTTTATCACTCTTTATTAATGTCAATATTTATTGCCGCTAAAAGTTTTTTTGTTGTAGTCATGTGTTTGGCGTGAACAGGGGCGGACCTAGAGTATGTCGAGGGGTTCACCCCAACCCTCTCGGCAAAAAATTACGTTATATATTTAAGGTATTTTAAAGAATTTTATGTTTATATATTGATTTTGAACTCCTGAATATAAGATTAGAGGTTGACTTAGCAGTTTAGGAGTTCAAATCACTAAATTTTTTTCCGAACTCCCTTAATGGAAATCCTGGATCCGCTACTGGGCGCGAAGGCTGCTATCTGTTGTTCATGGTTCATGTAGAAGTACAATACTAAAGGTCCTCGAACTTTCAGGCGGTCTTTCATTTATTTGAA
>CM040623.1:2792942-3247932 GCA_022817965.1 Solanum lycopersicoides
CAAAATTCATTAACTCAAAAAAACCTATTCTGTCAGGATAAATTAAATTTAACAATTAAAAAAAAACTACTTTGCAGGAAAAATGCAGGATTTATAATAAAAAGAGGTATCTCTATTGGGAATCAATGGCAATCAGATCTCAACTGATAAATGTAGCATGAAGAAAGGTTTATATCTGAAGAACCATGATGATAATAGATCTGAAGTCTCTTGAAAGTGTTAAAAAAATGCAAATCCATTTACAATGTTTACATCTGAAAAATTCAAAATATGAATAGATAGAAATTGTTACAGTACCATGAGTATGCTGCAGTGGTGGTATATCATTAGGACAAGATCCAAACCTTTGTCCCAAAGATGTCATTTTCTTCACTACATTCTTCCAGTTCATAGTAGTTGGTTCATGTTCAGCACTCTTGGGGGTTGGCATACTGAACAAAGATTCCAGGATATCTTGTGGAAGTACTGTTCCAGAATTTCCTGCTGTAGATGATGAAGAATGTTCAGAGTTTCCAGCAAGAACTTTTAACGAATTCCTGAAACAAAGCAAATAATAATTTGATCCAGTAACAAGGCTTCTAGAATTCACTTCCAATTAAAGGTGTTAGAAGTCCATGTCAGTTGGGGCTTGAATAATTAGTCTTCATATATGATCTTAGGCAATCTTCATCTCATGAGCTAGTTTTAGCATTGAGTCAGGGGAAGGATCATTTTATGTTGTCCACGCTTCCAGTGTCCAGCTCTTGGCATGAAGGGTGCTAAGTGTCCCACATTGGTGAAAGAAATGGGGTTGCGGTCTCCTTATATAGTCTTAGACAATCCTCCTTCACAAATTAACTTTTAAGGTAGATTTTAAGCCCATGCTCCATTTCACCCTGTCCGACTCTTGGTTTACGTTTACCAGATGTTGGACATCCATGTTCCAGATGTCTTAGAAGTTCCACACCAAGATTAAACCAGACATCTGGGCCGGGTGGGGCTGGTAAAAAACTAAACCAAATAGCCAGGGGGTTGGGTTGGGGTTCAGGGAGCGTGTTGGGCTATCGAAGGTGCAGGGCCCAGTAGACCGGCTAGGTACTAGCCCAAGTGTTGGCCCACCAGGGCACCAACCCAATTAAGTAAAAAAAAAAACTTAGCCAATTAATAGCCATCGGCCAACAGCAATAAACAGCCCAAATGGCCACCCAACGTCCAAATAAAGCTAACCAATATTTTTAATTTAATATACTTTTCGAGATCTCAGTAGATAAGGTGCCGCAAGACAGGTTGGTCAAGCCAATTTTAAAAAAAGACAATTATTTTCTATTATTTCCCCAAATTGGTAAAATAAATTATCTTTTGATATATAATTCTTTATTTATGCAACAAATAGAGTTCAATATTAAAATTGTTGCACATAGCATATGATAGTCAATGTTAGTAGTGAAGCAAAATACCAAAGAAAAAAGAAAAGGGCCAGCCAAGCCTGCCTAAATGTCTTAACAAGTAGGGGACTGGGCCAAACACCCTTTCTCAAATTCTATTTCTTAACAAGAGGAACCCAAAGGCAAGAAAGATTAAAACAGATAACCTAACATCTACACCAACAAGGGTTGTGGTGGAGTGGTAAGTACTCCATCCTTAACCAGAGTTCTCGGGTTTGAGTCCCCCTAGGTACGGAGTCGCTTTGTTAGGGAGCATTTTACCCCCCAATGTTGGACTTTCAAGCACAAATTCGGATTTAGTAGGGCTTCTATGTGGGTACCGGACACCGGGTGGGAAAAAAAACTAAATATCTCAACACGTCCCTCACGTGCTGGCCTGATTCTTATCTAAAAGATTAAGCTATTAGAGAGAGCCCACTTTTATTAATTAATTATATTCTCAACACGCCCCCTCACGTGCTGGCCTGATTCTTTTTCATGGGCCAAAGAAGGTGGATGGGTGGCGGTGAGATCCGATCCCAGGGGCTAGGACCTCTGCCTGCAGTGGCGATATAGGAGTACGGTGTGGTCCCCATTCATCACTGCAAGTTCTCTTATTTATCAATAAACCTATCTAGAGGTCCAAGGTAGGAACTAGGTTGTTTGAAAAAAAAGATGCCCTTAACAGCTTAGCATGTTCACTGCTACAGGATTCCTACTCAACATTGCAAACAATCTTACATCTAAAATCGAGGATTTCAATAACATCGGAAAACTGAGAGTAATTGAAAAGCCACATGCCCTACTGCTCAAAAAAGGTCTAAAGGTGAATTTTCTTGGAACATGAATACATGATGTGATATCTGTAAAATTACCTGCCAGGAGGCCCCCAAAACCACACATTATCTAGAACTTCGCCTTCAGATGAATGAGAAGTAGAATCAGATGTCCTGTCAGTAAGCTGCAAGAAAATTTTTCACTAAGCATTAGGTCATCCTCTGAAAACCAGACATTTATATCATTTGAACTAATTTAGTAAGAGAGTTCTACAGACTGTCAAATTTATTGCAGTTGAACGAAAAATTTAACTACAGGGAGGTATGCATATTTGAAACTGAAATTGAAAAAGAATTCCATTAAGCTCCTCAATGGTTTTAAAACCACACTTTATGACTGAACCAAGCCCTATTACAGACAACTAAAAAGGCAACTGCAAGATTTCTATTAGTTCGACCCCATTTTTTCCTTTAACAAACATGACGATATTCCACATAGACCACCTCCTCTAGTTTTTTTGTTTTTTTTAGAAAGGTAACATCCACCTCCTCTAGTTCTTAACATTCTACCCCGAATGTTTGCCAAAACATTTTGGATACAAAAAAACAACCAAATCCCAACTACCAACACATTGAGGCTGAAAGGTAGCCATTTCCAATTGACACCATGCTTTCCAAAGACTAAAGAGGTACCTTGAGCTTAATATGATGAGTCACAAATGGGGTCAGTCAATTACTAATTAAAAGCAATTAACTATACCACCTTTTGATGAAACATTTAGACAACACTTGCAAACTACAACATCAGAACCAAGAGAGAAAGAAAATAGGTCGTATTGAAGGATAAAGGGGAGATTAAAGAGAATAAAGCTAAATAGTCCAGTTGGTATATATGAAAATCAATCAGGAAAGCAGACAAAAACAATAATGTTACAAATGTCTAAATCACATATAAATGGACTGTAGAAGATAAGAAAATTAACCTACACCATCACTTGAATGAATAAACACAGCCTCTTCTTTCCAATTTGCACTACAGTCGCTAAGCTTAGGTTGCTCATTAGACGAAGCTGATAACTCAAGCAACACACTCAGAGCCTAGAAGAGAAGCACAATCACAAGCACAATTAAAGGAGAATCGCTTAAAAAAAAAGAAAAGTGAAAGTAGCAAACCTGCCACAGCAATAAGACACTGAGGACCAAATTATACTACAAAAAGGAATCAGAACAGTAGTTTAAACAAATCACAGTCACCAATTCGTCCATATTGATATTCCTCCAAAGTTTAAAGTCAGATGTCAAAGCATCAAGTTAAGATCGTAGAACTACAATGATATGATGGCACAATAAATGAGAACGACCCCAAGAGAGTCATATAAGCCTAGAAAAGACTTAAAAACTAAATTACACCACTATAATGTACGAAAGAAATACAAAAAGAATGGTCTGTCAAGAAAGCCAATGTGCCATGACAATGGAAGCAGACAAGTGTTGGACACATCAGTTTCAAAGGATTATACAATGCAATCTTACCCTAGAGTATTCCAATTATAAACACAATGTGATAACAGGAGTAATTATCAGATCTTCTCTAGAAACTATCATAAAGTAGAAGATGATATCTGAGTTATATGGTGAACAATATATTTGACTGAGGAGAAAACAAAATGCATTCAAACCTCCATAAAGCAAACAAGTTTGATTTGAAACAAACAGGTAAGTCAAACTATTTTTACCTTCTCAACTTCATATCCGCATTGACCTGCATTAAACAGAAGTTCTAGTTACAAGCCCATTAACCAAGTGAAGAGTATCTCTATCTGTTTTTCATTTCATTTCAATATAGTTTTGAACATGACCACACAAAAAGTACACTTATTCTAAGCTTGAAAAGTAACACCTGATGCAGCAGAAATCTCTTTTAAATTTAGACATTGAGGTTGAGTGTTCGCACAACAACAGAGTTACCTTTTTTAGTGACCTAAAGTGACTTGTAGGATATAGGTTTGAGGTTTAGCAATTGCCTCTTTGCCAAAATGCAAGAGGAAGTCTACATCCAGTGTAAACCTCTTCACTTGCTATGGCCTGGGAACACTTCGTGCACAGGGCAGTCTTCTGATACAAATTGATTTGCTTCAACATGCTTTTTATTTTTTTCTTCAGTTTGAAAAGATAAGGAAGACATATGCTATACAAGTACCTTTGTCTAAATTGTTTATATCAGCACGCAACAAAATTAGCAAGATACTGAATTCAGTAATGATACAACCATGGAAATCACAAACGATATAGCACATATAATCTTTCATGATCAACACCACACCTAGACATGCATTGCACCTTCTACTGATAACTTAGTCCTGTCAGTTTCTTCTCTTTTCGTTTTTACTTCTTTTACAAATGCTAATGTTCAACTGAAAAAGATCACTTACATAACACATCCCTGACGACAGCTAAGCTCAAATCAGAATCCTCCCCAAGCATGGAATACAAAAACTGCTCAACATCTTCGTTGCTCGATGTTTCATCATGTAACCCCTTGAGCTTTGAACAACTCTTCTTTGGAGTTGTTCTCACATAATCCTTCCCTATCATAGCCGATACTGTTCCAGTAGAAGCTACCAATTTCTTCATCTTAGCCTTGCGTTGAACTGAATTCTGCCAGGAATGACCCCCAACAAACACATCCGAGTTACTCGAACCCAAGCTTGAACCAACGTTTCCACTCGAGCTAGAACAACTAGTGATCTTATCCTCTTCCTTACGCTCCACCATATCACCCAAAATCTCCATTGCTTTATTCAAATCCCCATTTGCCTCTTTATAAGCACATGTTGCTTCCTCCATAGATACAGAGCTAAATGCATCCGTTAACGCCGTCACAACACTCTCCCCTCCATCATTGCTATTCCCAGATGGCAACGAACCATTACCAACCCCAACTTGTTTACAAGCTTTCGTTCTCTTTTTCTTCTTCTGATGCTTCATATTTCTAGTTATTAACTAATCATATACAAAAATTCCTACAACACTAACCACAAGACACGCAATTTTCTTTCTTTTTAATAACCATGATGTCCGAGCCAGCTTGCACACACACCTCGCTCACAAGATACACAATTTTGCTACTAGATTACAATACAAAAGATACATACAATAAAATCTGAACCCAGAATCATTAATTTACGAGATTTCAGTTTCTGGGTATGCACTTTCTGAGCAAAAATAAACACTTTGATCAAAGGGAAAAAAATTCAACTTATCTATAAAGAGATCGTGATTGAAGAAGCTTCTGAGAAACTGATTTTTTTTCCTGAAAACCCTAATTACATGATTCAAAATGATCAGCTCTTCGCAGACAAATTCTTGCACAACAATGGAGGATAATTACGCAAAAAAAAGATCGAATTTGAATGACAAAATCCGGTATAGTTGACTATTTTAATGCAATAATTGCGGTTTCCAAATTTCACCAAGCAAAGAGGAGAGGAGAATCTGATGAACAGCGAAAAACAAGGAAAACTGCAAATTTATTGGGGGAACGAAAGATCTGTGGGACCAGGATACACAACTAGGGCAGGAATCGTGGACTAGATTTAGCCTCAATTTTATGTTAGTTTGATTCGCCGATCCACCGAAATAATAATCGATAAATATATATTATAGGTATAATATATTTGGATATATTATTGTTTGTATTAAGGTTCGTAGTCCGTGTACTTGTAGAATTCGTAGTTTGTAATTTGTGTTATATTAGGTGTAAGGAAGTCAACTTAAGTCGATTTAATCCACTTAGGGCATCTCCAATGCAAATACCAAATTTGATGATAGTGTAATCAACTTCAACTCATTGCATCAAATTTATATCAAAAAAGAATTTTTTTTCTCTCTTCATTATCATATTATTATTATTTATTTAATTTGTATTTTCTTCTTTTTTAAGAAAAATAAATTCAATCTAAAACAATTACTATCATATATAAATACATCGTATTACTTGTCTACAAATTTATATGTTTGCATTTTTAATTTTTGTGAAGGTTAATTGTAGTTTATATAATTTATAATAGAATTGGCATAAATTTAATCTTTTTAAAAAGACATATATAGAAAATTAATTTATAAAAAACTAAATTTTATATTAAAATATTATAAAAATATTACATAAAAATAAATAAATGTACGAGAAATTTAATTAAAGCATACAAGTTATATAATGTTTAATTAAAAGTTTGTATAATAAAATAATATTATTCTATTCAAAAAGTTATTTGGTGTAATGAATAGCACCAAATTTGGCGTAACACTATTGAAAATTGGTGTTGGGTTGGAGATGGTCTTAGACAGTCTAAACACTTAGACTTAGCACACCTTTACTTTTTCACTCACGTTCTAGATTAACTCTCGACAAGCATACGAAAGTAGAATACTCAAGCACGTCATAGGAACAAGTCCCAACTTTGTATTAAACTCGGGTCACAAAGAAGCACACAAATAATTTAGCCTTACGAAATTCGACCAAAAGACATTTTGCCTAAGACTGGTCTGCATGCCTTTAAATAGGCCACAACACCGAGTCACTTGCCTACGAATTCAAATGACTAGTCCAACTGATAAGTCAAATTCGAAATTCAAACAAAAAGTCTTATCTACAATGCTGACAGGTCTCCAACGACTAGAAATTGTCAATTTCGCCCAACTGCCTACGTATGTACGAGGCACACGCAAGCAACCTTCAACTTTGGTGTCAAAATCACCCTTCAACCACCCAATCTCGCGCCTACCCACGTGTCACTCATGCGCATTGGTCTTGTCTCGCCCAGCTTTCCATTGGGGTTCAATCTCCTCAGTCGTCGCCCTAGTCCAACACTTAGCTTCAAACTTATCTAGCCACGATCTTGTCACGATCACAATCTTGCTTTGCCTTGCCTTAGCCTGCCTAGCCTTTGTTATGCCTTGGCCACGTCGTCTTCCTCACATACCTTAGCTCTTTCAGCCTTTGTCATGTTTTAGCCACGTCTTGCCTTGCATGTGTTAGCCACACCATTGTCGAGGTCTTCTCTTATATGAACTTAACCTTGATTGAAGTCATCGGACATTGACTGTAAATCTCTAGCCAATCCTGAGCCGCTCGAACCATCAAACTGGGGTCTAACACTATGTTACTTATTCCCCTTACCAATATCTCTTTTGTATTCATTATATGCCTTAAATAGATATTAAATAGCGGCCCATTGAGCCTTTAATTACTTCTTTGTACATGATATCAAACGTCCAAGGCAATTAAAAAACTATTCAATAGTCAATGTCTTTCTTTTCTGTCTTGTTAGTTCTTATCGATAATGTGGCTTCTCGACCGTTTGTTTTCTCTTCTTCCGATGTGTCACTTTCTTTTTTCTACACCAAATATTACACCTATTTAATCTACATTTATTGTTTCGTTGGGATCATCTAGTTCATCCTTTTCAATTCCTTATTTTCATTCTTTTTCTCATTCTCTTTCTCTCCACATTGTTGGGACATGTTCTTTTATAGGCTAGATAGGCCTACCTTTGTTCCCACTTTGAACTAGAAAAGTAGAACCAACAATTACATCTTATCTTCCTTCATTCTACCGCGACTTTGGCTATACCTAATATCACTAATTTAGTAATTATCTGTCACGGTTTGAGCTTACATTTGGGATGTGCCGACATTCATCAATCATTGTTGGTCTAAAGATTAATGTTGGGACAAGACTCACGAAAACATTCAAACACTACTATTAAGCAATAAAATTGGAATCCTCTGAAAACATGGATGCCTCACCAAAACCTGACGAGTGGATGATATGATCTCAACAAAACGCATGTTGATGATCATGAATACATGTATCTACATCATAAAATTATATAACATCGAATGACGTCATTACATGGAATATACGATATGTAATAAAGTTGAAGGAAATAGATATCTAAACTCAATGAACAACTTAAAATAATTCAATTGAAGTAAGACATGAATATGAATGAAATAAGTAAAAAAATTACAATATACGTGTAATGATAGCAAATACTGAAATAATACTCTCTGTGAGAGCTTATCTAATCGATAATTATCACTATGAGTCTCGTGATGATACAATATTTCATGTACATTGACAGAACCGTCATATACCTTGTTGGGGTGGAGAATAATTATCCTTAGGGCTGTCAAATGGACGGGTTGGGTTGAAATTGAAAATATTACAATGGGTTGAATAGAAATTGGGTTGGGTCTTGACCGGCCCAAGTTTAGTGTGGACTCAAATGGGTTGGGCTCAAATGGGCTAAAAAGCGGGTTGAGTCTTGACCCTCCCAATTTGACCCAATTAATCTCAATAATTTAACATATTGATATTTAACTTTTATAATCACAATTTGACTTTTCGCTCAAGAATTTTTTGTTAAAAAGGTAACAAATTGATAGATAAATCCTAAAAGATATTAAATAGATAATATTTCATACCTTCAATATAGGAACATTTCTTAATTAAAAGTTTTAAAACGGGTTGAAACCGGAGATTGAATTGGCTCAATTGAGAATTTTCTTCAAATGGGTTAAGCTTGAATGGGTTGATATTGAACCCAATGCAAATTATCTTGAGCCCAACCCTTAAAATTCTGGGCGGTTGGGCGGGTTACATATGTTTGAGTTCATTTTTGACACCCCTAAACTTAACTAATGGATTCACTAAAAAGTCTTCTGAAGGCAGGTGAGGAGTTGTTCAAATTCGAGGACGATCCTATCTACACTAGTGGCGTAGGTTATAGAGTTTCAGTTATCTCAACTCTTATCCAAATCGTTGATCAATACTATTCCCAAAATATATATAATAATGTGCATATAATAGTACTCATTGGGATGAGTTAATACTCAAAAAAACTTTTAAGGGATAACTGGGCTTTACTTTACTGATTGAAATGCTTTTGAAAACACCTAATGCAAAATAATATATTTGGAACCATTAGTTTTCCTTTAAAAATTTTCACAAATAATGTTTAAAAATATACTTGGACTCACTTTAAATTCTAAAATCAATGCATAGAAATATTTGCATGAAAGTTTTCAAAAAAAATCTCAACAAGTAGGGTTCATGTGATAATATAAGCATGAATAATAACTTAAGAATCAAAATGCAAAAGGTATCATAATCTCAATAGTTAAGAAAATCAGAATTCAAAATATGAAACACAAACCAAACTCAAATTTCATGGAACTTTGGGTAGAATCCTAGACATATCACTTTACTGACTGAATTTAAATGTAGGGCGTGAAGATGATCTTAGTCCAATACTATGATTGCCCTTACATATATACTCGGAAGAACAAAGCTCTTGAAAAAGAAGCTTGAAAACCCTATCTTCTGCCTTGCTTATGGTGGTTCAGAGTTTAAAGGATTTAAGAGTGTAGAAACTAAGTCTTGAGCGTGAAAATTCTATTAGGATATGCGTAATGACATGGCTTAGACTCGGGAAAAATGAAAAAAAAAAACGATTTAAAATCTATTGCACACCTTCCACGAGGTAATCTACGATTCATGGTTTGATCTATGGACAATATATTCCATCAGTGAAAGTTAGACTTAAATTTGAGTTTCAAATTTTCAGTCTACGGGCCCGAACTACAACTCGTATTCATCTTTGTATTAATTAATGGAAAATTTCACATATAGTTACTTAAACATAGCATAATTATTCTCCATAACTATAGTTTGATAATTACAATTCGTAGCTACATGTTATATGGTGAAAAAAGGCGAGCGAGACTGGAGAGAGAGGAGAGAGGAGAGAGAGAGGGGGAAAGAGTGGGAGAAAGGTGAATTGTATATGTATAACGATTAGATAATTGTATATTATACATATGTATTTGTATATATGCCAAGCGAGAGTGGGAGAGGGAAGAGAGGCGAACGAGAGAAGGCAGAGAGTGAGAGAGAGGTGAATTGCATATGTATATAATTGTATATTAAATATATACATTTGTATATAGGGCAAGCGTGATTGGGAGAGTGAGAAGAGAGGCGAGCAAGAGAGGAAATAGAGTGGAGAGAAGTGAATTGTATATGTATATACGTTAAATAATTGTATATTATACATATGTATTTGTATATTATGACGAATTATACATTTACAAACGTGACTAATTATACAAACTTGAAGTCAGCCCACGTAATTAATGTATAATGTTAGTCGTGAGTGGTAATTATAGCAAACTATAGCTATGATGAATAATTAAATAGTGTAAGTTTGCTTTGTTGTGTAATTTTCCCTTAATTATATATATGAGTAGATATGGAACAATGACTTATTGAGTCTTTGGTTAATTATCTGTAAAGTTTGGACCAAGAGTCGTAGTTAGCTAGCAATTATTTTTGTTTGACCTAGCTTATCGCTGGCCCCTAAAGTTGGCACTAACTTTCACTTAGACACCTCAACTAGACTTTGTTCATTTTAGACACCTCATGTCATGTACTGCTGTGTCATTTTGACATTTTTTTTCATAATCAACCAAATATGTAAGGCGTGTATAACACACTCGTCGATGACGTGTCAAAATGACGAATAAAATAAAGACACGTGGCATATATATTGAAAATAATTTTTAAATAATGAAATTTTTTTTAAAAAAAAAAGGTCAATGACTTAGTGACATGTGTGAATTTTTATCCAAATAATTTAAAAAGAATTAACCACTTACAAGCCCTTCGTTGTCTTTTCCACCACCCCACCCCCACCCCCGATCCTCAACCTCTCCCCACTAGATTGTCTTTTCCACATTCCACAATCCCTTATCCCAGGTTATTTTTCTCCAATATACTTTCATAGTAATTTAACTATTTGAAAGAAATTATTTACAAAAGCACAATTTCTTTGCAAAAACTGGTTCCTCTTACTTATAACTTCAAATAAAACCAAATTCTTCAAATCTAAACAAATAGTTCCTTAAAAGAATTTTCTAGATTTTCTTTTAAGAAAATATATTTTGATTTTTTTTAAAAACATTTCAAGGAGGAAGAATGACAACAAAATAAGAAAAAAAAATTTAAGCTTGAAATATCTTGGTGTTGTAGCACTATTAGATCTATTTCTCCATAGAAGGAGTTTAAGTTTTGAAAAATGGTGGCTAAAATGGGAAGAAAAATAAAAATAAAAATAAAAATAGGTTAAATATAAGTTCTCCACACGCTGGTAAGGAGTGTATCACACTCACTGTGTCATGTCAGCAAAAAATGTCAAAATGACATAACGGGACATGACTTGAGGTGTCTAAAATGAACAAGTCTAATTAGAGTGTGTAAGAGAAAATTAGTGCCAACTGTAGGGGGCCAACGATGGGTTAGACCTTTTCGTTTTTGTTGTTAATATTTGGGAAGAATATAAGTTATACGTGTATATTTGGGTTATTCCATCTACCCAAATTTTAGTTGTTTATGTTGTTACTCAGAAGTGTTATGATGTTGGCTATACGTATTCCTATAACTTTGCCCCATATTATTCCTAAACCTTAGCATATACAATATTGAGGCATATGCAATATTTTAGAGGAGATTTTGAATTGATCAAAGTTAAATAATTAGTGTATATTTCATGTATTAATAAACTATATTTAACTTTTTGAGTGTATCATAATGTATAGTTAGTGTATAACTCATGTATTGATAAGCTATATTATTCAACTTTTAGAGTGCATCATAATGTATAATCAATATATATTTTCTATGACTTTTGACTATTTTTTTTTATGTAAATAATAACATAACTAATTTTTTTGTAAACTGATTACTTTATGTATATATTTAAAACTATCCTCAAATGTTTGCCTATTAGCTAGTGTGGCTACTGATTATTTTCTAAATTAAGGATTATTATGTTTTAGATAAAAAATGAATTGATAGTTAAAAGTTCTTTATAATATGAATGTATATAAATTAAAGTCACAACTTTTAACACTGATTGTGTAGTTATATAAATTTAATTATAGGGGTTATGGTATTCCCATATACCGGCACTACTAAATCTTTTTTTACTATTTTCTCAGTGAGATTATATTTTTATTGAATCTGTAAAAAATAAAATAAAGTGTTTACATATATACGAAGAGATTAAGAAGCTTATCAGTATTTTAATGAGAATATGTTTCCCGTCATGTGTAGTAAACTGGTTCGGTGAAAATGATGATGCAAAAATCATGTTTTGATTACTAATTTTTCATTGATTTGCGATGGAAAATGTATCTTTACTAAGCTTCTAGTTAGGGGTGTACATTGTCGGATTGGTTAGGGTTTTTCAAATATTAAATCAAATTATTTGTGTCGGATTTTCAAATCTATAAACCAAACCAAACCAATAAAATTCGGTTTTTTCAACCTCGGGTCGTTTCAGATTTGTTTCCAGGTTTTTCGGGTTTTTTTCAGGGTTTTCCGCTAAAGTATTCATACAAACATATAATTTACTTGTACTTCAAATATTTCTCCAGTTCTACCAAAATACAACTATTTAAGGTGTTTGTTAAGAATATAACACAAACAATGATATGATTAATGACAATAAAATTTTCAAAAAAAATATAATAATAATAATAATAATAATAATAACGAAATCGTGTAAAACAAATATTGCAAATTAACAAGTCATAATGAAAATGATTATAATTTAAAGGTACTAAATCATGCTAAAATAAGTTTAATAAGTATTAGTTACATGACTAAATATTAAAGGAAATTAAAATTAGATTATGTATTTCAATTGTGTCTAAACCAATGTAAAACCAAAAAACAAATATTTAATATTATTGTCATTCTTAGTGTTAAATTAATTTTTTTCTTGCATTAGTATTAATTTGATTTTGATTTAAGTTTTATTATAATTACCAACATCTGTGGACTATAATCTTTATGGAATCATTCAAAATTCTAAGTTTCAAACTTGAAATAATACATTAAAAGATAAAAACTATGAAAAAGTATAAGAATTATTTTTATGTATAAAATAAAATTTTAAAATAATATATATATATAATGTCGGGTTGGTTTGGTCTCGGGTTGATTTTTTTAAAGTTAAAAACCAACCCAACCCAAATATAGTCGGATTTTTTTTCAACACCAAACCAAGTCAAACCAACCACTAGTCGGATTCTTTTCCGGTTTGACTCGATTTGCGAATTGATTTAATTTTCGATTCGATTTTGTACACCCTTACTTCTAGTAGTGAGGTCTATGCATACATGAAGGACTATTAGTTTTAATAAGTTATGTTAGGAATAAAATATCTATAGTTATATTTGTCCTAGTCTTTAGGAAGTCGTTTTAGACGTGGGTTGTTATCTAATTTTTAGCAAAAAGCTTTGTAGGGTAGTTTCTAATTTTTAGTTAAGTCTGTTGTGTTTTTTCCCCTGCTATATAATGTGTAACACCCTTAAAACGACTTAAGTGAAGCTAGAGCCTAACACTTGTGTCTTGATGTTTTGAAGTCCTAAAATGGGTTAGAATGATGTTATGAGGCAGTCTGTAAAGTTTCATGAAATTCGGAGGTCAAACGTCCATGACGTTCGAAAGGTTTGCCTTGAAATGTCTTTCTGTGTCTTAGTATGTTTCGTCGAGTTTTACGTGTTCGTTTTGGATGAAATTGATGTGAGAGATCCTAAAATCGTACACAATCATATTTGAGTTGAAAACGTCCGGACAAAACTCCCCAAGGATTAACCAAGGGTCCTTGAATAAGGACCCATCGTGTGAGCCAAAACTGCCAAAAAAGAGTCTCACCTACGAAGGACAACCTACACCCCGTAGGTGGGAGGCGTAGGTCAGGACTTAGCCTAGAGAGCTTAAGCTCCCAAAGGCAAGTCTCTTATCCCATCGACGGTCAGACAGGACGGCCCGTCTGTGGACCTACGCCCCGTCGATGGGCAACCGTCAATGGTGCCTGCAACAGTGCGCATGTTCACTGTAAAGTGTAGGGGTGAATTGGTAACTTCACCACATCCAAATAAATGTTTGGGCGGTTTCCTAGGTTTTTTTTGGGTATTTCAAATGGGTTTATAAGTCCTAAACACCTAGATGAATTCATTATTCCAAATCAAAATCCAAAATCTCTAAGAAACTCTCTAGAACTCCATTGAAACCAAAACTCAAGATAGAGCTCGGATTGAATATTCTTTGGTGATTCTTCATCAAATTCTTGGTCTAGCATCAATTGTTGTATGACTCTTCATCCTTGAATCTCTTTTTTTCAAGGAGCCAAACTTTAAAGTGATTTTCAAAGTCTTTCAAAGATGAAACTGTCCAATTTTGATATCTATCCATGGGTTCCTGCATAAAACATTTTGAATCATTGTATATTGATGGAATTGATGTTAATTTGATGATTTTAACCTAATTACTCTATGAACCCATGCAATACATGGACCCTAGTTTTTGACAACTTTCTGGTGACTTGATTATGTCTTAATGCTATTGAATTCTTATGTAGTTTGATTAGGGCTATGAATTATGATAGAATCATGTTAGAATTGTTAGTAAGATACCCTAAATTCATAAATCCATGTCGTATGATCTTTGTTTCATTGTCTATTGTAATTATTGAATTGAATTGGTGATCATGGCCATGGGTAAGGGTCTTTGGGGTATTATGTTGGATGATTTAACCATGGATTGAAGTGGTGAGAGTGGATTGGGTGTTATGCTGACCTAACTCTCTTTTATATTATGTAATTTAGTTCTTGAATTATGTTTATGATTGGTATCGTCCACTTATGATGGCGTTGTTATGTGTTTTACTTGTTAATTATGTGGCCTCGTCGGCGTTACTTTATGCACTATGATGCACATAGCCTTGTCGGCATTACTTGATATATTGTGATAGTTGTGTAATTAATTTATGTGAAGTATGAGCATATCTATCTACATGTGAGTAAGGTAAAAGTATGTGTTCTTCTATTGACATTAGGTGATCATGTTAGACTATGACTATGTCCTTATGTGTGTAGTCTTAGATTTGATGCATGATACTTCATGCTTGTTTGTATAACTCTTATGATGGTTATATTGATGGTTCTATAGCAGTGTATAGGATGACCTATAGCTGACTTGGTTGTCTCTTGGTGCTCTAGAATAGTATGCTATGTGTATGGTATGGTGAAGTGTGTGTCTTGTTATGGTAGACTTGTGTTCCTTACTTGATACATGTACAATGTGAATATGATTTCTTGACTTAGTATGCTAAAGCTCCTTAGTCTTGTATGTTTGATTGACATGTGACCTTGAACCTAGCTAAGAAGGTCCTTTATGTGGAACCTTCATCCTAGATGTAAGGTTATGATATCCTTGAAGTTGAAAGTCGTAATGGTACACTTCTTGTGTGAATGGTGACTTAAGGTTGGTTTGCTGGAACAACATGAAACCATCCTTAAGAAAGTCATTGAGCTATCCTCTTGACCATTGTAGGTAGCCTTAGTAAACAATCTTTGGTAAGGTGTAATGTGATTGGGTTATGAACTAGATATGAAACCTCTTCATGTACTCCTTTATTGAAATACTCTATGAGAACAAAGTCTAGCACCGAGTGAGTATGCTTGGGAAGTTGCTCTAACTAAGATGACTTTAGAGAACAAATAAACCCTCGATATTCCTTAACCATGTGCCTACATGGGATGTGTCCTAGTTCTACCATTGGCAAGTAAAACACCCTCCATTGGAGTAGGTTCATGACTCCGAATTCCATGCATAACTAGTATGGTCTATGTCGGTTATTGCCTATTCTCATCATATGGAATACCTACTAGTGTTGGAGAAGTTCTATGAAGTTTTGGTGGTGGTATGAGACGTTATCTAGACATTTCACGATTAGGCTTTGAAGATGTTAGTGAGTGAGTCCCTCGGTCTTCTCTAAGATCATTACTTGAATGTCTTTATGTGTTGAATGTATGTTAAATGAACTAATGAAGATAATGGCTTAAGTTAAAAAGCATGTTAATGTATAAGTACTAGTCTAGAATGAATTTAAGGATTGCCTAGTTAAGGTGTGAATGGAGCATAGGAATGGTCTCTTCATATCTTACCTAGGGAAGTCTTAAGAATAAATCTAGATAGGAAAGTCGATTAATGAAGTGAGAATGATCTTATCCTAGGTAGTCTAAAGGATCTCTTAGGTGTGTGAAGGGATTGTATGGGCGGTCGCTTCATAACTCACTCAAGTGAGCCTTAGAATCACCTTTGGTAGGAGGATCTCATGTTTATGTGTTCCTATATATTCTTGATGCTATATTATAATGTATGAGTTTCAGTTGAAGTTACAGTCACTGTAAGCTTACTGTAATGTTATTGTAATGTCACCTTAAATTGATATACATTGCATATGCCTTATATTGTATTCTAAATGTGATGTTTGGTGCTTAAATGTGGTTCTTATACTTATAATGTGATATTTTAATAAAAAAGAGCATATTTCTCATAAATGTTCATTTTTTATGATTTTATAAATTAAGTCATACTTAGTACATGCATTGTACTAATTTCATACTCTTTGTCTATCTCTAAAGGTGTGGTTAGCAGGTGAGAGGTGTCTTGAGCAAGCATGGAATCTAGAAACCGTTCAAGCAAAGTTGAAGTATGTCCTCACTTGACTCGAGGGCATAACCATCTTTAGACTTCCTTTATTCAAGTATTGTAATAGACTAAGTAATTCTCTATTTCGTATTGTATGGGTCGTGTCCCAAATATTCTTGAGCCTAAGATTGACATATGTTGAGACTTAGTATTTTCCCTATGATTTTTATATGAAAGATGTTTTAAGATATTTCGTGTGAAATTTTTTAATTCCGCATTACTTTTCATACATATATGCAATGAATGATGTCAAGGGCTTGTACAAGACCTCCAAGAGGTCAAGTATGCCATGTTGCACTCCAAGAGTGACATATATTCTAAGGTGTGCTCTCGGGGTGTGACATAATGACTGCAGTAGCAGCATTGAAAAGTATCAGTCAAGGAAATTTCTTTCCACATTTACTGCTTCTCTTTCTCTATTATATTTTTGCTTCTTAAATCTGTTTTTTCTATCAGTGGTATCAGAGCCAAGTGAGATCCAAAAAGAAAAAAAACAGAGAGAAATATTGCTAGTTTATGGCTTCAGAGAGCAATTATGTTCAAGCAGCTATTTCGCGTTTTGATGGTCATTATGACCATTAGATTATGTTGATGGAGAACTTCTTACGGTCAAAGGAGTATGGGCTAATTGTCGAGGACAGAATCAGTGCTCCGGCGGAAGGCGAAGCCTTAACAAGTGCTCAAAAGGCAAAGTTTGAAGCAATAAAGTTGAAAGATTTGAAGGCAAAGAATTATCTCTTCTAGGCTATCGATCGTCCCATCCTGGAAACTATTCTTTGCAAAGAAACTTCTAAGGATATTTGGAATTCGATGAAGAAAAAGTCAAGGTACTGCTAAAGTGAAGCGTGCATAGCTTCAAGCCTTGAGAATGGATTTCGAGACGTTACAGATGAAAGAAGGAGAGTTCTATAATGAGTTACTGCGCTAGAACAATGGAGATTAGCAACAAAACGCGATTTCATGGTGAAAAAATGAATGATGTCACAATTGTGGAAAAAATATTGTGCTCCCTGACGCCGAAGTATGACTGTCATTTTCTCCATTGAGGAGTCAAAAGATATAGATGAGTTATCGCTTGACAAATTGCAAAGTTCCTTATTGGTACATGAGTAAAAAATAAACCGCAATTCATCTTCTGAAGAGCAGGCTTTGAAGGCTCTTACTAATACTAGTTTCTCAAATTATTGAGGAAGGGGTAGAGGTAGAGGAATAGGAAGATGAGATCGAGGATATAAAGATGAAGGTAGAAAACACGATAGTAGGAGTTTCAGAGCCAATGATGACCACGATAAAGGCAGAGAAATGAAGTTTGATAAATCCAAAGTAGAATGCTATCGATGTCATAAATTTGGTCATTATAAGTCTGAATGTTATACCAGGCTGCCTAATGACAAGGATGAGAAGACAAATTTCGCTGAAAGTAACAAAGTTGAGACATTGTTGATGACAATACAAGGAGAGAAGGAACCTGAACAAAACGTTTGGTATTTGGATACGGGCTGCAACAATCACATGTGTGGAAGTAAGTCTTCTTTTTCTTATTTGAATGAAGGCTTCTGTTCAACAGTTAGTTTTGGTGATTCTTCCACTATGAGTGCAATTGGAAAGGGTGATATTAAGATAGAACAAATAATGATTTTGAAGAAACAATCTCAAATGTGCTATATGTTCCTGCTTTGAAAAACAATATGCTAAGTGTTGGTCAATTGCAAAACAAGAATATGTTATAACTATTGAGAAAGGTGCATGTGAGATTTATAATCCTACCAGAGAAGCTATTGTTGTTGTGAAAATGAGTTCAAACAGGTTGTTCCCGTCAAAGATACAGAATAGTCATTGTTGTTTGAAAGCAGAAGTTAGAGATCTGTCATGGTTGTGGCATTTTAGATATGGTCATTTGGGTTTTGGGGGATGAAAAGTTCTCCAACAAAAAAATATGGTGATAGATCTTCCTGAAATTGCAATTCCATCGCAAATTTGTGAGGAATGTGTTGTCGGCAAACAACATCGTTCTCAATTTCCAAAAGGAAAGTCGTGAAGATCCAATGATTTTTGGAGTTGATACATTCGGACATTTGTGGTCCAATCAAACCAGCTTCTAATGGAGGTAAACGATACTTATTACGTTTAGATGATTTTTCCCAAAAAACTTAGGTTTATTTTTTACATGAAAACTCTGAGGCTTTTAAAGCATTTAAAAGCTTCAAGGTTCATGTAGAAAATGAGACGAAAAAGAAAATCAAGACTCTTTGAACAAATTGTGGTGGCGAGTTTTGATAATTTTTGTATCTGATGTCATTAGAAAAGATCTTACAACAGCTTATACACCACAACAAAATGGTGTATCAGAGAGGAAAAATAGAGCTATCCTTAATATGGTTTGGAGTTTGCTGGCAAAAAGAAGAATGAAAAAGAGTTTTTGGCCAGAAGCGATAACTTGGAGCATTCACGTCTTGAACAAAATTCCTACATTTTCTGTTAAGAACATGACTCCATAGGAGGCGTGGAGTGGAAGAAGGTCTGCTGTAGATCACTTTCGAATTTTTGGGTGCATTTGTAACACCTCAAAAATGACTTAGGTGAAAATAGAGCCTAACGCTTGTGTCTTAATGTTTTGAAGTCCTAAAATGGATTAAAATGAGGTTAGGGGGCAGTGGTTAAAGATTCATGAAGTTTGGAGGTCAAACGTCCATGACGTTCGAAAGGTTTGTCTTGAAACGACCTTGTATTTCTTAGTATGTTTCGTCGAGTTTTACATGTTCATTTTGGATGAAATTGATCTGAGAGGTCCTAAACTTATATACAAACATATTCGGATTGGAAACGTCCGGGCAAAAGTTCCCAAGGATCAACCAAGGGTCCTTGAGAAATGACCCATCATTTGAGCCAAAAGCTATCAAACCAGCCCAACCTACAAAAGGCAGTCGACGCCAGTAGGCTGGTCGACGCCCCGTAGGTGAGGGGCGTAGGTTGACACTTAGGCGTGGGAGGTTTTTCTCCCTTTGGACCAGCCTCTGGGCCAAACCACGGACCAACAGGACGGTCTGTTGGTTGGGTAACGGGGCGTAGGTGACCAACCGTCGTTGGTGACTGCAGCCTGCGCAATTCACTGTTAAGTGAATAGGTGAATTGATAAATTCACCCCACGTCCAAATAACTAAATGGGCAGTTGCTTAGGGGTATTCTAGGTATTTTAAGTAGACTTATAAGTCCTAAACACCTAGATGAATTCATTATTCCAAATCAAAATCCAAATTCTCTAGAACTCCATTGAAGTCAAAACTCAAGATAGAGCTTGGATTGAAGATTGGTTGGTGATTCTTCATCAATTCTTCATCGAATTCGTGGTCTAGCATCTATTGAGGTATGGTTCTTCATCCTTGAAACTCTTTTCTTCAAGGAGCCAAACTTCAAAATGATTTCTAAAGTCTTCTAAAGACGAACTTATCCAATTTTGATATCTATCCATGGTTTTTGCATAAAATGTTTTGAATCATTATATATTGATTGAATTGATTTTAGTTAGATGATTTTAATCTAATTACTCTATGAACTCATGTAATTCATGAACCCTAGTTTTTTTACTACTTTATGGGTGACTTGATCATGTCTTCTTGATGCTATGAATTCTTATGTAGTTTGATTAGGGCTATTGAATTATGCTAGAATAATGTTAGAATGGTAAGTATGCTGCCCTAAATTCATAAATCTACGTTGAATTATTTTTGATTCATTGTCTATTGTAAGTATTGAATTGAATTGGTGATCATGACCATGGATAAGGGCCTTTGGATATTGTATTGGATGATTTAGCTATGAATTGAAGTGGATTGGTGGTACGATTCCCTAATTCTCTTTATATTATGTAATTTAGTCTTGAATTATGTTGTGATTGGTATGGTCCAGTTATGGTGGTGATGTTATGTGTTTTATTTGTGAATTATGTGGCCTCGTAGGTGTTACCTTATGAATTATGATGATCATGGCCTTGTCGGTATTACTTGATTATTATGATCATTTGTGTAGTTGATTTATGTGAAGTATGATTATATCTATCTACATGTGAGTAAGATGAAAGTATGTGTTCTTCTATTGATATTAGGCGATCATGTTAGACTATGACTATGTCCTTATGTGTATAGTCTTAGAGTTGATGCATGATTCTTCCTATTTGGTTATATGTCTGTTGACACCCAATTTTGACCGACATTTAACCATTTTTAGGAATACTATTCGATTAAATACATATTTTAAAAAATATTTAAAGTTTAGAATTTTAGTCGATTTTACATAAAAAATTATATATTTTAGTATGTTTACTTTATAAAACTATTATAAATATTATTTAAAATTGTTAATAAATTTCTAAATAGTCATTTTTATTTCAAATTTAAGTGATTTTCAATTATATAAATATTTTTATAAGTGGTGTTTTAATTAAATAGTAATTCCTAATTTTTCTTCAAAATTATTTAAATCCTAGCCCATTCTATTCTAATTTCGTTGAATTCTAGCCACTCCAATTCAAATTTTATTTCAATTATAACCATCTTTTCCTTGCAATTCTAGCCAATTTATTGTAATTTTAACCATTCCATATCTTTTCCCATCTAGTTTTTAAGACTTCATCTCATCCATCCATCTTAAAAATAAATCCTAGATCGAATCCTAACCCTCCATCACTATCTATTCTAACGGTTGAGATCACTTTTCCTATCTCTTTCTTTAACACCAAAAGACCCCAAAACCTAAAAAACTAACTCATTCACTCATTCCCTCTCATCACAAGTTCTCTAACTCATTCATTCTCTCCTAACACAAGAACTATATTTTATTAACTCTCTCATTCTCTTACTATTCATATTATTGCTACTCCTAAACAAAATAAGTTTCCGGCAATTTTCAAGTGCTACTTAGAGTAAAAGTTGGATCAGTTCTTTTTCATTGCTATCATTCCTTCTCTGCTTAACCGGTTAGTGTTCTTAATTAGCATTTACATTATTTTTGTATTCATACATTGGTGTAAGCTCATTGTTCTATTTCTTTTGATATTTATAAGTTGTTAAATAATTGCATATGTGTCTCATCTTGTCTAAAATAAATATGCCTATTTGTGTAGTTACTTGATTGCTTTGACAGGTTTCAAACTTGAAGTTCAAGTTGAAGATTAGCTATGAAGAGAGATTACTTTATTTAATTCATATATTTGAAGCTATATATTTCTTATTTATTTATTTGAATTTTTGTAATATTTGTATAACTCTAAAGCTCTCATATATAAAATATATATTTGGGGATCGCCTAGGGGAGGGGGAATTATATGCAAATTCGTAAATTCTTTTATTTGTGTTAGAAAGCATGCCTATAGGATTTTAATATGTTTGATAAAACGACTTTAGATCTAACTAAAAGAATTAAACGAAATAAATCATCTTTGTTTAACTACTTGGTTGATCTTGTCTAACTAATGACTTCGAGTTAATTTGCATTTCTATGATTTTGTTAGGACTAGATCTCTTTCTAACTCGCTTGGCTATTAAATAATTTGTTTTGTACAAAGATATCCGATTGAATAAATATTTATGTCTATAGAATCTATGTAAATATTTTTAACTCCTAGAAATTCTGCTCTTAGGGGTATTTTAATAATGCTTGCATATTTAAAATGGGAATATTTACGAATATTTTCTGCCAATTGTAAATAATAATAAATTTCCGTCTTTATTTTTTTGCATGTGTTTACCCTAAAATCTGTAAATAGCTAATATTTCTGCATCATAATTAACCCCTCTTTTATCTAAAGTTGATAGTAATTATTTCATGCATCTAATAAAATGACTGCCTAAGAAATATTTCTGTATTAGTCATAATTTGACTTTTAATTGGTTGTAATTATTTTTCTGCTTAAAAAGTATTTTTAGCATTAATAATAGATATATAAATTTGTCACTGTTTTAAAAAAAATAATTTTTTTTGTATTAATAATAAATCTGTCACTTATTAAAATATTTTTTTTTACATTAGTAATAACATTGTTGCCCTTACAAATAATTTTTGCCTTAAACAATTAAAGTCTAAAATAATTTTCTGCCTTAATCAAATAAACCCTTTTGTTATAAATAATTTTCTGCCTTAATAATTAATTTGGCTATTACTTTTAAATATATGTGCATCACATCCTTTGCTACTTGAAAAATAAAATAAAATATATCTAATTTTTGCTCACCCTAAAATTAGTTCAATACTAAAATTTGCATCCATGCTATCATATTTGCCTTCTTATAATTAAATTGTTTATTTATAATTTTATAACTTTGTATGTTCACACACTTAGCATGAAATCTTTCACAATTATGTGTTGTTTGCAAGCATGCCTAATTGATTTTTAGAGGCCAAATTGAGACTTGTATTGCTAAAATGACCGTCTTGTTTGCTTTGTTTGTTTGACTTGTTGTCTAGGAGGGCCTTATATTTTATTTTTGTCTAAACCTACCCTTTAAGAGTCCAATGCCTCTTGGACAACCAAGTTGGGACGATTAGGCACCTTTTAGGTACGAAATGCATGCGGTGGTTGGGTAGGGATAGTTGGCCCTATGGAGATGATGACATCGACTCAGGCTTGAAAGACAAACATTGGTTTTGTCTGTCCCTATACGGCAGCCTATCGGAAAAATAAAAGAAAAGTCGAGTGCTGATCCAAAAAGTCTCCTAGAGTCTCTCTTCCCTTTATCCCTTTATTTGTTTGTTTAAATTATGTTTATTTGGGGGTAGTTTAAAACAAAAACAATATAAAATTATTTGCTTATTTATTTGTCCCTGTTCTATCTTCTTGCTTATCTCTTATTTAATTGCTTAGTATATATGTTTTATTTATTGTTATCACTTAGACTGGCATGTTTAAATATTAATCAAAATAATATGAGCTTTTGTTCAACTTGTTATATCACATAGTCTCGTATGCGAAATTAAATAAAAATGAGCTTAATTGCTTATTTATTGCTATCACATAAGCCTTGCAGGTTTAAATTAATAATTAATAAAATAGTTTTATTTGTTTAATATTTGTCATCACTTAGTAAGCATGCTAGTTAATTAACTAATAAATGAAGTGACCTTAATTGCTACTTGTAACCCCCACATAAAATGCATGGATACGGCCGAGACCCACATTTGTGGACCTTGAGGGATGCCTAACACCTTCCCCTCGAGGTAATTTGAACCCTTACCCTAATCTCTGGCTCGTTGACTTTAGCTAGACTTAGTTAGGTTAGATAGGTGCCCTAACGCGCCTTAATTCGTTAGGTGGCGACTCCTCAAACTACAAAATTCCAAAAGAGTTGTTAGGTCGTGCACGAAACCCGTTTTCACGAAAAAATGGGGCGCGACAGAATGGCGACTCTGCTGGGGATATTAGGTTTTTACCATTACGTGTTTTATGCTTGTTTATGTGGGGTTTACTTTATTTGGTTATTTCATTATTTGTTAGGTGCTTACCATGTTTAGCTTATTTTATTGCCTTATCTATTGTCTTCTTTCCATGTTTCACCCCTTCCCTCTTCCTTATTTGATTATTACCATGTTTTATCTTTACCCTTTTCCCTTATTTGTTTCCTTACATGTTTTACCTTCTTTTCTTATTTGCATAATTTTTTTTATATGTTTCCCTTACATATTTATGCTTATTTATTTATTTATCTATCTATTTATCGCTTTATAAACTGCCTATATGCTACTGCTTTCAAATCTAAATGCTAAATGTTTACCGCTTTGATAACTAGCATTCCGCTCATACTTCCCCCAATTGGGACCCTCTTCCTATTTTTTTTAATTTTGTTCTCGTGATGTTGTGCCTTTGCACCTCTCACAACGACTCCAATTCACTTCAAATATCCATTATAGAGAGTCGGCATATGCGTGGACGTAACGGATAGTTTTACTACCGCGAAATCACGAGCCTCTCGCATAGAATCCCTTTCAAGTCCGTGTCAAGCCAACTCTTAAAAGTCCTAGTTAGGTCATACATGTTGCATAAGCCCTAGGTGGTTTGACCCTTGGTGTCAATCCACATAATTAGATAGCCACCCTGTCGTCTAAAGGGCCCCAACACCCTTTAGACAAATTGCATACTTATGTGTTAATGTGATCATAATAATTAAATCAAGCCAACTTTGCCAAAATGGAGTTTAGAAGTCGTTTGTTATTTTGTTTGCAGAGTCATGGATGAGTATGAACCCCCAAACCCTCAAATGGTCACAGTGGTGAATCAGAGACTTAAGAGCTGGTGGATGGACATAAAGAGAGATCGAGAAAGGGAAATTCATCAATTGTTGGGTGGCCTCACATTTCTAATCTTTGTCACACCAAATCCCCATCTGACTAGGCGCTACTAGAGTTTTGGGACCCCGTGAGGATGGTTTTCAAATTCACAAACTGCAATTTGACACCAACAATCGAAGAAATTAGCGGTTTCATCGACCTACCATACCATGAGTGTGAAATGATGGTACCTTATAAACCATCATCAAAGGAATTTCTAAGAAGTATGGGGATGAAGTATAATCCAACATGGACTTCTTTAGACCTCGGATGGACTCATATAGATTTTCTATACAAACGATTTGGTCGAGATGATAGCTATTACACTTTTAGCTATGAATTTGAATGCTCCTTTGAAGAATGGGAAAAATATATCTCAGATGCCTTCGCCATTGCCTTATTAGGATCCTTGGTTTTTCCTAAATCAAGGGGAAGAATTGATACATGTTTAAGGTATGTGGTTCGAGACCTAGCTCAAAGAGGAGGTGAGCCTAGGAAAACTATAGTGCCTATGATCCTGGCAGAGATAATGAGGAGTCTGTCAGCATGTGTCGATGGAATAATGTTCTTCGAGGGATGCAACTTTCTACTTCAACTATGGGCTATCGATCACTTTCACAAGCGGTCTGATGTGGTAGACACCTATCTTGATCGAGGCAACAAGATTGATAACCATCCAAGAAGGTTGGCACGTTTCACCGCACCTGTAGGATTTGTGGACTGGCAGATATTTCTGACAGAGCTTGAGAGCTACCAAATTCAATGGAAGCTCCATTGGTTGTCCATGCCTAATGCCATAGTAAGAGGGGACGACCGATACTTCATTGAACTTATTGGCTTAAAAGGTGTCCAACCATATGCACCTCTTCGAGTACTTCGCCAATTTGGGCAAACTCAAGTCATACCACTTCGATCTGACATGGAGCAATTCAAGTATGAGTTTGGACTAGATAAACCACAAGTCCACAACATACTGCGACGATGGGAGCGTGTGTTGACCATTCCTATGGGTGCACGACAGGCTTTATGCACATATGAGTACCGCATATGGATCTTGATAGAGTCTGAAGTCCCAATATCAAGTAGAGAAGGATACCATGGGCTTGCCGATGAAAGGGAAAACATATGGGCACAGAGTGTGTTGAACATGAGACAAGAAGCCCCTCACATTACAAGAGGTCAATTGGCGCCAAGCTCTTGGAGTCGATACCTCCAAGATTTCAGAATCTAGGATGATTTCCCCCATGTTATCCCTTTTTCCCTTAGTTTATTTCAGTTTTGTTTTTCAATTATAATGTATTGTTCAAATTTTGTAATAAATGAAAGCTATTTTGTTCCTTCTAATCTAAACTTCAATTGGCAAATAAGGCTTGAATTAACTATTGTGCATCACTTATGTGTCGCTTAGGCCTACCTCTGGCTCAACGAGGCTCTTTTGCATTTAGGGCGTTTATCTTAAATAATGTGATTGATATAACAACTTATACTTGCTCTAACTTGGGTTTTGTTTTGTTTTTATTTTTACCCTTCCCCAATGGTTGATCTGTAGACCATGGTTTACCACACGCGATCAAAGGGTTCTCTTCCTTCTCTCCCAACTGAGAATCGCAAAGGAAAGAGGAAAGTGACTAATGACAAGGTCATATGCAAGACTGTTGAAAAGAAATATCTTTTAGATGAGTTAGTGTCAAGCCTTGAGAAGAAAATAAAGAAGTTAGAAGAAGAAGTGTTGGATATGCGCGAGTGGGCCAAGTTGTTACTCTCCGCCAACCCCACTTTGGAGACAAACATGGATATGTCACCTTTTGCAAGTCAAGTCACTCTCCAAAATAATCCTCCTCCAAATTACTCCGCTTCTCAAAATCAACCAAGCTCCATTCAAATGCCTCCAAAGAACATCCATTTTCCAAATCACCCATATCCTCCACAACACTATGTATATGCTCCTAAACCTCAACATCTTACTCCACACCCGCATCATCCTACTATGCAAGCTCCTCGATACGAAACACCTATGCACCAAGTTCCTTGGCATCATGCGTCTCTCATGCCACTTTCAATCCTTCCATATCAAATGTCTCCTTGCCAAAGGCCTCCTCGTCCATATCAACAGCCACCATATCCTGGCCACAATGCCAAAGTCGCCACTCGATCGCATATTCGCAAAAATCTCTTCAAGGTTGAGGAGAGACTTGGCAAAATTTATACTCCTCTAATTGAGCCTATAGGCCAACTTTACGAAAAGTTGAGAGTTGCTGGCCACATCGCTCCAATCAATGAAATAAGAATGAATACGCGTGCATCATGGATTGAACCCTCTAAAGTTTGCGCTTATCATTCAGGAATGGAAGGACATACCATAGAAGAATGTCGTGATTTAAAAGACAAGATTCAACAACTGATTGATACTAAGGTCATATGCTTGGAGGACATTGCAACAAAGAAAGTTCAAATGTGAACGCACCAAAGTCTACTTGATCCAGTCTCCGAATAAGGCTTGCGCCATTTAAGTTCATGTTTTCCACATTTAGACACCCATGATAACATATGGGCGAATAAAGTTGGTCAAAATCTACCATTCAATTGCTGCTCAAGAATGTTCTCTTGATATCTCGCTCATGCTCTTTGTAATTTGGAACTACGTCAGACCTGATTCCCGTTTAAGAGGGGATACGTAGGCGCTCCTATGGGGGTTCGGTCTTATCATAATAAAAATTCTCATTTTCCCTTTATTTGGCAACTGGGGCAGAATTTTTGAGAGGTTCTCAAAAATTCCATCAAAAGTTTTTCTTCTCGCACATCTCGATACTGGGGCAGAATTTTGAGGGGACCTCAAAATTGATAAATCGAGGCTGAGACAGAAGATTTCAAGAGGATCTCAAAAATTCACAAACAGTCACCGTTGCAACGAAGATCAGAATAATAGAGCTGCTATTGAATAGATGTTGTAAAGTCTCAACCTATGCCATGGTCAAGGATTCGACACCACCTTCCCTTTTTTAAAAAAAAAAATGAAAATTTCAAATTCTTTCAAAATTCTTCTCCCTTTTATGAAAAAAACAAACAGATGCCCGAGGAGGTGGGGATGGCGAGTCAAAGGAGCATACTATGTCAGGTCATGGATACAGATCAACCTCCCCCCCCCTTTTAAAACTAACTATTTTTCCTTGAATGTAGAGAATACATGTACGCATACAAAAGGCAATCTCAACGATCAACATACCACTTTCGAACCCGACCAACGACACTCGACCCTTCAACAAGGCGGATGTCAAGCTACTACATACCCTCAATCAACTATTGTGCTGGCGAACTGCATTTTGCCCGATATTGCATATCCCTTGGATTACATTATGCATGAGATCTATGCTTTCATGATTACATTATGCTCGAGATGGCATTATGCTCGAAGAATTGCATCATCGCATATGGTCGAGATTGACTTGTGCCCGAAGAAATGCATCATTGCATGTGCCCGAGATTGACTTATGCTCGAAGAATTGCATCATTGCATGTGCCCGATATTGCATGTGCCCGAAGAAATGCATCATTGAACGTGCCCGATATTACATTATGCCCGAAGAAACGCATCATTGCATGTGCCCGAAGAAATACATCATTGCATGTGCCCAATATTGCATGTGCCCGAAGAAATGCATCATTGCATGTGCCCGATATTACATTTTGCCCGAAAAACGCATCATTGCATGTGCCCTATAATGCATGTGCTCGAAAAAATGCACTATTGCATTGTGCCCGAGACTGCATTGTGCCCGAAGTTTGCATAATCTCAAGATTGCATCGTGCTCGAAGTTTGCATGTGCCCGAATCAAATCACAAGTATCAACAAAAGCAGATACGCTCTCTTTACTCATTACTTATATTCCGAAGGCGTCATCCTCCAAAGGCACCATCTTTCATGGCCTGCGGATCTCATGTCATGGCCTAAGGACTTATTTTATGCTTATCATGTTCCTAAGGCATCATAGTCTAAAGGCATCATCCTCATGGCCTGCAGACATCATATCATGGCCTAAGGATTTAATTACTGTTTATCATGATCCGAAGGTGTCATAGTCTAAGGGCATCATCTTCATGGCCCATAGACAACATTTTCATGACCTGAGGATACATTTTGCGTATCATGGCCTTAGACATCATAGCCTAAGACATCATTTTTCATAGTCTTAAGGCAAACATTCATGGTCGATATGGGAAATTGTATCATGTTTACATTTTACCGCTTATTTTGATACATCTGCTCTAATCACTTTATTTAAGTCATATTACAAGTTACAACTGTGCAGATTACAACAAAGTCACCGTTTGAGCAGTTGTTCCCTTGCTTACAACGAAGGCTCCGACAAGCTCTTGGCTACTTGCATTATCGTTTCGCTACTCAGCTACCGTTCATGCTACTATGAAGATATTATTGGATTCAACTCGCTACTATGACATACATCTAGGCTCGTCCGCCTCAAAACGACATCTAGGCTCGTCCGCCTTTTAGGACATTTAGGCTTGTTTACCTTATAGGCCCGTCCGCCTTATAATGCGACATTAAGGCTCGTCTGCCTCAAAACGACACTTAAGGCTCGTCGGCCTTACAATGCGACATCTAGGCTCGTCCGCCTTACAATGCGACATTTAGGCTCGTCCGCCTTATTGGACATTTAGGCTCGTCCGCCTTAAAATGACATTTAGGCCCGTCCGCCTTAAAACGACATTTAGGCTCATCCATCTTATAGGACATTTAGGCATGTCCGCCATAAAATGACATCTAGGCTCGTCCGCCTTATAGGACATTTAGGCTCGTCCGCCTTAAAATGACATTTAGGCCCGTCCGCCTTAAAATGACATTTATGCTCGTCTATTTTATAGGACATTTAGGCGTGTCCGCCTTTTAGGACACTTAGGCTCGTCCGCCTTAAAACGACGTTTAGGTTTGTCCGCCTTACAAATGATGCTTAGTTTTTATTTATGCAGGTGCGATGGATCTCTCTTCTTGCCTTTCTCGCTTCTCCATCCCTCTCTTCTCGCTACTCTAATCTTATCCATTCAAGCTGATATCGTGCCTTTCGAATACCTTAGCGTTCTTTCAACTTTTAAGAGTTTCATTTGATCTTGAATCTAGAACTACACACGACCTGATTCTCGTATAACCAGAGATATGTAGGCGACTTAATACCAAAGTCTCGGTCGTACCCTTCTTCAACTCTATATCGCTTCAATTGATCCCACTGACATCTCTCGTCGGTCGAACAAAATCGGCTACTAAGTCAACGTTGGTTGCCTGACAATTCATTCTTCATTATCAATCAACCAAGGGGCAGCTGTTGACACCCAATTTTGACCGACCTTTAACCATTTTTAGGAATACTATTCGATTAAATACATATTTTAAAAAATATTTAAAGTTTAGAATTTTAGTCGATTTTACATAAAAAATTATATATTTTAGTATGTTTACTTTATAAAACTATTATAAATATTATTTAAAATTGTTAATAAATTTCTAAATAGTCATTTTTATTTCAAATTTAAGTGATTTTCAATTATATAAATATTTTTATAAGTGGTGTTTTAATTAAATAGTAATTCCTATTTTTTCTTCAAAATTATTTAAATCCTAGCCCATTCTATTCTAATTTCTTTCAATTCTAGCCACTCCAATTCAAATTTTATTTCAATTGTAACCATCTTTTCCTTGCAATTCTAGCCAATTTATTGTAATTTTAACCATTCCATATCTTTTCCCATCTAGTTTTTAAGACTTCATCTCATCCATCCATCTTAAAAATAAATCCTAGATCGAATCCTAACCCTCCATCTCTATCTATTCTAACGGTTGAGATCACTTTTCCTATCTCTTTCTTTAACACCAAAAGACCCCAAAACCTAAAAAACTAACTCATTCACTCATTCCCTCTCATCACAAGTTCTCTAACTCATTCATTCTCTCCTAACACAAGAACTATATTTTATTAACTCTCTCATTCTCTTACTATTCATATTATTGCTACTCCTAAACAAAATAAGTTTCCGGCAATTTTCAAGTGCTACTTAGAGTAAAAGTTGGATCAGTTCTTTTTCATTGCTATCATTCCTTCTCTGCTTAACCGGTTAGTGTTCTTAATTAGCATTTACATTATTTTTGTATTCATACATTGGTGTAAGCTCATTGTTCTATTTCTTTTGATATTTATAAGTTGTTAAATAATTGCATATGTGTCTCATCTTGTCTAAAATAAATATGCCTATTTGTGTAGTTACTTGATTGCTTTGACAGGTTTCAAACTTGAAGTTCAAGTTGAAGATTAGCTATGAAGAGAGATTACTTTATTTAATTCATATATTTGAAGCTATATATTTCTTATTTATTTATTTGAATTTTTGTAATATTTGTATAACTCTAAAGCTCTCATATATAAAATATATATTTGGGATCGCCTAGGGGAGGGGGAATTATATGCAAATTCGTAAATTCTTTTATTTGTGTTAGAAAGCATGCCTATAGGATTTTAATATGTTTGATAAAACGACTTTAGATCTAACTAAAAGAATTAAACGAAATAAATCATCTTTGTTTAACTACTTGGTTGATCTTGTCTAACTAATGACTTCGAGTTAATTTGCATTTCTATGATTTTGTTAGGACTAGATCTCTTTCTAACTCGCTTGGCTATTAAATAATTTGTTTTGTACAAAGATATCCGATTGAATAAATATTTATGTCTATAGAATCTATGTAAATATTTTTAACTCCTAGAAATTCTGCTCTTAGGGGTATTTTAATAATGCTTGCATATTTAAAATGGGAATATTTACGAATATTTTCTGCCAATTGTAAATAATAATAAATTTCCGTCTTTATTTTTTTGCATGTGTTTACCCTAAAATCTGTAAATAGCTAATATTTCTGCATCATAATTAACCCCTCTTTTATCTAAAGTTGATAGTAATTATTTCATGCATCTAATAAAATGACTGCCTAAGAAATATTTCTGTATTAGTCATAATTTGACTTTTAATTGGTTGTAATTATTTTTCTGCTTAAAAAGTATTTTTAGCATTAATAATAGATATATAAATTTGTCACTGTTTTAAAAAAAAATAATTTTTTTTGTATTAATAATAAATCTGTCACTTATTAAAATATTTTTTTTTACATTAGTAATAACATTGTTGCCCTTACAAATAATTTTTGCCTTAAACAATTAAAGTCTAAAATAATTTTCTGCCTTAATCAAATAAACCCTTTTGTTATAAATAATTTTCTGCCTTAATAATTAATTTGGCTATTACTTTTAAATATATGTGCATCACATCCTTTGCTACTTGAAAAATAAAATAAAATATATCTAATTTTTGCTCACCCTAAAATTAGTTCAATACTAAAATTTGCATCCATGCTATCATATTTGCCTTCTTATAATTAAATTGTTTATTTATAATTTTATAACTTTGTATGTTCACACACTTAGCATGAAATCTTTCACAATTATGTGTTGTTTGCAAGCATGCCTAATTGATTTTTAGAGGCCAAATTGAGACTTGTATTGCTAAAATGACCGTCTTGTTTGCTTTGTTTGTTTGACTTGTTGTCTAGGAGGGCCTTATATTTTATTTTTGTCTAAACCTACCCTTTAAGAGTCCAATGCCTCTTGGACAACCAAGTTGGGACGATTAGGCACCTTTTAGGTACGAAATGCATGCGGTGGTTGGGTAGGGGTAGTTGGCCCTATGGAGATGATGACATCGACTCAGGCTTGAAAGACAAACATTGGTTTTGTCTGTCCCTACACGGCAGCCTATCGGAAAAATAAAAGAAAAGTCGAGTGCTGATCCAAAAAGTCTCCTAGAGTCTCCCTTCCCTTTATCCCTTTATTTGTTTGTTTAAATTATGTTTATTTGGGGGTAGTTTAAAACAAAAATAATATAAAATTATTTGCTTATTTATTTGTCCCTTTTCTATCTTCTTGCTTATCTCTTATTTAATTGCTTAGTATATATATTTTATTTATTGTTATCACTTAGACTGGCATGTTTAAATATTAATCAAAATAATATGAGCTTTTGTTCAACTTGTTATATCACATAGTCTCGTATGCGAAATTAAATAAAAATGAGCTTAATTGCTTATTTATTGCTATCACATAAGCCTTGCAGGTTTAAATTAATAATTAATAAAATAGTTTTATTTGTTTAATATTTGTCATCACTTAGTAAGCATGCTAGTTAATTAACTAATAAATGAAGTGACCTTAATTGCTACTTGTAACCCCCACATAAAATGCATGGATACGGCCGGGACCCACATTTGTGGACCTTGAGGGATGCCTAACACCTTCCCCTCGAGGTAATTTGAACCCTTACCCTAATCTCTGGCTCGTTGACCTTAGCTAGACTTAGTTAGGTTAGATAGGTGCCCTAACGTGCCTTAATTCGTTAGGTGGCGACTCCTCAAACTCCAAAATTCCAAAAGAGTTGTTAGGTCGTGCACGAAACCCGTTTTCGCGAGAAAATGGGGCGCGACAGAATCTTTATGTGGAACCTCCAACCTAGTTGGTAGGTTATGATATCCGTGAATTCAAAAGCCGTAATGATATCCTTCTTGTGTGAATGGTGGACTTAAGGTTGGTTGGCTGGAACGATATGAAATCATCCTTATGAAAGTCATTGAGCTATCGTCTTAGCCATTGTAGGTAGCCTTAGTGGAACCTCTTTGGTAAGGTGAAATGTGATTAGGTTATGAACTAGATATGGAACCTCTTCATGTGATCCTTTATTGAAAATACTCTATGAGAACAAAGGCTAGCATCCAGTGAGTATGGTTCGGGAAGGTGCTCTATATAAGATGACATTAGAGAACAAAGATACCCTTCATATTCCTTAACCATGTGCCTACATGGGATGTGTGCTAGTTCTACCATTGGCCCGTAGAACAAACCTCCATCGGAGTAGGTTCATGACTCCGAATTCCATGCATAGCTAGTATGGTCTATGTCGGTTATTGCGTATTCTCATCATATGGGATACCGACTAGTGTTGGAGAAGTTCTATGAAATTTAGGTGGTGGTATGAGACTCTATCTAGACATTGCACGATTAGGCTTTGAAGATGCTAGTGAGTGAGTCCCTAGGTCTTCTCCAAGACCGTTACTTGAATGTCCTTATGTGATGAATGTCTCTTAAATGAACTAATAAAGATAATGACTTAAGTAAGAAATCATGTGAATGAATAAGTACTTATCTAAAATAGCTTAAGGGTTGCCTAGTTAAGGTGTGAAGGGGGCATAAACGATGGTCTCTTCATGTCTTACCTAGGGAAGTCTTAAGAATGACTCTAGATAGGAAAGTTGGTTGATAAATAAGACATGATCTAAACTTAGGAAGTCTTAAGGATTATTTAGGTAATCTTGGAGAGGGTGTATGGATGTTCTCTTCTTGAGTTACTTAAGTACGTCTTTTGATAACCTTGGTGAGGATAAGGTCATATTATATATATGTGTGTTATGGTGTGTAGTGAGAATGATCTTATCCTAGGTACTCTAAAGGACCTCTTAGGTGTGTGTGAAGAAATTGTATGGGTGTTCGCTTCACAACTCACTCAAGTGACCCTTAGAATCACACTTTGGTAGGAGGATCTCATGTTATGTGTTTTGGTGAGAAGGTTGCATGCTAAATGGGTTCACTGTGAAGTTGAACATAGCTCACTGTAAAGTGACTTAGTTCATTGTGATGTTTCTTAATACTTGATAAAATGCTTATGTGATATCTTATATGTTTCTAAGATGTTAAATGTTGTTCTTATGCTTATAGTATGATGTTTTAATAAAAAAAGAGCATATCTCCAATAAATGTCTGTTATCATGATTTTATGCTTTAAGCCATACTTAGTACATGTGTTTATACTAATTCCATGCTTTTGTTTATCTCTAAATTCATAGGTGAAGGACAATTTGGGAGCAAAGCTTGGATTATAGATCTTTCAAGCAAGGTTGAAGTATGTCCTAATTTGACTCGAGGGCATCACTATCTTTAGAGTTCTTTTATTAAAGCATTGTAATAGACTTAATATTAATATATTTTGATGTATGGATCGTGTCCCAATTATTCTCGAGTCTAATATTTGATGACATGAGACTTGGTATTTCCTTTGCATTTATATGAAAGATATTTTGAAAGACTATTTGAATGTTGTGAAAAGTTTTAATCCCGCACTACTTTTCATATATGTATATTCAATGAATGATACGAAAGGGCTTGTACAAGACCTTCGAGAGGTCAAGTACGCCATGTTACACTCCGAGAGTGCCATATCTTCTAGGGTGTACTCTTAGGATGTGACAATATTGCATATGCACATGTCCCATATGAGTAACGAAAGAAGCTTGATGATAAAAGCGAAAATGTGTATTTCTTGGTGTTAGTGAAACTTCCAAGACATATAAGTTATTTAATCAACAAACAGAAAAGATTCTGATCAGTCGAGATGTTGTTTTTGATGAAGAAACTACTTGGGATTGGAATATGCAGCAACCTACCCTAATCCTGTTTGAGAATGAACTCAAAGAACCGGCCTTAATATCCAGAAATTCAGAGGATTATGCTCCTACAACCAATGAAATTACACCAACAACTGGTGGAAATTTTCCAACAGTTTTGCAAGAAACTGATTCAGCTGCTCAGTTACTTTGGCGTACTCGAAAAAGGCCTGCATGGATGTCGGACTATGAGGTAACAGGAATTCAGGTAAATGATGATGCAATTACTCATTTTGCATTGTTTGCGGACTGCGACCCTACAATTTTTGAGAGTGATGTTAGAGAAGAAAAATGGAGAAAGGCAATGGATGCTGAAATTGAAGCTAAAGGAATGATACTTGGGAGCTTATTGATCTTCGAGAGAAGCAGAAAACCATTGGCGTCAAGTGGGTCTACAAGACAAAACTGAAGGGAAATGGTGAAGTTGACAAATATAAGGCGCGATTGGTAGCTAAGGGATCAAACAGAAGTACGGCGTGGACTGCACTAAAGTTTATGCTCCAGTTGCAAGGCATGATACCATCAGAATGCTAATTGCATTTGCAACACAACATTCATGGCCTATCTTCTAGTTGGATGTCAAATCACCTTTCTTACATGGATATTTGGAGGAAAAGGTATTCATCGAACAACCTTCTGGTTATGTTAAGGTTGGAAATGAGCATAAAGTTTATCGCTTGAAGAAGACCCTTTATGGACTAAAACAAGCCCCCCGAGCTTGGTATAGTCGCATTGAGGCTTATATTTTGAGAATGGGTTTTCAAAAGTATCAATATGAGCATACACTTTTTGTGAAGATTGAAGATGATGCAAATATGCTTATTGTATGTTTATATATTGATAATCTTATATATTCTGGGAACGACAATGTCATGTTTGCTGAATTCAAGAAGTCTATGATGGATGAGTTCGAGATGTCCGATCTTGGTAATATCCATTACTTTCTTGGATTAGAAGTGGTGCAATCTGATGATGGGATATTTATTTTCCAAAAAAAGTATGTGCGAGAAATTTTAGACAGGTTCAAGATGCTAAACTGTAATACAAACACACCAATTGAGTTTGACTTAAAACTAAACAAAGCTGGAAGAGGAACAAAGGTGGATAACACGCTTTACAAACAAATTGTGGGCAGTTTAATGTACCTAACTGTCACAAGACCCAACATTATGTATGCAGTAAGTCTTGTAAGTAGATATGTGGAGAATCCAACGGAGATGCATTTGTTAGCAGCGAAGAGAATTCTTTGCTATTTACAAGGAACGAAAGATTTTGGCATTTTCTACAACAAAGGAGAAAAGTCAGATTTGATTGGGTTTACGATAGCGACTATGCAGGAGATTAAGACGACAAAAAGAGCACTTCCGGTTATGTTTTTATGCTAGGCACATGAGCTGTTTCTTGGTCTTCTAGGAAGCGAAAAATTGTCACTTTATCGAGTACTGAAGCTGAATTTGTTGCTGCTACAACTTGTGCTTGTCAAGCTGTTTGGTTAAGAAGAATTTTTGAAGAAATACAATTCAAACAAGAAAGAGCAACTACAATTTTCTGCGACAGCAACTCTTCCATCAAGCTATCAAAAAATCATGTGCTACATGGAAGAAGCAAGCACATTGATGTGAAGTATTATTTTCTGTAAGATCTCAACGATGAAGGAACAATAGAGTTGGAATATTGCCGAAGTGAAGATCAGTTGACCGACATTTTTATCAAACCTCTCAGATTTCTCCCTTTTCGAAATCTGAGGAGGTCGATGGGTATCGGCACTATGGAAGAGCTCAAGAAGCTGAAGTTAAACTGAAGCTTGAAAGCTTTCAGTTTATGGGAGGGTGTTAGTTTTAATATGTTATGTTAGGAATAAAATATCTATCGTTATATTTGTCCTAGTCTTTAGGAAGTCGTTTTAGACGTGGGTTGTTATCTAGTTTTTAAGAAAAAACTTTGTAGGATAGTTCCTAATTTTTAATTAAGTCTGTTGTGTTTTTTTCCTGCTATATAATGACTGCAGTAGCAACATTGAAAATTATCAATCAAGGAAATTTCTTTCCACGTTTATTGCCTCTCTTTTTCTATTATATTTTTTATTCTTGAATCTGTTTTGCTATCAAGGACTATGTTAGGCAATCCTTCATATATCAAAGGGACAATAAAGGTTCCTTGAATAACAAATTTATGAGAGTTTAGTGCATCATGTTGCATACCCTAATATATATAACCCTAATAATAGCTAGCTAGAATATATAGAAAAAAATGCTTACCAAAGGAATATATGGAACCTTAGATTATTTTATTAATTGGCCACCAAAATACTCAACTGAAACACAACTGATAGGAGTGAGTTTCTTATTCTCCTCAAAATCCACCACATTTATGCAAAAAAGTAGTAATAAGCAAGAACATATATTTACATAAAGCTTAAACCATGTTGATAAGTCTATTATTTTCACATTTCATGTGCATTAGGGTCTCCAATCAAAACATGAAATGTATTAATCTCCACAAAAGGGTAATTAAGAAAGCTCTAACTTGGATGAACAAATGCATATAGATGCAATGAAGTATTATATCCGGTTGATGACGTGTACAATTTAGATTCCATCAGATACATATCGATTTCTTTCTGATGGTTCATCACGTTGCTGAATGAACTTGGTTAAGCTGACATGATCCCAGATGAATAGTTTTCAATATCTAACAACACATAATGCACCCAAAAAAAGAGTTAGCAATTTGTCAGAGGATTTAACTTCTATATATTGACAATGTAAATCATGTATAAAAATAGTTATATGTAACTTTTAGGCATAATACATAAACATGACATTTAACTTGGCTTCAGCTGAGAGCTATGCCCCCCAACTTTAAACAGGTAGACACACATGTCCTACATGGAATAATACACATAGGATATAAAATTTCCATGTAGAGCGACATGTAGGCCGAATGTGTTTATTTGTTTAATTTTATACAAGTTTAAGTGTCTACTTATGCGCAGGTAAAATGTTTTCTCAAAGGATGTATATAAGTATATTATTTAATATAATTAATAGTGTTTGTATAGAAAAATAAAATAAAAAATGACTTACTGATTGGGATTTTATGGAAAAAGAAACAAGCACCAATGGCACAATAGGCAAGACAAAGAATAACCCCTTTCATGTAATGTGATGTTCCATCCTGCAAGAGATATTAGGAATATAAGAATATTAAAAGAAAAAAGATAGAATATAATTAAGTGAGAGGTCAATTTCGAGCCTCAATATGAAGTTACCTTTGTTATACCTAGAGAAGGTTTTACCTTAATGTGATATTTTGTGATAGTTTCTGACATTAATCAAAGATTTAACGAGACAGAATACAAACACCAAATATCGATGAGAAAAATAAATACAATGAGAAATTATAATTTGAGCATGACATACTCAATTTTTGTTTTGTACCATAAACCTATCATGTCATTCATATATATGGACAAATAAACAAAATATTGCCCTTTCGTTTTGGAGCATATATGACAACTCCAATGTTTCTATTATTAGTAAAAGTTTTGTTTTCTTCCAAAATTTTGGTTCATTTTGCAACATATATTATATACTTTCTATATGGTTTAATTTATACATGGGAAAATGATGCTATGCTATGAAAAGACAACAGTAGTCCAAAGAGAAACAAATTAAAAATTAAAAGTTTATGAGTTTAACTTTTAAGGTTTTTAACATTGTATTTTTAAAATTATGAATTCAGATCACCGAAAGTAATGGTTCTGGAGAATCTAATTTGCAAGTTCAAGTGAATTTATCTTTTTAGCAATCTATATTCTTCAAACTCTTTAAAATATCGACATGTGCATGTCGTATTCTTTAATAATATATATGTGCAGCAAATCCTTAAAGTTGAGATTCTTATTTTATTTGTCTTTTTTTTTTTTGTTTACTTATTTATGAAATGAGTCATATAGCGGGTTAAAGTGAGTTTGTATATATTTTTAGCTACTTATATTGTCCTAACTCTTATAAAATGCTGAGAGGTGCGTACCGGTAGCACATTTTTAAAAAATTCAATACAAGTGCAATAATTATCATTTTTGAAGGATCAAAACAACATCATTAGCAATCAATTAAAGTTGATTGTCAAATAGTAATAAATAAAAAGAACCTGCAAGGTGAAGGCAATGAGGATGATTGAGAAAGCAAGTGAACCAGTTTCCAGTATGCTAAAATCCAAATCCATATCCACACCAATTATCCAACCTATAATCACACATAAAGGTACCTAAACATAGTAAACATGTTATATACACTCATCGTATAAAAATTATATTGTTCAGATGCTTTAGAAATAACGATATATATATCAGATCTATAAAAAATAATGTATCTTTAAAAGTTTTGACATGAATGCAACATCAATTTTAAAGAGTTCGAGCAAACATAGTATAAAAATATCGACTGTAATCATCAGTTATAATATGTCTTAATTTTTTTTCAAGTAACTAATATTTCACTTTTATGGATAATTAATTGTAGTTATTTTTTAAGTGATCAATTGATGCTACAAACAAATGATTATGCACTTACTATCTTCATCCAATTTTATAAAACGGTGATTGACTGGTCATGTAGTTTAAAGAAATTAAAGAAGACTATTGAAATATAAACTAGATATATACAAAGTATATTAAAATTATTTTTTAAATAAATGGTGCGGAGTTCCTCACGTGTTTTAATCTACGCGATCGTACTATATTAAGGGTTCCAACAAGCTATTCAATAAATTAAAGGGTGATGCTAAACTTAAATAGTTTCTAAGATAGAAAAATATCATTCCTTTTGTAACAGATTAATAAAAACAAAAATATATCAGATAAATCATTAAAAAAAATAGTATATATAAATAAACAAATATTGCCAAAATTCTTACCACAAACATAGAAATTTGAGAAGCTGACCCCAATGCAACACCTAGTGATATATCCTGCATTGGTATATATATAAAAATCATTTAGAGTATATATTATGTATAATGTATTTATTGAATTAGTATATATATCGAGTAAATTAATTTTTTTTTAGTATTAATATATATATATATATCTTACCAATTTGTTTTTTAAAGCAAAAATGATGGATCCAGCATGTTCTGCTGCATTTCCCACTATTGGCAACAATATTAAGCTAATAAAACTCACAGAAATCCCCCAAGAATCTGATGCAGCCTGAAATTATTTGGAAAAAAATCGTTATACGAAAAATAATACATGAATTATACGTAATTTACAAATTTATAAACTTAAGTGCGTTTTCGTCTTAGGATACTCTTAAATACATTTTTTTTCTTTGGACCAATTAATCACCCCTAAATTATGTATTAAGTATTACTAATCCTATTTAGGAACGGATTAGTGGTAGATTAACAAACAAAAAATTATGTTAGCTACGAGCAATTTAACGATAAATTAACTTTACCTCAATCGTACCAACAACGTACTCAGATAATAGAGCAATAGTTATAGTCATGCCAATCAACCAAGCAAATGAACTCCAAAATCCAATTACTGCCTCTTCATCTTCTGAGACTTTATTTTCTTCTTCCTCCTACTCATATGTCATCAAAATAAATTATTCAAATTATATACATTTTTATAATACATAAAAAGTTTATAATATTCATGTAATTTAATTCGATTTTGCAAATTACCCATCTTATTTTTGAGGGATAAGGCAGAAGTATCGTTATACTATGATCAAAATTCCAGAGATACACTTTAATTAAATTAAGGTCCTATAAAACCATTACCTCCGAACCTATATATATATTTTAATTTTATACATCTTTTTGACTTATGTAGCATTCAAACATCTTCCACACGCCTCAACTACGTGAAGTCCGAACGTGGAGTCATAGAGTGTGCCACGTAAGTCAAAAGATGTACAAAATTACAAAAAAAAAAATGAATTCAGAGGTAATAGGATCTTAATTAAGTTAATGCGTGTCTCTGTGATTTCGATCATAATCTAGGGGATACTTGTGTCTTATCCCTATTTTTTGAGGTTACTAATTTTAACAACATTATTAGAAAATATGAACATTCACACACTCCAGATTCCGTGTGTGAAGTTAAGCTTGACAAAATCAAACACTAGACATAACATTCGAAGTTACATATAGATGAAGTTCAATCATATAAAAAAGGAACATAAGTTAAAAAGCGATGTCAAAATCAGGTTACGGATATCCGTGCACCATGCATATACATAGTCAAATCTTTCTATAATAGTATTTTATGTTATATTATAACAACTAAGTTTTAGTTGGAATCGATTTTTCATTTATACATAATTATACATTTTCTATAATAACATTTTCACTATAATAGTCAAAAAGTATTCAGATAAAAACGATGATGTTATAGAGAGATGACTTACCTCCTCAGAGGATTCAAAGAATTGTCTATGTGTCTTCAATTGAAAGAGAGATAAGCAGCATATGCTATAAGCATACCAATGCTACTAACTCTAGATAATCCCAATATTGAAGTTGCTACATTATTATTGTTAATTGATGGCCCCAAAGCCAATCTATACATCAATGGCAACATATGGCAAAGCAATCCAAGTAGTAGAAGAAGTGAGTTTACATCAGCTTGTTTCTGTTGGCCAAAATAAACATAAAACAAATGTCAACACAATTACATTACTAATATTTGACGTTAAATTGCTCGTAGCTAACGATGTTTATTCGATATGAACTCACTCTAGAAGCATCACACTATATATGTAGGGTGAAAACACAAATAATATATGTATAGTAATGATATCTTACCCTGTCAAATGTTTGTTCTTTTTTAATGTTGGCAAGTCCACCACAAAAAAGAGAGCTTCCAAGAACAAGAAGTAAGTTGGAAAGAATGGATCCCAAAAGAGAATACTTTAGGACATGTATTTTCCTTTGATAAAGTGCAAATAATCCTATTATCATCTCTGTTGCATTCCCACATGTTGCATTAAGTAGACCCCCAACTGCATTAATTAATGAACAACTTTCACATATATCAAACATAAAAATCATATTTGTATGTTACAGCTATAGTTTGTATCATTACGCTCCATAACAATTTTTTATATTTATTATGGAGCTTTTGATTTGTATAATTCGCTACAAACATTCAATTTTATACAAATTGTTCAATTTTGTTTCATACATTATAATTTGTATAATTTATAAGATCTGAATTTGTATAATTATAAGTGTGTATATATAGGACGAAAATATATATATATATATATATATATATATATACACTTTTCTCTCGCTTTATAAAAATACAAGCATTTTATACCTTTTATACCGAACTGTATAATGACTAATTGTATACCAAAAATGACTATTTGTATAACAAATCAGATGACAAGAAAAGGGGACATTTCCTGCGAATTACAATTAAAATAAACTATGGTTATAACATTTAATTTGAATTAATAGTTTTCTGTTTCATACAATTTTCTCTTAATTAAGTTAGTAGTCATTTTAGCTAAAACCAAATTAATTATAACTCTCTCTGATCCATCCATTATACTAAAAATATAGTTGTCCAACAATGCTTGTCCAATTTGAAAAGTCAAGAGATAATTATTTATTCCTTTGTGTCTATTTTACCCTTGCTATTCAATATCTAATACATATTTCCTAAAATATTAAATTTAATATATTCAAAAGGTAATTTAGTAATATAACCCCCTATTATTTATTGCTTCTTAAGGTGTGTGCTGACGGAATCCAATCCATAAACCCGAAAATGAAACGTTATTCGTTTTCCTTTTGTCAAGTAGGTAAAGTAGACATACAAACCACTTTGCCTCAGACTCTATTGGAACAAATCAAAGAAGGAGGCGGAATGGAGACAGGAAAGGGACAAGGGCGGTCTTGCCACTACTAAAAAATGATCATTGAATTAATTGCCGCTATAAAGATGTATTTTTAGCGGCAATTAGCACTCTTTTGTATATGTTCCTAAAGCCTTTAGCGACATTGGTTCTAATGGAACTTAACTAATGCCGGTAAAGACTTTATCACTCTTTATTAATGTCAATATTTATTGCCGCTAAAAGTTATTTTTGTTGTAGTCATGTGTTTGGCGTGAACAGGGGCGGACCTAGAGTATGTCGAGGGGGTTCACCCCAACCCTCTCGGCAAAAAATTACGTTATATATTTAAGGTATTTTAAAGAATTTTATGTTTATATATTGATTTTGAACCTCCTGAATATAAGATTAGAGGTTGACTTAGCAGTTTAGGAGTTCAAATCACTAAATTTTTTTCCGAAACTCCCTTAATGGAAATCCTGGATCCGCTACTGGGCGCGAAGGCTGCTATCTGTTGGTTCATGGTTCATGGTAGAGTACAATACTAAAGGTCCTCGAACTTTCAGGCGGTCTTTCATTTATTTGAAATTCAAAATTAAAATATATTTATATATATATATATATATATATATATATATATATATATATATATATATATATATATATATTATGACGTAGAAAAGGCTAGAATAACCGTTAAAATGAGATGGAAGGAGGTGCAAGCAACAAATACATACCTGTTGGACTAGTGAAGTGAGCAATTTGTCTTTTTTAGTTTTCAAGTGGAAATAAAACAAAAAGAAAAAAATAATCTTATTAGTAATTTTGTCATAAAGTGAAGAAATATAAAAAAAATACAAAATATTAATGCAACTTACTCAGTCAAGAAACTGACACGTTCAGCAAGAGGTGCAAGTCCAAGCAAACTAAAAGCAAAAATCCAAGGCTGTTCATAACATCAAAATCATTATATATTTATTTGATCATTATAAATATTATAAAACATATTTTAAATTATTAACTATTATATCGGTTTTAAGAATCGCGATTTTTTAATTAAGAATGACTCATTATCCTTCTCCCATTCTGACAATTCAACTTAATAAGGAAATTAATTGACGGTTCAATGATTGTTATGTGATCCTTTGAATATCAAAGGCGTCCTTAGGGTGATCTCATAGTTTATGATTCAATCTTAGCGCGAATAGCTAATTAATGTGTTTTTATTTATTAAATAAAAAAATTCTATTATCGATATCTTTAATTCAAATCATTTAACCTGAGAGCGAATAGCTAATGTATTATATTAACTAGGTTTTATGATCGATTCATGAATTTTTCGCTACGTTTTGCTCAAACGGTTGAAGGGAGATAATAGTACATAAAAATATTCCTATATCCTTAAAAACATTTAAATAAATACTTTGATTTTTTTCCCTTTCAATTTACATAATATTTTTCTTTGTTCATGCATCAATTTAACTAATTTTCAAAACTAAATAAGATTATATCAACTCAAAATATATTCTAAAACTAAAATTTATACGAAAGGATTTGTAATTTTTCTCATGCTAATTAATATGCTGAAAAAGTATAATTTAAAGTATTGATCAAACTTTACCTAGAGTGAATATAAAAAAAAATGAAAAATATCGCATAAATTAAACAGAAAGAGTATAATAAATAAATTAAAGTACTAACTCTTGCAAAATGATAGTATTGAGCCAAGATTGCCAAAGGGATAGCTGGTAAGAGCAAACAAAGCTTTGTTCCTAATATAACTTCTTGAATATTAACCAACAATATCCTAAAAAGTTGTGCATTTTTTTTCTTCTTCATAATAATTTCTTCATCATTTTTCCTATTTAATTCTTCTCCAACATTATTTTCCAAATCCCTTAGAGAACTCATTATTTCCTAAAACTAGAAAATGGGACTTTAATTTTTTTTTTCTAAAAAAGGACTAGAAAATGTTGATTTAATAGTTTTTTTTTTTTTTTTTGTATAACAACACTTGTGTTCTTGGTTTTATATAGAGGACAAGAAATGGAGTTTAGGTGTGTTTGATATTATTTGAAGTTTCCTAGAATTTTCCTTTTTTTAATTTATTAAATTATTTATTCTTCAAATATGTTTGCATGGACTCCACGTAGTTTTATGGTATGAAAACAAGTGCTAGAACCCTAAAAAAGGTAAAGAATTAAGGTATGTGGGTATTATATATTTGTGTACTATATGGAATAAAATCATTGGAAAAAATAATTATTGAGTGTTCATGAGAAAATATATTTTATGGTACGTTATATATACTATATATTGATTACTCAATTTTTCAGATAAGAAATGTATATAGCATTCTCACTTCAACATTAATGGATTAAGTTGACATAGCGAAAAAAATTAAAAATATTCAATGATTCAAGAAGTACTTTTTATTATGGGAAAATACACAGGTATCTCTTTAACCTATGTTCGAAATTTCAGAGACACACTTATACTATATTAAGGTCTTATTACTCTCCTAAACTTATTTTATAAGTAATTTTCTACCTCTTTTCGGCCTACGTGGCACTAGCTTGAAAAAAAAAAGTCAATTAGTGTTGAGCCCACAAGATAGTGCCACGTAGGCCCAAAAGGGGTAGAAAATTATTAATAAAATAAGTTCAGGAGGGTAATAGGACCTTAGTATAGTATAAGTTTGTCTCTGAGATTTCGGACATAGGTTGAGGGGGTACTTGTGCATTACCCCTTTTATTATTTATAAATTCATTATAATTAATAATAAAAATTAATTAAATAAACGATCATTCCAAGGTTTTCTATTTTTCAAAAATGTTTTAAAAGAATTCATTCGTTGTCACTTTCTAACGATATAGATGCTTGAGAAAGTGGACAATCCTTCGATATTTTTATGTCAAAAGGATCAGACTAATTTGGATGACACATTTTGCTAAGAGAGAATTATATATTTTTAGATAAGATCTGATAATACGCTAGCTTCAACAAATAATCAAAACAAACAACGATTTTGGATTTTAATTTTATTGTCACTCATTATTAGAAAGAATTTATATATACGTATTTTACCACTAACTAACTTCCAAGAGTAGGAGCCAAAATATAATTCTAAGAAGCTAAGTAAATTAATACATAGAAGTTTCCTTGAATTTTCACAAAATCCCTATTTAGAGAGAAACATATTTTTAGTACTTTGTTGCACTAACGTATACAATTAAAATAACAAATTGTGGATATATAGTAGAAGTATGTAATAAGAAGTTTCCTTTGGTGATTTCTTCACTGGATGGTCACACATTATCTGTTTCAACTGAAATATTATGGGTACTCTCATGTTAGAAAGAATATTACATTTTTTATGGTGACTTAGGCTGAAAACTAGAGATGGCCAATGAACGAATTGAGTTAAATTTGAATGGTGTATAATGTCTAAGTTTTATCGAATTTAAACCTTAAATATTGTTTAGACTACATTTTAAATTTAAGATATGTTAATCCGGTTTGGTTGCATAATTACCAGTTACCTATAATTACATTCTTAGCAATACATTGGGTGTCCGATGCTTGTATCATTTGTATTCGTTCGCAGCGAATACAACCTATATAAGTTGTATTCAATTGCACAACGAATACATCTAAGGCGAAATATAGAAAATACATCTAAGGCGAAATATATAAGGACTTGACCTAGGATCTCCCAATTTGAGAACAACCATGAGTTGGGGACCCAAACGAGACTTCACCTCAACCCAACCATATCTTGAGGATCTGATGCCCGACCCGAGACCCGACCCTAAGTTCAACCTCTATTTTGAACTGTGACCCAACCTCTAAACCTAACTTAAGACTCGACCCTTAACCGACATGGGACCCGACCCAAATCAACATATAGGACTAAACTCCTAAGACTCGACCAAGTTATGGGCTAGTGTCGAGGTCGATTTGAGGTTGAGTCTTACGGTTAGGGTTGGGATTTTGGTCTAGGTTTAGGGTTAAGGTTAGGTCTCAGGTCCAGGGGTTGGGTCGTAGAATCAAAGGTCAGGGATAACTATCGAGTCTTGGGGACAAAGTTAAAGGTTGGGTTGGTTTTTTGGGTAGGGTCTTGAATCTTGAGATTGGGGTTAGATCTCGAGTCCAGAAGGGTTTCCGAGGTTGATTTGAGGTTAGATCTTGAGTTTTAAGGTCACGATCTCGAGCAGAATTATATTTTAGGGTTGGGTCACAAGGTCGTCAAGGTCGAGTCTTAAGGTTGGGCATCGAAGGTCAATGTTAGGTTTGGGTCTCTAGTTCCTTGGTTGGAATATTAGGATAACTCTCGAGGTCAAGCCTCAGGTCAAGGTTTAGTATCCAGGTCGGGATTGGATCTCCGGTCTTAGTATTGGAGTCAGTTCTCGAGTTAGGAATTGGGGTTAGCTACGTTGTTTAGGTTCAGACCTTGAGTAGTCTCAAGGTAAAAATCTCGAGCTCAATCTTGGGTCTTAGGTCGAGATTCTGGTGTCAGGTCTCGAGTTGGGTTGCGTATTAGGTAGGGGTAAAGGGTCAGAGTGGTGTACCGATTTGATATTGGGGTCGGGTCTTAGGTTGGATGGGGATATTGGTCTAGGTCTAGGTTTTTTGTACTTTGTTTAGATTACATATAAATTTCGTTCAGATAGTATTTCTCCTTACTAGCTGAACTCTAAAAAGTAGGTAAGAAAATCACTTATTTTTCACGGAAAACACATTCCTTCATATAGAATCAAAGCTCTAACCTTAATCCTATAAAGGACCTCAAACAATTTATTTTCTAGGATCAACACCCTTGAGTTGTCATCTCTATCAAATCAAGTTAGTTACACGAAAGAGGCCTCCATTCAGAAGCTATATATTTAAGGCAATCACAACAACAAAAATTAAAAATTAGCTACAAGCTTCGTCACTAATATATTTTGAAATTTGTCATAGCTAATAAAATTTATTGATAATTCATTGCTAGGAAGAAGTAATCACATATTTTATTGTTTAGTTATAAAATTTATTCATCGCCAGTTCCTGCCTTTTTAGTAATAAAAAAAATTCACTCCCCATCTCTTATTTCACTATTTATAACAATCTTAGTCTAACCATCAAATGTGGGTGACAATTCATATGGTACAACAATTAGTACACATATTTCCCTACAAAGTCTTCCAAAATTAGCTTAAGAAATTTGACATCTCTATAACTAAAATTGAACCTTTTATACCATGTTATCTCATAACTTCACTCTCAAATAAAGTATCTATATGTGACTTCTTCTTTTTTTATGAAAATAAATTAAATAAGTCATCTTAGAAAAATTGTCTACCTCAAAAAAAGTTCTATAATGTCCCTTTCTAGACCTAAGTAGTCCTAACACAAAATCTATAGAAATATCTTATCAAGTACTCTCATGAACATCTCAAAACGGGAATTTGGATTATTAGCCCTGCTTCATCGATTGAAACTACCACGAAGGAAAAATATTAGACAACTGCTGATGAAAACTGACTCACATGTATTACTGAATAACCTTAATAGTAACAACTCGATATTCTCACACATTCAGTAGGTCACTACTACTGGAGATGGAAAGTCAAACCATGAAGCATATTCCGAGGGAGGCTAATAGGGTAGCGGACATTCTAGCAACCCATGGAAGGATATCAAAGGATAACATGGATGAAAACCAATCAAATATATTTGTGATGCATCTCCACCTTTTGTAACTTATGCACTAGCTAGAGATACTACATATTGATCAGTTCCTTTTGTAATGAATGATCTTATATACTAAATAAAATCCTTTCATTTTTAAGCCAAAAAAAAAAAAAAAAGTAGCTACCTCATGTTCCAGGCAGTTTAGTGTGTATTTTTATGTGTGAGTCTAAAATTGACCAAAAGTATTTTTATATACTATACTAAGCCAAAGAATATCCAAGAGTGTAGCTTAATGATCGATAAATTGATGCAAACAACTAGATCATTGGAGTGGATGTAATATTCTTGGACATCAAAATTTAAATTCCAATAGAGATAAAAGTGCTAAGTGACTTTTTTTTACTGATAAAGTTACTCGATACTTTGTTGATATGATATAACAAGTACCTAATGAAATTGGAAGGTAAGAGGTATGACCCGTTGAAATAATCAAGTTACACACAATACACCATTAAGTTTTATGACAAGAGATTGTGATAAAAAAGTATTTTTCAATCTTTTCATATTTGATTGATCTAAATTTTTACAAGATATTTAATAGTGTATTGCGTATAACTTGATTTTTGAAATATTTTCCTTCATATCAAGCACACAATTTGTGTCAGCTAGATAATAAATTCATTTGATAAATGCATATGTGACAACATACAAATAGAGCAACAAAATTGATAAATAAATACTTTTTGACATCATAATCATTCTGTAAATTTAATAAATAAATACTTTTTGACATCTCTGTTAAATACATTAATGCATTTAATCTACAATGTCAACAGGAAAGTAGGAGGATTAGATTGGAATATGTTATGAAATGAAAATAATAAATTTAATCATTCTTTTGAGATATCAAATTTTATGCTAAGAATAACTTGCTTACTAAATATAAATTTAGTTTCACAAAACTCACAGCTAAATAGTCTAACACCTCTTCATTATAATCCTTATATTGGCTATGGTATCCAATCAAAAGAGATAGTACTTTCTTATAAAAAGTTACAAATATTTTTTTTAAAAGGAGTCTGTATTATTTATATAACTTAATTATAATTCATAACTTGAAAAACAAAATAGTTTGCGAGCGATAAGTAAATTAATAAAAAGAGATTCTAACAAGAAGAAAGAAAAAGTAAATCAATCATACAAAAGCAAATTAAATGCTAAGTAATCTTGATATCAGGATTTAGAACACCTATTATCTATATTGTATGATCAACATCTTCATTTAGTTTGTTAGAGCCTCAGTATTGATCATTATCATCATGTTCATTAACATCTTCATCGTTATGATGATCCTGTTCATCTGTTTCTCCACCTTGATCATGATCGTGCTCATTAGCACCTCCATCAGCTTCTTCTTCATCATTTTCTCCTTCTTCTTCATCATAATCTTCGTCAACAAACATTAGCTTATTATTCCAATAAACAAGTTGGGACGCGCTCATAAAAAATCTTCCTTCTCTAATATTATCAATTTGATTGTTATAAGGGACTACAATAAGTTTCGTCCCTAGCAGCAGTCCACATTTGACACAGTAAGTATCAGCTACGGTATTTCCATTTACTTGTCTATGATATTTCTCTTCATCCACTTGCACATTAAACACGTCATGAAAAACCGCATTAATCCCATAGTAGTCATCTATGTAATCAATGAATTTATTGACAAATCCAATTCGAGTTTTGCATATAATACAATGGAAAAAATCCTCTTTCGGATATTCATCATAATAAACAAGAAACAATCTTCCCATTGTATTAACAATATGTTTGAAAGAAAAAGAATGTGATTGAGATGGTTGATAATGAGAATTAGAATTTATAATAGAGTAGACATTTACTTCTGAAATGATAAGATGGTATAAATTGATATAGAAAAATCACTTCTTGATACTGAAATCAAAGGAAGGATTTTTATAGTTGGTGTGAGGCGTGTTTACAAAATTATATTTGGAAATTTTGTAACTGACATTCCTTGTTCATGTTCAATGAATTGTATTGGATTTGACCAGAAGTCAAAATTTTACCAAATTTGTCAATATTAAAAATCTACCAAAAATATAATCTTAGTAAGAAAATCATTATTATAAAATAGATAAATAAATTATTAAAATTCTTAATAAAATATTTCCCAGTCAACGATTAAATACGTTAAAGTGGTTTCTCCTCTCTATATACATTAATAGGTCAACTCAATTTCACATCTTGTAGACTATAATATTGGTCTTGATAGTTTAAGTTATTTTGACTCTCATTTTAATTATAAGTTGATCATTTTATTAATTGGTTTGTATTGATTGAATTATAAAATTTCTTGCTATTTTTCAAAAAGAATAGTATATGAGATTGTTCCTCTATGAAGTTGTACATTTATATAAGTTATGATACATACTTTTAAATCTAACGATACTACATCAAATTAAATTGAGTGATCATTAATTAGTAACTAGTTTTAATACACGTGAATATCAAACTATGTACAATATTATTTTTAAAAATAACGTGAATATTATTTTAAAAAAATTGGTCACTCTTAAAATCTCTTAGTTATACTTCTTAAGTATATTTTATTCTCCCTTTTCTATAGTGCATTACTTTGTTATTGTTGTATTATTGGGGGATAAGGGTCTGAAAATACCTCAACTTTGGTCGACTTTACTGTTGCGATACGAAACTTTTCTGAGGACCTATTACTTCCCTAGACTATTTAATACCATATTTTAAACATATATATTTGTCCACGTGGGCACATATATACCTTTAAAAAACACTATTAAATAGTTCGGGGGGTAAAAGATACATTATTTAATAGTTCAAGGAGGTAATAAATCCTCATAAAAGTTTAGTATCGCAACAACAAATTCGATCAAAATTGGAATATTTTTCAGACCCTTATCCCTGTTATTGGTGTTCTTACTTTTATTATAATATATATAAATAAACATTGTTATAAATATAGAAGATATATCAAATTTGATGTTTATATTTGGAGTATTAGATTATTATAAATTTACTTTCATAAAACTCAGCTAAATAGTGAACACCTCTTTATTATAATCCTTATATTGGCTATGGTATCCAATCAAAGAGATAGTACTTTCTTATAAAAGGTCACAAATGCTTTTAAAAAAGAAGTCTATATATATAAATTAATATAATTCATAACTTGAAAAAAAATAGTTTACGAGCGATATAAACTAATAAAAAGAGTATCTAACATGATGAAAGAAAAAGCACGTCACTCATATAAAAGCAAATGCTAAATAAGTAATCTTCATGATGTCTGGATTTAGATCACCTATTATCTATATTTTATGATTAACCAGCTGATCAACATCTTCATTTCGTTTGTTGGAGCCTCAATCTTGATCATTACCATGTTCATTAACATCTCCGTCGTTTTGATGATCCCGTTCATCTGTTTCTCCACCTTGATCATGATCGTGCTCATTAGCACCTCCATCAACTTCTTCATCATCATCATCTTCTTCTTCTTCTTCTTCTTCTTCATCATAATCTTCGTCAACAAACATTAGCTTATTATTCCAATAAACAAGTTGGAACGGGCTCATCAAAAATCTTCCTTCTCTAATATTGTCAATTTGGTTGTTATAAGGGACTACAATAAGTTTTGTCCCTAGCAACATTCCACATTTAACACAGTAAGTATCAGCTACGGTATTTCCATTTACTTGTCTATGATATTTCTCTTCATTCACTTGCACATTAAACACGTCATGAAAACCGCATTAATCCCATAGTAGTCATCTATGTAGTCAATGAATTTATTGACAAATCCAATTCGAGTTTTGCATATAATACAATGAAAAAAATCTTCTTTCGGATATTCATCATAATAAACAAGAAACAATCTTCCCATTGTATCAACAATATGTTTGGAAGAAAAAAGAATGTGATAGAGATGGTTGATAATGAGAATTAGATTTTTTAATAGAGTAGACTTTACTTCTGAAATGATACGATGATATAAATTAATATAGAAAAATCACTTCTTGATACTGGAATCAAAGGAATGATTTTTATAGTTTGTGTGAGGCGTTTTTACAAAATTATATTTGAAAATTTTGTAAATGACATTCCATGTTCATGTTCAATGAATTGCATTAGATTTGACCAGAAGTCAAAATTATACCAAATTTGTCAATATTAAAAATCTACCAAAAATATAATATTAGTAAGAAAATCATTATCATAAAATAGGTAAATAAATTATTAAAATTTTTAATTCAATATTTCCCAGTCAACAATTAAATACATTAAAGTGGTTTCTCCTCTCTATGTACATTACTAGGTCAACTCAATTTCATATCTTGCAGACTATAATATTGGTCTTGATAGCTTAAGTTATTTTGACTCTCATTTTAATTATAAGCTGATCATTTTATTAATCGGTTTGTATTGATTGAATTATATAATTTCTTGCTTTTTTTCAAAAAGAATAGTATATGAGATTGTTCTTCTATGAAGTTATACCTTTATATAAGTTATAATATATACTTTTAAATCTAATGATACTACATCAAATTAAATTTAATGATCATTAATTAGTAATAAGTCTTTTTCAAAAACCTAGACAAAAGTCTGTCATAACAGTTTGCTTGCTTAAGGCCATTGCAATAAGTTCAAGATTAATGTTTGATAATTTTTTTCATATTTTTCATTTTCTTTAATGAAATCTAATATTTCTTGGAGATAAATTGCACTACTTATGTATTTAAATATTTTTCTTAATAAGCATGTATTACCTCAAAAATTCAGTTAATATAGAATAGTGGGTTACTAACTGTAAAATAAATGCCAATAAATATGTGTCAAAGCTTATTATTGGAATATGTTATCAAATAATATAGAAATTATGTAAAATAATAAATTTGATCATTCTTTTGAGATATTAAATTTGTATGCTAACAATAAGTTGCTTAGTAAACATAAATTTAGTTTCACAAAAGTCACAGATAAATAATATGAACTCCTCTTCATTATATCTTCATAATATTAGCTATGGTATCCAATCAAAAGAGATGTTACTTTCTTATAAAAAGTCACAAACGTTTTCGAAAAGGAGACTGTAATTATATAACTTAAATATAATTCATAACTTTGAAACAAAATAGTTTGCAAGCGATAAATAAACAAACAAAAAGAGGTTCTAATTAACAATATGAACAAAAAAGTAAATCAATCATTCAAAAGCAGATGCTAAGTAAGTATTCTTAGAGATATTAAGCTTTCTGTAAAAGTGAATTCTTTATGAGCGATATCTCCAACAAATAATGTACAGGACCCTCTCTGTGTCCTGAATGCATTGTCTAATAATATGTCATCAGTTGCAAACCTATATTTCGGCATAGGTATACGAATATTGGGATCTATCATAGTAAATATTGAACTCCAAGATTCTTTGAGACCATAGTCTTTCATCACCCGTAACTTAAAAGTGTGATTTTCCTGATGATACACGTTATAATAAGCGCAAAGCATTCCTTCCATTGCCGAAATGTCAATAGTAACACTGTTCATCAAGCATATTTGCTATGGTAAGGATATCTCTACATATACTTCATGAGAGATATTAAATGAAATCATAGTATAATTTCGTGAAATACCAACCCAGTGAAATGCTCCATGTATAAATGCCAAAGAATGCCATTTTAGGCCAATGCCTTAGGCCTAAACTATTCGAAAAGGTAGATATACCCTCCCTTTGCATTTTCATATAAATATCATGGGTAAGGTCAAAATGACATGACAATTCCATGTGGCATTTAAAGAAATGAAAAATGAGCAGGATATGTCCAGCATACCAATTAACCCCCATAAGAACATATCAGGCGAAAAGTTAGACGGCGAAGGCATGAGTGAGCTAAACTTTAAACGGAGTATATCTAGACCTTTTCGAATAATTTTGGGACATATTTAACCCTTTTCCTTTTTAAAATATTGAAACCCTAACTTGTAAATATAAAAGAAGTAATTGTTTGATTTAGTTTCATGGAATTCACGATCGAAGTATTGACATGTACTAAATATTTTTCCTAAAAATGACATTTAGTAGTCATGTAATCCTTAACAATAGTACGTATATATTTTATTCCACCTATAGTATACAGTGATGTCGAAAGTACATTTGAAAAAAAAAGAATTGTTCATAATAAGTACCATTCTTCCAGTAGCTTTGACGAAGAATATGTAATCGAGTTTCAGAAATTTATGGCGACAGAGTAATACTTGGATAAAAAATCAACTAAAGTCAAAACCCAAGCATGGAAAGAGAAGTACACTTGCACTATTACAAGATCATAGTTTAGAGTACAATCCCATAAGTCGAGTCTGAAGAGGGCAGGATGCAAACTAACTTTATCCTACAAAGTAGAGAGGTTGATTTCTGATAGGCCCTAGGGTACAACCACAGAACCCGAAAAAAGCCAAATACTGAAATCAATTGACAGCTAGAGAACTACAAGTCACAAGGCCAATTCTGGGCTCTTTGTGGAACCCTGCTAAAATTGATGAAGCCAATACTGAACATATTCAATGACTATGACATTTTTTATTTTTATTTTTTTTGTGTGTGGGGGGGGGGGGGGGGTTCAGTGACTTACCAACATAACGGACTATTCAGATTGAAAACGAACTTTCTACATCCAACAAGAAATAATTGACGAAACAAAATCTGACACTAGGACGGCATCTATTATTTGTCAACAAATGAAGACTCAGCAAGATCAATGGCACGGAGAAGAGCTGCAGCTTTATTTTCGCATTCATTTTGCTCATCAGCGGGGTCACTATCAGCCACTATACCTGCTCCAGCTTGGAGATAAGCAATCCAATCTCGTCGTTTATCGACATCCTTGTACGAGTACATAGTGTCGTAACGCGTTCCAGTTGGAAATACAATGGTTCTCAAAGCTAAGGCAATGTCCATTTCTCCGGTAAAGGAAATGCCTCCAAATCCACCGCTGTATGGTCCACGCCTTGTGACTTCCAGTTGATCAATTAGCTCCATGGCTTTTACCTATACCAAGCAAGAGGCATGAATTATTTACGCCCCCTTTGTGAACACAAAAAATTAAAACTATACAGCTATAAATTCCTTCACGAAACACCTCAAAGCATATCAATAGTTCTTACAAGTTCCAGATGGATTGAACTTAAACACATAACCGTACCACTATTAGCTTCAGCCCTCAGCCCCCTTCACCCCTCTTTACTTCCAGAAAATAATAAATAGTTCACTTGTTAACACTTGATGCAAAAGAGACGATATGCATGAACTTCCTGTTCAGGATAGGAGAATTGATTATCAATATCTCCACCAACTGATCAAATTCAGCGAAGTGGAAAAACCATACTTCGAAAGACTGGGGGCATCAGTTTGGCTACTTCCCATAACTTAAGACATTAAGGCAGCAGAAAGCACCCAGAACTCAAATAACCGACACTGCCTTTTCATATAATTAATATTGCAAAAGTACAAGATGATTGTAGAACCTTAGGCGCTCCACTAACGGTTCCAACAGGCAGGGCTGCACGCAGAGCATCCCAGCTACTCAAATGGTCAAGTAGCTCTCCAGTAACCTGCAAATTTTGACAACAAAACCTTGTAACAAGCCAGACAAATCATTATATTTCACAACATCCAAGAGCCTTAGTGATGATTCTCTAACCACTGAAATATGTCAGAAAGGAAGTAACGTAATGTATAAGAACAAATGTTATTTGTAACTGGCATTTCTCTAAGAAAGCAAACTTTGTTGCACTCAGGTAACATACCTTATGCAAGTAACATGTAAGACCCCAATTAACACAGAAGAATAGCTATAATTAAATACAATTCATAATACAAGAACTCACCGTGGAGCTGATGTGCATGACATGGGAATACCGTTCAATGTTCATTAGTTTCTCAACTTTCACCGAACCAGGCTTAGAGACCTGAATTAAGAATCGAAGTTAGTCAAAGATGATTGTACTGAAAGACGGCTTCAATAAAATGCTTACAAGGACTCTAATGTGAGAAGTTATCTAACAAATAAAATCAGTAGGTACCTAGGAATTCAAATAATAGAAGCTCATTGAGCAATAATGCCAACGCATAAAAGGAGGATGAATTGCATAAACACTATACTTATATTAAGCACATGCCTATTTATGCTTTCACCCTATCTTTTGTTTTGATTTCTGAAATCTTTGTATTTGTCTTGAATTTTTCTATCAACTTATGGTCAAACTACCTAAAATCGATTGACCTGATCCGGTACATATGCCACACCCACATTGTGTCGACATAGGTGCGGCACCATAGTGAAGAATCTACACAACTTAGTCCAAAACAAGAACAAGATCATTACATGACAGAGAATGAGATGCTACCTAAATATTGACAACCTAAACATATATAATTAAAGGTCAATGTAGTCCAGAGGAAGTAGGATGATGTCAAAAGTAGCAATAAGCAATGTGACGATGAGAATTACAATCAACAAGATGAGCAATTTTTTTTAGTTGTCCAATTACTAGTCCAGACTGCAGATGTAGATTTATCGAATCTTGGCATATAGAAGATTATATACTACACCTCTAATAATGCACTAATTCCATTAACCTATAGAGACAAATAAAAACAAAGGGAAATTTGTGTTAACCTTTCCAACATCATTTCTTCCCAAGTCAACCAGCATTATATGCTCTGCACACTGTTTCTCGTCGTGCAAAAGTTGATTTTCTAGCATATAATCTTCCTCAAGTGTCTTACCTCTTCTAATAGTCCCAGCTAGGGGCCGATTGGTAACTGTTTTCTGGACCAAAAAAAAAAAGAACGGTTTTAGATCATTAGCGAAGTTGTTAATGGTAGACACGATGACAGATGGAATTTGGGGTGAAATCGACATGCAATCTGCGAATTAGAATAGAGAACATCAGTTGATTTACCTTCTTCACTCGAGTAAGAATTTCAGGACTAGAAGCAACAAGTATACACCCCCGAGCCTGATCAGAACATATCCTTTGTGAGAAACCAGGGAAATAGAATTTGAAGAGTCAAAGTTTCAAGGAAAACAGGCATACCTGTAGATAAGTCATATAAGGACTAGGATTTACGATTCTTAGTGCTCTGTATACTTCAAATGGATCTGCAAAGGTTCGTCTTTCAAAACGTTGGCTAAGAACAATTTGGAAAATGTCCCCAGCAAGGATATGTTCCTTGGCCTTTAAAACAGCCTTCTGGTAGTCTTCGCTTGTCATGGTTGAATTTTTCAATGAAGTACTAAATAGACTAGTATGAAGTTTTATTGACCCTGAAGCCAGCGTAGGACTAAAAGAAGAAACCAGTACAACCAAATAAATGAAAGGAAAGGAGCAGAAAATAAGGTTATTATTATTGGAAGAGGAAGTGAAATTAACTTACGGTACAATATCATGTACTCTAGACAACAATGCTTCTAATCTGGTTGTACCATCATTGTAGGCCTCCTCTACTGAAGCAAAGCGATCTAACCGCACCCAATGTATGACAAATGCTTTCTGGTATCAAGCAGAAATTTGAGTAATGGACCATAATACCTTGAAAAATAATTACCTTACTACTAGAAGTTGATCATGAAAGTAATCATGTAAAGAAATGCACCTTATGCATAAGCCAACACTAAAAGCTAATTCAATTCTAAAGCTAGCTCAAAGGATGAGCATTGCCAAACAATAACCCATTTCCTCTACCAATGTGAGACACTTCACATCCCCTGCACGGACAACATAATATGGGTATCCAACATTGGGTAAACCAAGAATGTAAATGATCTAGCTCTCATACCATGTTTAGAAATGGATCTAGGACATAACTCAACTTCAAAAGATAGCTCATCAAACGAGGATTGTCAAAGAACATATATGAAGAAAAATTGCCACAATCACCATCGATGTGGGATACTAACTACTCAAATCCACATATTCAAACCCAAGAAATTCAATGAAAAATAAAGAGAACACCATAATGAATGGCAAATATGCACGACAAATTGAAGAAATCTATCCAAGTACAAAAAGTGAAATCGAAGTGCTAATATTGAAGGACTTCAATGAGAGCTAAAGCATATGTTCATGAACCAGATGGGCCATAGGAAAAAAATAGGTTAATATAAATCTGGAAAACAAAATAAACTGAAGGTTTGTTGGGCACAGAAAATTAAACTACCTTTTCCACATGATCAAACACAACTACATCATCATAAAGGCCTAGATGAAGATCAGGAAGGTTCCTATCATCCATTGGAGCATTTGAGAAAGGTAGCTTCTTTTTCTCTACGTAACGCACAGTATCATATGAGAAATAACCAACCCAACCTCCTGCAAAGGAAAAACTACAGCATTATTTAGAGTTAAGTTACTCCCTTCTCAGATGAAATTTGTGTATAAAGGTATCAATTGTCATATACATTCCGAAACCTATGGGCCTAGTCTTATTCAACACATAATATCTCTTCATCCTTCCCTCTTTCCAACTTTTGTTGATGTGGATTCTTACTTCATCCTAGATTTTTCAGATTAAATTCTTACTTTATTCAAATACATGAAACTAGCATAATTTCAATTATTACACTCCTTAAATTGATAGCGTAAATCAACAAGACAGTTCTCTTCCTCTTCCATTCTCCCACTATAAATTAGAGTTACTAATAGTTTTTTTTTATATGTATACCATCTTAAAATGTGATTCCACTTCACATCACTTCTTTCTGCTTCATGTTGTGGGAAATCAAAACCATTTAAATGTCTCTTGAATTACTCTGTCACAGTAACTAATAAACAAATTATTTTTATTTTTTTTAGATTTTATCCTTCCCTTTTTTTCAGTGGAAAAGGTAATGATTTTATTATCCCGAAGGTATGCATAAGAGTTTTACATCAATAGAATGGACGCACTGTACTACTGTTTGATTTAATGATGTAATACTTTTCTATGATAACGTCTTAACAAGTAAACTATAATTAATACTATTATCACACAGAAAAAAATCATTCAGCTTACAATTGTTCTTTTCTACTTTGAAAACAATTTTTTTTAAAAATAGCGTCTCTAATTGAAGAAGACTCACTTTACAAATCCAAAAAAAAAAGTTGGACAAAACGAAAATGGATAGACTATAGAGATTGTCCATTCCAGCTACTTAAAGCAAGTTCAATGCTCCTGACATGAGACACTGAACTACAAAGATAACGAGGAGCATTTACTAGATTTGTCCACAGTGAAGCAGCAGATGATTCATTGACTCAAGCTACATTAGTATAAATGCTAATAAACTCAAGCAGTTGAAGTATAATTTATTACCACAAAATGCTTCAGGAAGCTCATTTATGCATTGAGGTTTCCATTTTTCCATAATCCTACGAGGAATGCTCATTGGATCTTCCTCAAATTCCTCTGTTCTGCTTCCTTCAAGGTGATCCATAATTGTCACCATGTTCTCTTTTGCAACAATTTCCATTGTTGGCTGGGCCCCAATCACACTGTATCGACCCTAGCATAATTAACTCATCAACAAACATAGCAAGGTGTAATCAAGCAAGTAACATTTTTTGATTGTTCAGAGTTGTGCCAACACAGGTAGTGCAGGTAATGAGAATACAAACATCAATAACTCCCTATGTGCTCTTTGTGAATCTCACCACTCCCTCCTTCCTGAAGAGGACTTCAGTATCACTATTTTGGAACAAAAGAAGTTTCAAGATTTGGCAACTGAAACAATTTGAACTATTTTTAAATATATTTAGTTGTGAGTTATATTACTTATACATGATTTCTGAATATATTAATTTCATTTCAAACCCATCATTCGTTTAAAGTTGGAGCAATATAATTTCCTTTGACTATTCCAGCTTCAGTCAAGGAACTAAATGGAGGTAGAACAAAGAGCTTACAACATTAGAAGCTTTCAAACCAGGCTCTACAGACTCGAACAAGAAGCTCGGAGCTTCCCTATCATCTTCCTTCACTAGACAGCGGTAAGCAAGGACCGGAGTTAAGTGATCGGAGAATATAGACCTGTAGAGGGGGATCAAATTCCCATGCTTGGCAGCCTCCTTGAACTTCACTGAATCGTCCACTTCACAAACTAATCCATTTCAGAACCAGAAAGCAGCCAAAAGTTACCATCATGAAATTAATGTCCAGCAAATTAAGTAAGTGAATAGATATGCACTATTGACAGTAGTGCAAACACAATAAATGCCCTCAACTCTGTCTACATATATTACTTCACATTTTTTATTCAACTCCTAAACGGGGCAGTCAAATCTTGAGGTAAGCTCCTTTCTTGGTCGATTCCAAAAGTAAATGCACTCATTTAGAGGAGAGGGGTGGCAACTTGATATTCTACGCAGTCAATGATAAGTTCAAGTTGATTGCCACATAGGATCAAGAAATGCATCAGTTATCTGTCCCCAAGGGCGGATCTACATGGAGTTCAGGGGTTCTGATAAAAATCACACTGTGTATATAGGATCAAATCTGTAGTTTATTAAAATATTTAACATTAACCCCCTCAACAAAGTAAGGGGCTTGGTTAAGCGGCTATGGGGGTTCAGAGCTTAATAGGCGTGTGGGTTTGAATCTGGCTAGTAACATTTTTCAATGTTTTAGCTTCAGCGTTAATTGTTTTCTCTACATAAATGAAACGGCTTCTTCTTTGTTACAGTGCTAATCATGTTTTATTTTTATTTATTCATTAAGCCTGATCATTAATTGCTTGATTAAATTATTGATTGAAATCTGGTACAATGAAGAGCTAAGCTATATATTTTGGTTCCTTGCTTGTTTAATTCTCCTAAGTTCCAACTAACTTTTTACTTTACCATTCAATAGAAATCAAGTGTAGCCTCTCATATGTGATCTAACATGCTTATCGATCAGCACTATTTAGCATTCTTTTTAAACCCCCCTCAACGGAAATCCTGGATCCGCCACTCTCTCTTCACTAAGCATCCTGAATCCACCACTAAATTAAATGGAAGGAAGCCAAACTTTTCAACAGTTGAAAGTAAAGTTTTTGTACATATTAATGCTAAAGTTCCAGAGAAGCAGAAAAGGCAATGACTTAAACTTTTGGATTAATTTCAAAATCAAATATATACAGTTAAGATTTCTTTATTTTTTTGAACAAAAAACATTAATGCGGCATATATAGCTGAGTAAGCAATGCAGCAGAATCCGAACTAGCCGAATTAAAATCCTAGAACTATCTCTGAATTACATAGACATAGAGGATTCCAAATGAAGGTGGCGAAACTAATTCAACAACTGAGATTTCAACAAATTAAGTATCTAGGTAAGTAACTACAGCAGTAAAATTCTGGATCCAACACTGAATTAAACAAACACAAAGATTACCTAATGAAGGAGGAGAAATAGCAGCGGAGCATTTGAGAATCCGAAGTCGAGCAGCCGATACAGGGGACCCAGAGAAAGAGAGTGAAGTAGCCCGGTGACCGGAGAAAATGGAGGAGCGGTGACCGGTGCCGGAGATAACCGGTCGGTGATGAGATACGGCTAGGGTTTTCATGAGTGTTTACAGCATTTGAGCTTTGAAAAATGGTGAAAAGAAATGGAATTTGACTGTTATATGTTGCAGAGGTGGGTTGGCGAATTTGCAGTATCAGTTTGTAGGTTTTAGATATTTGGTGAATTAAATGTGAAATTTTTTGGCAAATATAGACAGACCCCACTAGTATATACATTATTAAAGATAGGCATGATACTTCCTCCATTTTAAAATAAATAATCTAATTTGATTTGAAATAAAATTTAAGAAAAGAAAGAATAATATTTAATCTTGTAATTCTAAATTAAAATTATATCAAATGTACCAAAATGCCCTTTAGTCTTGTGGTCTTAAACATACCACGTGAAAAGTTAAAGTTAAAATATTACCAAAAAAGGAAATGAGTTATTATTTTAAAATAAACTAAAAAGGAAATAGAGACATTCTTTTTTAAACGGATGGAGTAATTTTTTTCATAAAAAAATAAGTAGTAAAACGTAAGTCAAAGTTGACTTAAAAAAAATTATGATAATTAAAAGTGAATATGAAGGTATTTTTTTTTTAAATCGTATTTTTGTTTATTTGATTTTCACATTAATTATTTATATTTAATTTTTATTTCTAAAAAAAGAACTGCATTATTTGAAATCTCCTAAAAAATGTAGAAATAAAGTGATAATAAGAAGTGTAATAAAAAAATTGTATTTAGTCAATTAATATATTATTAAAAATACAAAAAAAAAATGAACAATTTTAACGAGTAAGGTTACATGGAACATGAAATGTAGTTAATTTTTTAATTAAGTGTGTTTTTCTAAAGAGAAAATAGATTTTACTTAAAACAATTATATTAATTATTAGCATTTATTTTGAAACATACAAGTCCAAAATTGAATTCTTATTTATTTTCTTTTTTTAAAAAAGATATACATTATAATATGAACAGAATTTTGTGTTATTTTAATCGTTAATCATATTTGAAGAAAATTCAATTGAAAATTTTAGAACACATACTTACTTTAATTTATCATATTATGTATGATTAAGTATAAACATAATTTTAATTAGAGATATATTTATTAATTATTATTTGCATTGAGTTAAATTGTTTACATAGAAAATCATTTTAAATGAAAATTAAATATCTTTTGTCACATAACATATATCTTAATCATGTATTTTTTATTTTACATACATTAAAATCATGTAATCTGGTTTATCACTTTAATTAAATAATTTTATTAATTATATGTTTAAATAAATTTAAATTTCATACTTCGATATTCTTAAATATAATTTAAAATATTTTTTAGTTAAATTCACTTAAAGTTAAACTAACCCCCACATGATAAAATAAGTTATTAACATGATTATAGATAAGCAATTAGGCTAGGAATGTTCAAATGAATAAAGGGCTTATGCCTAATTACTAAATGAAAATAAATGATGAGAAGCAATTATCACAATAAAAAATGGAACAAACTATGGGAATTGGTGTCATTAAAATTGTTAGCTTAGCCAAATCGAAATTAATTGGTAAAATCGACCAAAATTAAACGCGATGAATTAGTATAACTAGCTAACGAGTTTTTAATTTTTATGAAATGAAATAACTTAATAAATTATAAACTACTAAATCAAGAATATAAGTATTAATCAACTAAACCAATTAACCAACTATTAAGTGAAACTAAAATCTTCTCTAAGACGAATCTCGAATATTCATAAAATATTCTAATTGTATACATAATTATTATGTTAAACATTTATATTATATAGAGATTATCAAAAGGCGACAAGATTAATTTAAAATAACTTTAAGAACATTTTAAACTTTATAAAATATAATAATTTTGAATCGTTTAAAATTAAAAAACTTGTTAATTAATTCTTATCAGGAAGGATCAAAATTGCGTATCAACATGCTTCACGTCAATAGGTCCAAGTAAAAAAAACACAGATGGAGTAACTAACTTGTTTTGGAGCTTATATAATATTTTCGGTATAAAATGATGAAATTTATGTGAAAATTATTTTTTAGTTTACTTGGTCAAAAAAAAAATATCAAAAAAAGACTCAACGTTAAATGATTTTAAGTGCCAAAATAACTTTTAAAGTCTATTGACTTTTGGTTAATTTTGAAATTGGGTTACTTTTAATATAATAATAATAAGAAGAAGAAGAAGAAGAAAAAAGAAGATCATATGCTAAATTTAGAATTAGATTAACACTCCAAGACTTTTATCTTAAAAAAATAATCTTAATATGATAGGTATTTGATGGAATATGAGAAGAAAAACAAAGGAAAAAAGATGGTTTAGGAGATTGAAAAGAGTATTTGTTTGACTTTAAATCTTTTATATATTTGTAAAGATATTTTTAAGCATATTATTATAATTTATAATATTTTATATAATTTTTAAATATATAAATTATCATTAAAAAATTTCTTACTTAAATGAAAATACTATATGGGGTTTTTGGGTGGGGTGGTGGATGGGGGGGTATAATTACATTAAGGTAGAACTAACAATAAGCTTTATAAATAGTCACTTAAAAATTCTAACACTATTAATAAGTATCGTAATTAAAAAATTAAATATACATTGAAAATTAAAATGTTTAGATTGAACTAAATCATTAAATTTTAATTCAAATTAAGTAGTAAAGATGCTGAATTGATCAATTTTAATAATTTCCTAATGGTTGGGGAAATTAATTGGTAAAATCGACCAAAATTAAACGCAATGAATTAGTATAACTAGCTAACGAGTTTTTAATTTTTTATGAAATGAAATAACTTAATAAATTATAAACTACTAAATCAAGAATATAAGTATTAATCAACTAAACCAATTAACCAACTATTAAGTGAAACTAAAATCTTCTCTAAGACGATTCTCGAATATTCATAAAATATTCTAATTGTATACATAATTATTATGTAAAACATTTATATTATATATAGATTATCCAAAGGCGACAAGATTAATTTAAAATAACTTTAAGAACATTTTAGACTTTATAAAATATGATAATTTTGAATCGTTTAAAATTAAAAAACTTGTTAATTAATTTTTATCAGGGAGGATCAAAATTGCGTATCAACATGCTTCACGTCAATAGGTCCAAGTAAAAAAAACACAGATGGAGTAAGTAACTTGTTTTGGAGCTTATATAATATTTTCGGTATAAAATGTTGAAATTTATGTGGAAATTATTTTTTAGTTTACTTGGTCAAAAAAAAATATTAAAAAAAGACTCAACATTAAATGATTTTAAGTGCCAAAATAACTTTTAAAGTCTATTGACTTTTGGTTAATTTTGAAATAGGGTTACTTTTATATAATAATAATAAGAAGAAGAAGAAGAAGAAGAAGAAAGAAGATCATATGCTAAGTTTAGAATTAGATTAACACTCCAAGACTTTTATCTTAAAAAAATAATCTTAATATGATAGGTATTTGATGGAATATGAGAAGAAAAACAAAGGAAAAAAGAGTGGTTTAGGAGATTGAAAAGAGTATTTGTTTGACTTTAAATCTTTTATATATTTGTAAAGATATTTTTAAGCATTATTATTATAATTTATAATATTTTATATAATTTTTAAATATATAAATTATTATTAAAAAAATTCTTACTTAAATGAAAATACTATATGGGGTTTTTGGGTGGTGGTGGTGGATGGGGGGGGGGTATAATTACATTAAGGTAGAACTAACAATAAGCTTTATAAATAGTCACTTAAAAATTCTAACACTATTAATAAGTATCGTAATTAAAAAATTAAATATACATTGAAAATTAAAATGTTTAGATTGAACTAAATCATTAAATTTTAATTCAAATTAAGTACTAAAGATGCTGAATTGATCAATTTTAATAATTTCCTAATGGTTGTGGAAATTTAATTGGTAAAATCGACCAAAATTAAACGCAATGAATTAGTATAACTAGCTAACGAGTTTTTAATTTTTTATGAAATGAAATAACTTAATAAATTATAAACTACTAAATCAAGAATATAAGTATTAATCAACTAAACCAATTAACCAACTATTAAGTGAAACTAAAATCTTCTCTAAGACGATTCTCGAATATTCATAAAATATTCTAATTGCATACATAATTATTATGTAAAACATTTATATTATATAGAGATTATCAGGCGACAAGATTAATTTAAAATAACTTTAAGAACATTTTAGACTTTATAAAATATAATAATTTTGAATCGTTTAAAATTAAAAAACTTGTTAATTAATTCTTATTGGGAGGATCAAAATTGGTATCAACATGCTTCACGTCAATAGGTCAAGTAAAAAAAACACAATGGAGTAATAACTTGTTTTGGAGCTTATATAATATTTTCGGTATAAAATGTTGAAATTTATGTGAAAATTATTTTTTAGTTTACTTGGTCAAAAAAAAATATTAAAAAAAGACTCAACATTAAATGATTTTAAGTGCCAAAATAACTTTTAAAGTCTATTGACTTTTGGTTAATTTTGAAATAGGGTTACTTTTATATAATAATAATAAGAAGAAGAAGAAGAAGAAGAAAAAGAAGATCATATGCTAAATTTAGAATTAGATTAACACTCCAAGACTTTTATCTTAAAAAAATAATCTTAATATGATAGGTATTTGATGGAATATGAGAAGAAAAACAAAGGAAAAAAGAGTGGTTTAGGAGATTGAAAAGAGTATTTGTTTGACTTTAAATCTTTTATATATTTGTAAAGATATTTTTAAGCATTATTATTATAATTTATAATATTTTATATAATTTTTAAATATATAAATTATTATTAAAAAATTTCTTACTTAAATGAAAATACTATATGGGGTTTTTGGGGTGGTGGTGGATGGGGGGGGGTATAATTACATTAAGGTAGAACTAACAATAAGCTTTATAAATAGTCACTTAAAAATTCTAACACTATTAATAAGTATCGTAATTAAAAAATTAAATATACATTGAAAATTAAAATGTTTAGATTGAACTAAATCATTAAATTTTAATTCAAATTAAGTAGTAAAGATGCTGAATTGATCAATTTTAATAATTTCCTAATGGTTGGGGAAATTAATTGGTAAAATCGACCAAAATTAAACGCAATGAATTAGTATAACTAGCTAACGAGTTTTTAATTTTTATGAAATGAAATAACTTAATAAATTATAAACTACTAAATCAAGAATATAAGTAATAATCAACTAAACCAACTAACCAACTATTAAGTGAAACTAAAATCTTCTCTAAGACGATTCTCGAATATTCATAAAATATTCTAATTGTATACATAATTATTATGTAAAACATTTATATTATATAGAGATTATCAAAAGGCGACAAGATTAATTTAAAATAACTTTAAGAACATTTTAGACTTTATAAAATATAATAATTTTGAATCGTTTAAAATTAAAAAACTTGTTAATTAATTCTTATCAGGGAGGATCAAAATTGCGTATCAACATGCTTCACGTCAATAGGTCCAAGTAAAAAAAACACAGATGGAGTAACTAACTTGTTTTGGAGCTTATATAATATTTTGGGTATAAAATGTTGAAATTTATGTGAAAATTATTTTTTAGTTTACTTGGTCAAAAAAAAATATTAAAAAAAGACTCAACGTTAAATGATTTTAAGTGCCAAAATAACTTTTAAAGTCTATTGACTTTTGGTTAATTTTGAAATAGGGTTACTTTTATATAATAATAATAATAAGAAGAAGAAGAAGAAGAAGAAAAAAGAAGATCATATGCTAAATTTAGAATTAGATTAACACTCCAAGACTTTTATCTTAAAAAAATAATCTTAATATGATAGGTATTTGATGGAATATGAGAAGAAAAACAAAGGAAAAAAGAGTGGTTTAGGAGATTGAAAAGAGTATTTGTTTGACTTTAAATCTTTTATATATTTGTAAAGATATTTTTAAGCATTATTATTATAATTTATAATATTTTATATAATTTTTAAATATATAAATTATTATTAAAAAATTTCTTACTTAAATGAAAATACTATATGGGGGGGGGGTATAATTACATTAAGGTAGAACTAACAATAAGCTTTATAAATAGTCACTTAAAAATTCTAACACTATTAATAAGTATCGTAATTAAAAATTAAATATACATTGAAAATTAAAATGTTTAGATTGAACTAAATCATTAAATTTTAATTCAAATTAAGTAGTAAAGATGCTGAATTGATCAATTTTAATAATTTCCTAATGGTTGGGGAAATTAATTGGTAAAATCGACCAAAATTAAACGCAATGAATTAGTATAACTAGCTAACGAGTTTTTAATTTTTTATGAAATGAAATAACTTAATAAATTATAAACTACTAAATCAAGAATATAAGTATTAATCAACTAAACCAATTAACCAACTATTAAGTGAAACTAAAATCTTCTCTAAGACGATTCTCGAATATTCATAAAATATTCTAATTGTATACATAATTATTATGTAAAACATTTATATTATATAGAGATTATCAAAAGGCGACAAGATTAATTTAAAATAACTTTAAGAACATTTTAGACTTTATAAAATATAATAATTTTGAATCGTTTAAAATTAAAAAACTTGTTAATTAATTCTTATCAGGGAGGATCAAAATTGCGTATCAACATGCTTCACGTCAATAGGTCCAAGTAAAAAAAACACAGATGGAGTAACTAACTTGTTTTGGAGCTTATATAATATTTTCGGTATAAAATGTTGAAATTTATGTGAAAATTATTTTTTAGTTTACTTGGTCAAAAAAAAAATATTAAAAAAAGACTCAACATTAAATGATTTTAAGTGCCAAAATAACTTTTAAAGTCTATTGACTTTTGGTTAATTTTGAAATAGGGTTACTTTTTATATAATAATAATAATAATAAGAAGAAGAAGAAGAAGAAGAAAAAAGAAGATCATATGCTAAATTTAGAATTAGATTAACACTCCAAGACTTTTATCTTAAAAAAATAATCTTATTATAATAGGTATTTGATGGAATATGAGAAGAAAAACAAAGGAAAAAAGAGTGGTTTAGGAGATTGAAAAGAGTATTTGTTTGACTTTAAATCTTTTATATATTTGTAAAGATATTTTTAAGCATTATTATTATAATTTATAATAATTTATATAATTTTTAAATATATAAATTATTATTAAAAAATTTCTTACTTAAATGAAAATACTATATGGGGTTTTTGGGGGGGGGGGATGGGGGGGGTATAATTACATTAAGGTAGAACTAACAATAAGCTTTATAAATAGTCACTTAAAAATTCTAACACTATTAATAAGTATCGTAATTAAAAAATTAAATATACATTGAAAATTAAAATGTTTAGATTGAACTAAATCATTAAATTTTAATTCAAATTAAGTAGTAAAGATGCTGAATTGATCAATTTTAATAATTTCCTAATGGTGGGGAAATTAATTGGTAAAATCGACCAAAATTAAACGCAATGAATTAGTATAACTAGCTAACGAGTTTTTAATTTTTTATGAAATGAAATAACTTAATAAATTATAAACTACTAAATCAAGAATATAAGTATTAATCAACTAAACCAATTAACCAACTATTAAGTGAAACTAAAATCTTCTCTAAGACGATTCTCGAATATTCATAAAATATTCTAATTGTATACATAATTATTATGTAAAACATTTATATTATATAGAGATTATCAAAAGGCGACAAGATTAATTTAAAATAACTTTAAGAACATTTTAGACTTTATAAAATATAATAATTTTGAATCGTTTAAAATTAAAAAACTTGTTAATTAATTCTTATCAGGGAGGATCAAAATTGCGTATCAACATGCTTCACTTCAATAGGTCCAAGTAAAAAAAACACAGATGGAGTAACTAACTTGTTTTGGAGCTTATATAATATTTTCGGTATAAAATGATGAAATTTATGTGAAAATTATTTTTTAGTTTACTTGATCAAAAAAAAAATATTAAAAAAAGACTCAACGTTAAATGATTTTAAGTGCCAAAATAACTTTTAAAGTCTATTGACTTTTGGTTAATTTTGAAATAGGGTTACTTTTATATAATAATAATAATAAAAGAAGAAGAAGAAGAAGAAAAAAGAAGATCATATGCTAAATTTAGAATTAGATTAACACTCCAAGACTTTTATCTTAAAAAATAATCTTAATATGATAGGTATTTGATGGAATATGAGAAGAAAAACAAAGGAAAAAAGAGTGGTTTAGGAGATTGAAAAGAGTATTTGTTTGATTTTAAATTTTTTATATATTTGTAAAGATATTTTTAAGCATTATTATTATAATTTATAATATTTTATATAATTTTTAAATATATAAATTATTATTAAAAAAATTCTTACTTAAATGAAAATACTATATGGGTTTTTTGGGTGGGTGGGTGTATGGCGGGGGGGGGGTATAATTACATTAAGGTAGAACTAACAATAAGCTTTATAAATAGTCACTTAAAAATTCTAACACTATTACTAAGTTTCGTAATTAAAAAATTAAATATACATTGAAAATTAAAATATTTAGATTAAACTAAATAATTAAATTTTAATTCAAATTAAGTAGTAAAGATGCTGAATTGATCAATTTTAATAATTTCCTAATGGTTGGGGAAATAGCAAAAAATTATCGCATTTATTTATTAATATAAAAAATAAATTTGGAGAGAAGCTTATTAAGGAAAACATTATAATATTCAAGAAGGTTATATAAGTCTTCTTAACAATTATGACAATTTTGTGGCCACAAAATTATGATCATTTAGCATCTCTTACAATATTTATAAAGGAATAAAGTATATGTTTAAATAAATGATCAATGTAGATCATAGTATGATAACTTATTTATTGAGACTATGATAATGTAATATCATTTGAATCCATAAAGATAAGCAATCATAGTTTAATTAAAGACAAACACACAATAATTCACACACTCTTTAATTTTAAAATAAATTATGTTTTTAAAATCCATCTTTCAAAATATTTTTATGGATGAGTATATATACATTTGACTTTTTAACAAATAATATATATTTATCCATTAACTATTCTAGTCAATTATTGATATAGTTGATGAATGCAAGCTTCCATGGATATGATATGTTCTGATGTTACTTTCACTGAGTCATGTAGACATCCTATTATAGATGTTTAGATCATGACATCAAGTTTGTAATATAGTCAAAAAAAGAAATGAAAAATATATTGTATTGGTATTATTAAGATTTTTTGTTCAGAAATTATCCATCAATCATTGATACTATACGAATATATATGATTCCAATAAAATGATTTGGAGGGTCATTACACTAAGAGACCGCTCATCGCGCTAGATTCGGAGAGAGAGTAGCGTAGACTAGAAAAATTTCCAACAAAGTTGGCCTACCATGGATCAATTTATCTGCATCACTATGAGACTCGTAAATTCTATGCTATCAACCATGATTTATAACATTCTTATTCCTAAAGTCTTCATTTTCACTAGAAAAATTTAAAAATCACGAATCGTAACTTTATGACTTTCTTCAAAGCAATTCATTTTATGAAATTTTATTTCAAACGTATGAAATTTATAAACAAAATTTACCTGATTTTAAATTATGAATTATAATCTATAAACCTATAAGGGTTTTGCAATTTAGAAAACATGACACGAACTATAATTTATGAGCTATTGAGATAACTATGTATTATGGGATCTGGACCCATGTTAGGCTGTTCACAACTTGCTTTCGATGAGCCCCATTTTGCTTTTAACGACCTAGTCTTTATATTCGAACATTTCTAATATTTTAGTTAAAATACGTCAGGTGCCTACTTGATAAATAATATTCAATAATGTTAGAAGTTTTATACACGATTAATAAGTATACTCGTATAACATGCATTCTAGTTTGATCTTCATATCAATTCATGAATTTAAAATTATGATTTATCAAAAATATTTTATTTACGGGACTTATTATTCTCTATGTTTTTATTCAAATTATGCATTCCTCTCATGTTTAGATGTATGACCTATATGTTCATGACATATTATGAGTTTGCTCAGGCTCTCATCTATAGTGTAAGTCGAGGCATATAAATAACTTAATATTAGAGTCTTAGATTAAGTGTTTTTGAGAGCTTATAAAACTCTGTATAATAAAGTTTTAATTATTTGAGTAAATGTTACCCTTTTGAGTAAGCCTTGAGGATTGATTAATGGTAACTTCCATGAACATACATTTACATTCAAAATTTGAGAGGTCCACAATCAAACATTCAAACTTCATTACTTGGTAAATAGTGGTTATTGATCATTTTATTACTCCCTTCGTTTCAAAAAGAATGATCATATTCCTTTTTAGTCTGTTTAAAAAAGAATGACCCCTTTCCTTTTTTGGCAACACTTTAACTTTGATTTTTCACGTGACATGTTTAAGACCACAAGATTAAAGGGTATTTTGGTACATTTGACATAACTTTAAATTAGAACCACAAGATTAAAAAATTTTATTTATTTTTTTAAACTCCATTCCAAATTAAATTAGACCAATATTTTTTAAACCGAGGGAATATATCATTTGATAGAATACAAAGTTCAATAAAATGCTAATAATAATGTGGTTCAATGTTTGCCACGTGTCAACTCCTCTATTACTTAAACCAGGATGAGCTTTCATCCATTTCTTCTTTTTCCAACTTAGATGTAAAAGCAAAACAAGACTCTTATAAATTGAAGCAAATTGGAATAATAGGAGATCAAGTGGTAGTAGAGTCAAAATTACAATTTTCATTTTAATGATACAATATTTAATTCTCTAAGTGTATGTTCAGTTGCAAGCTCTTATGAGGACTCATTTCTTTATTTAAGCTATTATAACGATACACTTTGAAATTACAATTTTTTCGTTAACTGTGAATTTATTATAATTATTTTTTTATTCGAATGTGAAATCGATAATATAATTGAGCACATGTTTTATATTAAGAAATCACTAGTTTCTCATTGAAATTCCCAACTGAAAAATGTTGTAACGACCCACTTGGTCATTTTGAGTACTAGAGCTTTTTTTTATTTTATAAAATACTTTCCGACATATTCGGAATAGATAATTTGGACTATTCATGACTATAATTATAGAATTAATGGAGTATTTTTAATAATCTATTTAATTGATGGTTAAAGAAAATAACATTAAAATTTATAGGGGATCACTTTCACATTTTTATAATTAGTCATAATAATAATAAGGGTTCCTATCTTGAGTCATAAACTCAAAGAGAACTCTAGCGGCGACAACACGATAAGCGGAGAGGCAGACGAGTTCTTCAGGTGAACAAATTATTTAGTATTACAATATTGAGATTGTTTGAAATTAATTATTTGATGTTATTGGTTTGAAAATTAAAAGAAGAGTTAAGTTGCAACTTAGTATTGTCTTCATGCACGTGATCTTGTAGGGAAAAATTGTTGAATCCATCCCATTTTTTGGTCAACTTTAGCTATTCAATTGATACAAGTAATTGTTAAAAAAGAATAGTGATAAGAGTTGAAAATTAAGACTTGGTAGTTGGCAAATTGGTAAGATTTGCAACCCATTTTTGACTTTGCTATATTTATCTATGTCATTAGTGACATAGGCATGGTTTTATCCTTCTATAAATAGAGCATTCTTGCTCATTTGTAGAACACACCAAGTTAGAGAGAAAAACCATTTTGAGAGCAAAGTGAGGTATTCCATAGACTATACAAAAAAAAAAGTCTGTGAAGAAAAATAGAGTGTGAGAGATATTTTAGTAAGACGGAAACCAAAAGAGTGTTGTTTCTTTTGAGTGTGTAGTAGTCACTTTGAGTATTGTATTCGTGACTACACAGTGTAAAATTCCTTACTATAGTAATATCAGTTGCTCCTCTTGGCCGTGGTTTTTTCCCTTATTTAGAAGGGTTTCCACGTAAAAATTTTGGTGTCGTTATTTTTCCATTTTATTTCCATTACTTTTACCATATATATTATTGTGCTTGTCCGCGTTTTCCCAACAAACTGGTATCAGAGCCAAGGTTTTATCTGAGTATGCTCTGTGGTTGCAGCACAGTCTGAACTTCCACATCATAAAAGATTTACTTTGATTTGCGATAACTATATTTTTTGGGGAAAACAATGGAAGCCAACACAAGTAGAATGGTTACTTTGAATGGTGTTAATTATGCCATTTGGAAGGGGAAAATGGAAGATCTGTTTTACGTTAAGAATTTTTACAAACCAGTATTTACCACTGTAAAGCCTGATAATAAAATAGATGAAGAGTGGAATCTGTTGCACAGACAGGTTTGTGGATTCATTAGGCAATGGATCGACGATAATGTGTTGAACCATATTTCTGGGGAAACACATGCTCGAACCCTATGGGAGCATCTTGAAAGTTTGTATGCTCGGAAGACTGGCAACAACAAAATGTTCTTAATAAAGCAGATGTTGAGTTTGAAGTATCATGATGGTTCTCCGATGACAGACCATCTGAATAATTTTCAGGGGATCATGAACCAATTATCTGTTATGGGCATCAAATTTGATGAAGAAATTCAAGGCTTGCTTCTACTTGGTTCCCTACCAGACTCTTGGGAAACATTTAGAACGTCATTGTCAAATTCTGCTCCGGATGGTGTGATCTCTATGGATTCCGCCAAGAGTAGTGTCTTGAACGAAGAGATGAGAAGAAAAACTCAAGTTTTCTCTTCGTCGGATGTCCTGATAACTGGCCCCAGGGGGAGAAACAAAACTCGTGGTTCTCAGAATAGAGAACAAAATAAGAGCAAATCCAGAGGCAGACTTAAGGATATTGAGTGCTATCATTGTGGTATGAAAGGGCACACGAAGAAGTTCTGCAGGAAGTTGAAGAGGGAGAACAAAAACAAAGAGGAAACTAAAGAAGATGGCAATGAAAATTGCCTAGCCACCGTTACCATCGAAGATCTTGTTACTGTCCTTGATGCGAATATGATAAATATTGCTTGTGATGAGTCAAGCTGGGTTGTGGATACTGGTGCCGCATCTCATGTGACATTAAGAAAGGATTTTTTCTCTTCCTATACTCCTGGTGATTTTGGAACTTTGAGTATGGGTAATGAGACTGTTTCTAGGGTGGTTGGTATTGGTACAATTTGTTTGAAAACTAGTGATGGAACTAAACTAGTTTTGAACAATGTGAAACATGCTCCTGATGTTCGTCTGCACCTAATTTCTGTTGGTGTTTTAGATGATGAAGGATATGTTAGTACCAACGGTGATGGAAAATGGAAGCTCATCAAGGGTTCTTTGGTTGTGGCTCGTGGTAACAAACGTCGTGGTCTATACTGGACTACGGCCTCTGCTTGTGTTGATATGGTGAATGCAGTTGAGAGCGATAGCTCTTCAACATTATGGCACAAGAGGCTTAGCCACATCAGCGAGAAATGACTTAATGTTCTAGCCAAGAAGAAATTTTTGTCAAATTTCAAAAGTGCTAAATTAGAAAAGTGTGAGCACTGCTTGGCTGGTAAACAAAATAGAGTTTCCTTTAAGTCCTACCCTCCTTCGAGAAAGACAGAGTTGCTTGAGTTAGTGCACTCTGATTTATGTGGTCCAATGAAGACAAAGACATTAGGTGGTGCACTTTACTTTGTCACTTTCATTGATGATTGCTCGAGAAAACTTTGGGTCTATGTCTTGAAGACTAAATACCAAGTGTTAGGTGTCTTTAAGCAGTTTCAGGCTTCAGTTGAAAGAGAAACTGGAAAGAAACTGAAATGCATTCGTACTGATAATGGTGGTGAATATTGTGGACCATTTGACGAATACTGCAAGCATCAAGGTATTAGACACCAGAAGACTCCTCCCAAGACTCCTCAGCTCAATGGTTTGGCTGAGAAGATGAACAGGACCTTGATGGAAAGAGTTAGATGTTTGCTTTCTGAAGCAAAGTTGCCGAACTCATTTTGGGGTGAGGCTTTATTGACCGCTGCACATGTTATTAATCTATCTCCTGCTGTTGCTTTGCAAAGTGATGTACCAAATAGTGTTTGGTATGGAAAGGATGTTTTCTATGACCATTTGAGAGTATTTGGTTGCAAAACTTTTGTACATGTGCCGAAAGATGAGAGGTCAAAGTTAGATGCCAAGACAAGGCAATGCATATTCATTGGATATGGCTTAGATGAATTTGGTTACAGGCTATATGATCCGATTGAAAAGAAACTTGTGAGAAGCCGTGATATTATTTTTATGGAGAATCACACAACTGAAGATATTGACAAAGCGGAAAAGGTAGAATCTTCAAGTTTTTATGGTATAATTCATCATGATGACGTTCCTCATACAAGTGTGCATGATGTTGTTGGGCTTGATAATCATAGTGACGCCCAAAATCATGTATCAAATCAACATGTTGATGTTGATAATAACAATGATATTGTTATTGATGATCCTGTTGCTCATGAAGTTGTGGACGAATCAAATATTCCGCTTCGGAGGTCCACAAGACAGCGGTTTCCTTCCTCCCGTTATTCATCCAATGAGTATGTGTTACTCACTGACGGGGGATAATCTGAATGTTATGAGGAGGCCATGGAAGATGAGCACAAGGATCAATGGATTGAAGCCATGCAAGATGAGATGAAGTCTTTGCATGAGAACCACACTTATGAGTTGGTAAAATTGCCCAAGGGCATGAGAGCTTTGAAGAACAAGTGGGTGTTCAAAGTAAAAGTTGAAGAACACAACTTGAAGCCCAGGTACAAAGCTAGATTGGTTGTTAAGGGATTTGGTCAAAGGAAGGGTATTGACTTTGACGAAATATTTTCTCCTGTTGTGAAAATGTCCTCGATTCGCACAGTTCTAGGTTTGGTTGCTAGTCTTAATTTAGAGATTGAGCAGATGGATGTGAAGACGACTTTCCTTCACGGTGACCTAGAAGAAGAGATTTATATGGAACAACCTGAGGGCTTCAAAGTAGATGGTAAAGAAAATTTTGTATGCAAACTCAAAAAGAGTCTCTATGGCCTAAAACAAGCTCCCAGACAGTGGTACAAAAAGTTTGAATCTGTTATGGGGGAGCAAGGCTATAAGAAGACTTCTTCAGATCATTGCGTATTTGTACAAAAATTTCTGACAATGATTTTATCATCCTCCTGTTGTATGTGGATGATATGTTGATTGTGGGCAAGAATACTTCCAAGATTGATGAGCTAAAGAAAGAGTTGTGTAAGTCTTTTTCTATGAAAGACTTGGGTCATGCCAAGCAAATTTTGGGCATGAGAATTACTCGTCTTAGAGATAAAAGGAAGATTTATTTGTCCCAGAAGAAGTACATTGAACGTGTACTGGAGCGCTTCAATATGAAGAATGCTAAGCCTGTTAGTATACCTCTTGCTGGTCATATGAAGTTGAGCAAGAAGATGTGTCCTACAGCTAGGGAGGAAAAATAGAACATGGCCAAAGTTCCATATTCCTCCGTCGTCGGAAGTTTAATGTATGCAATGGTGTGCACTAGACCTGATATTGCTCACGCAGTTGGTGTTGTGAGCAGATTTTTCGAAAATCCGAGAAAAGAGCATTGGGAAGCTGTGAAGTGGATACTCAGGTATCTTAGAGGAAGCTCAGATGAATGCTTGTGTTTTGAAGCATCAAATCCAATCTTGAAAGGCTATACAGATTCTGATATGGCAGGTGACCTTGATAACAGAAAGTCCACTACTGGATATTTGTTTACTTTTTCAGGGGGAGCTATATCATGGCAGTCAAAGTTGCAGAAGTGTGTTGCACTATCTACAACTGAAGCTGAGTATATTGCGGCTACTGAAGCCGGCAAGGAGATGATATGGCTAAAGCGATTTCTTCAAGAGCTTGGTTTGAATCAGATGGAGTATATTGTCTATTGTGACAGCCAAAGTGCAATAGACTTGAGCAAAAACTCCATGTACCATGCAAGAACAAAACACATCGACGTCAGATATCATTGGATTCGTGAGGAAGTGGAGAGTGAATCATTTCACGTCAAAAAAATCCACACAAGTGAAAATCCTGTAGATATGCTGACCAAGACGATACCGAAAGACAAGTTCGATTTATGCAAAGAACTTGTGGGTATAAGCTCTCTCTAAAGAAGATGAAGATACCTTCTACCAGCAAATGGGACTGGAGGGGGAGATTTGTTGAATCCATCCAATTTTTTGGTCAACTTTAGCTATTCAATTGGTACAAGTAATTGTTAAAAAGGAATAGTGATAAGAGTTGAAAATTAAGACTTGGTAGTTGGCAAATTGGTAAGATTTGCAACCCATTTTTGACTTTGCTATATTTACCTGTCATTAGTGATATAGGTATGGTTTTATCCTTCTATAAATAGAGCATTCTTGCTCATTTGTAGAACACACCAAGTTAGAGAGAAAAACCATTTTGAGAGCAAAGTGAGGTATTCCATAGACTATACAAAAAAAAAATAGTCTGTGAAGAAAGAGTGTGAGAGATATTTTAGTAAGACGGAAACCAAAAGAGTGTTGTTTCTTTTGAGTGTGTAGTAGTCACTTTGAGTATTGTATTCGTGACTACACAGTGTAAAATTCCTTACTATAGTAATATCAGTTGCTCCTCTTGGCCGTGATTTTTTCCCTTATTTAGAAGGGTTTCCACGTAAAAATTTTGGTGTCGTTATTTTCCCATTTTATTTCCATTACTTTTACCATATATATTATTGTGCTTGTCCGCATTTAAAGAACAAAAATATAGGAAATTAAAAAGAAAATGTAATCATTGGCAAGACAAGGATATTATGCATATTTTGATTGGGTTTCATGTAGTCTGTGTTACACTTATTCTTATTTTGTGGAATAATTATTATGAACATAAATTGAAGGCGGGAATTATTTTACAATTAGCGTTTAGTTTGAATTTTGAGTTAAGTTTTAATGGGTAGTGTGAGATAATTATTTCAAGGATTACAAATGAATTGGGGGCTGCAATTGGACAGTGATGTTTGGAAGTAGTATATAGGAATATATGGTATATGGTATGAGGTGCTGGAATGGTTATCATTTCCGTGAGTTGTTCATAGGTTGTAGTCGTGAGTTCTTTTCCATATATAGTTATTTATTTTAGGTAATATATTATGATTTGAATTTTAATATATTGAGATAGATAATTAAATATTACGTATATTATATTACATGAATATTATTAGATTATGTAATTTGAAGGAAACTCGATATTTTTCAATTTATATAAGTGAAGAATGATTAATATTGCCACGATGATAGGCAATTATGATAGATGATTGGAGGAATAAAAATAATATTATTATGGAATGGATGATTGTTTGTTTTTTTCAATTCAAATTACTGTACGTAACTTGATGACCATTTTGGATTTTTATTTTATTTTATTGATATGGTTGCTCCAAGGAATCAAGTATTGATACTACTAATTCTATATATATAAATTGAATCTATGAAATTAGGCATGTTAAACTCTAGGTTTTAGGCTATAGGATGACGTACTATTATGTATTGAGTTGGAAAGTAATGATGTTTGAATTACTATCATTATTTAATTATAAATTGATTGGATTACATTGGCATATGGTAAAAAAAATGGCTAGCATAGCACTGTGGGTCAATGACTTCTTTTGATTAACTTGTGCAGTTATGATAACTGCAGTGGAATGTGGTCCTTTAATTTGTCGGATAGTAATGACTTAATTATAGACTTGAAATTTAAGAAATATAGAATTTGCCCTCTTAATTGAGATCAAGGTTGAGACTTGGTTATAGAATTGAAGGCGTTTACTTACGAATTATGCATAATTATAGATTTGAAACGTTCGGAGGCATTAAGAAAAGGGAAGGCATTGGAGAAGTAGCTTGCCTAAAGTCAATTCTTTGATGGAGGTAGGTTATGGTTTATTTCTATTTGATAGATAAACTCTCAATAGCGATTTATATGTATTGAGTGATATTTAAAGTCTCCTATGTACTTGATTGTGTGGTTGAGTGTCTTGATTGTGTGGTTTATGGTTGGCCTAAAATTATGAGACTGTTGAATTTCTAATCTTGAACCGTCTCTATTAAAATGACGCCTTAAATAAAGAAGGCTTGATGAAATAAAATAATGAGATAATTGGATCGGAGTGTCACGTTCTGACGATATTATTGGATCGGAGTGTCACGTTCCGACACGGTGTTATGGGATCGGAGTGTCACGTTCCGACACGGTATATGGGATCGGAGTGTCACGTTCCGATACAATAACATTAAAGAAAAGGAATCTTGAATTGACTTAATATACTCAATCTCAAAGAAATCATTTTCCAAATGAGTATGGTGTGGACTGTGGAGGCATGAGTCCTCATAGGTGTGCTTGATGTTGTGATTGATGGTGTACCTACTATGGTGTTGTTGTCACTGGTTTATGTGCTTGTTGCTTGCCACCTGTTAAGTATTGTAGTTGATTTTATATTATTATTCAATATATATTGGTTTCTATTTTGAGTTGGCCGATGATACCTACTCAGTACGTGTTCCTTGTACTGATCCCTACTTGTATTTTCTTCTTTGTTCTTTTGTGGAGTGCAGTAAGTGTACCATCGAATTCGACTCGCCCTCAGCTCTAGCCAGTCTCCAGCACATCGGAGTTCAGGGTGAGCTATTATTTCTAGCTCGTGCTGGATTCTCTCATTCACGTCTTGATGTCTTTGAATTTCGGACATGGACCATCTTTTTGCTTATTTTGGTTTCTTAAACACTCTTAGACTTGGTAATTCAAAATAGATGTCCTTGATGTGATGACTTTCAGATTTTGGGGATAATAAGTGTTATACTTTAGAAGCTTACTTAATTGATTACTTAATAAGTTTTGAGCTTCCGCATTTTATTGGGATTCACAGATACATTATTGATATATGTTGGGGGTTTAGATTCCTTGGTTCGCCCACTTAGGAGGTTAAGTGTGGGTGTCGCTCACGGCGTATTTTGGGTCGTGACAAATGTTAAGTGTCAATATCTACGTATATTTACATACGAAAAAAATTAGGAAGCTTCTCAGTATTTTAGCAATAATCTGTCTTCCATCATGCATTTTTTAGTGAATTGATTCAATGAAAATAAATGGGAAAAAAAATCATATTTTATAATAAAAATTTCATATTAATTACTTATGTTTGTTTTTTTTGGATAGTTTCAGATGAACAGAATTACACTTAAAAAGAGAAAGAAGAAAACATAAAAGACAAAGGGGAACGGATAAGCCACTTGTGGAGAACTCATGCCACAAAACAATTTCCTTTAACAAGATATATTACCCACCCTAACAATATTGGTACTTGCCCCTTTATTCATTCTACTAATTCCTATACAAAAATTCAAGAAATATTTCCAATGGCTTCATTAAACCTTTTTGTTCCTCCCATTGCAACTACTACACAAAGAAGAGTAGTATATACTATGGCCACATCAACAAAAAGTTCTAAAGGAAGTAGTAGTGAAGAGAAATCAATTTTGGATTTTGTCCTTGGGGCATTACAAAAGGAAGATCAATTATTAGAGACTGATCCAATCATGAAAAAAGTGGAGGGCAAGAGTGGCACCACCACAAGTTTTAACAAGAAATCAATATCAATCCCTCCTCCTAAGAAGGATTCCAATGGCTTTGGAGGCTTTGGTAGTCTGTTCGCCAAGAAATAATGACCAGAGACAGATTTAGAATTTTAAGTCTATCGATATAATAAAGTGTTATACAACATTGGTAAATGTAATGCATTTAATCTTATATGTGATCCCTTGTAATTTGATCTTCAATTCTATTATTCACTTGATATATATGAACTTATTCATGTGTTGCACAAACATTCATGAATTTGGTTTTAAATTGTTGTAGCTAAAGCAAAAGATTGAGAGGGAAAAAAGAAGTAGGTCTTGTCACAATTATATTAAAGGGTGTTTGGGATTTGGTTTGAATTGATTTTTGCTTATTAGGTCAAAGGTCAATCAATCAAGTCTGTTATCTAAAAATTCGAACCAAATTAAATCAAACATAATATCAATATATCGACTTCTTCTTTATTAGTTTTATTCGTTTGTCTTTTTTAGTCCATTTAAATAAGAATGTCTTTTTTTTTGGCAACTTTTTGTAATTTTGATTTTCCAAATGAAATATTTAAAAGGGAAAATTACGCAGCTAAGCAAATTTATACTATTTAATTATTTATCATAGCTATAGTTTAGTATAATTACCACTCGTGACTAACATTATACATTAATTACGTAGGCTGACTTCGAGTTTGTATAATTAGTCAGGTTTGTATATGTATCGTTCGTCAGGATATACAATTACATATGTATAATATACAATTTAACCTATATACATATACAATTCATCTGTCTGCCACTCTCTTCCCTCTCTCTCGCGCCTCTCTCCTCCCTCTCCCAATACCGCTTGCCATATATACAAATGCATATGTATAATATACAATTATATACATATACAATTCACCTCTCTCCCCCTCTTTTCCCTTTCTCGCTCGCCTCTCTCCTCCCTCTCTCGATATCGCTCGCCTCTCTACTCCCTCTCCCAATCTCTCTTGCCTCTCTTCTCCCTCTCTCAATCTCTCTTGCCATATATATAAATACATATGTATAATATGCAATTATCTAACCAATATACATACACAATTTATCTTTCTCCTACACTTTTACCCTCTCTCGCCTCTCTACTCTCTCTCCCAATCTCACTCACCTCTCTACTCTATATAACATGTAGCTATGAATTGTAATTATCAAACTATAGCTATGAAGAGTAATTAGGCTATTTTTAAGTGGCTATATGTGAAAGTTTCCCTATTTAAAAATCACAATATCAAAACAACATTTTCATGCATTATTATGTATAACCTTAGTTTAAAAGCACAAGATTAAAAAAATATTTCTTAAACTCAGACAATTAGAAACTAGACAAAAATATTAGAGGAAAACTTATATACGCTTTGGTTTGCAATTACTTAGATACGCTCTGGTTTGCAATATTACATATCTTATCATATTTTTGTCTGTTCAGATACATTAAGATACGTCCAGATACATGTATCTCATGATACATGGAATCAAATTTGTTCAAGATGCATTGTATCCAAGTGGATTCGCATGTATCTGAGATACATACAAAATCTCACTTGCCTCTCTCACCTCTCTCCCATCTATCTCTACTCTCGCATGTATATCGATAACTCAGATACATGCGAATCATATTAAATACACGCAGATACATGTACCTAGTGTGTATCTAGTGTGATTCACATATAGTTTGACTATATACGAATCTAGCTCGTCTCCCTCTCTATTTTAGTATATTTGGTAGAAAAAAATCAGTGATAAGATATGTAATATTTTAAATTTTTTGATCGTAATAGTGAAGTATGTATAATGATATCTTTTTTCCCTAAATTAAATTAGAGGAAGTATAAAATTATGTTTTTTCAAGCCCAAAAATGTCACAATAGCGGTCATTGGGACATCAACCTAGTGATTGCAAACATTATGAAGTGTGTCCAAGCCCAAAAATGTCACAATAGTGGCGGTTTTTATATAGGACAACTTTCACATATAGCAAACATAGAATTTATATTTGTATGTTATAGTAAACTTTAAATAATTGCGCTCCATAGCAAACGTATATATGTATAATTCGCTATACATATACAATTGAAGTGAATTGTATAAACGAGAAAGAGAGAAATTATAAGCAATTTGAATTGTATAAAACGAGAAAGCGAGAAATTATATACAATTTGAATTTGTATAAAACGAGAAAGAGAGAAAGGCAAAAAAAGACTTATGCAAGGAATATACAATTGAATCGTAAAACGAGAAAGAGAGAAATTATATAGAATTTGAATTTGTAAAAAACGAGAAAGACAAAAGAGACTTGGCAGAGAAATATTTGTATTGTATAATTATCAGTGTATAGGACAAAGATATATGTATTTGCATGCGTTTATACAATTTTCTCTCGCTTTATACAATTAGAAACACAATTTATACAATTCTATTGTATAAAGCGAGAGAGGCGAGCGACAGAAAAAATCGAGCGAGAGAGGGAAAGTGGCGAGCGCGTATATGAGGGAGATAGAGATTGACAAACAGATTGCTATGGAACACAAATAAATCAAAGGGTAGCTACTATATTTATTTTATATTATTAGTTTGCTATTCTATACAATTATCCGTATATATATATATAATTTTAAACAGAATCTCCTCTAAACAATCCCCCAAATTTTAAAAATGAGTTCCTCTTGATATTTTGAATCTTTTAATATATAATTCACTGAAAGCAAATTCACATTTTCATCAAAGTTAAATTTTAAAATTCTTCAATAAACAACAAAAGCATGTAATAAAAGGTAAAATAGAAACGCTCTAAGTAAAAAAAATTTAGATTTTGGTAGAGATATCAGCAAAGTGATAATTGTGATATTGGAAAACAAATAATTAATATCCAATTATGTGACTAGTACACTTCTTGGATTTTATTCTTGAAAAGAAATATCTTTTGACTTTTTTTTAATCATTAAATTTAGATAGAAGATAGAAGTGAAAGAATAAATAGCAAAAACAACAAAAACAGGTCGAATGATCATTTTGAATAATATTAAATATATTAGGTTATTCTGGGTAAAAAGATTTAATTTAATAGACATTTTATTTTTATTTTTCTTAAATCGTATCTAATCAAATTATGTGATATGAAAGGGAGTACTGTTTATGAATAGCAAAATTTAATATTTGCATGTACACATTTTAACATATTATTTAGAAAAAAGACTACTAGACTCAATCAAAATATATCGTATTCAGACGTCTAACTTCATCTTTTATTTATTGAATTATTTTAAAGTAGAGAGGTGACAAAATCAATTTTTTGATGAATTTTAAACTACTCATAAGCATATCCACGAAAGAGTTTATTTTGACTCGTAGCTTGGATTGGAATGACAAAATATTGGACTATTTGATCATGGTAAACGAGACTATTAGATGATTAGGGACGAATTCAGTATTTTGATATCGAATTATTTAAGTTCAGATTTTAAATGTGAAATATAATTCTTTTTGGGGTGAAAGTCCAAAATGTTAATAAATATAAGATGTAAACTAATAATTTTAAATTTATTACTATAGGTTTAGCTAAAAATCTTATAAGACGAACTCAGCCAATTAAATTCATTCAAACTCCATAGTATATATTCTTTTCGTCTCAATTTATGTAATGGTATTTGACTCAACACAAAATTTAAGAACAGAAAAAATGAAAATTTTATGGATTATAGATATTTATCTGATCACTATATATTCATTAGTAAATTAGAATAGATATTTTAAAGTTGAATATTATTCTAAATATGGAATTGTGTTACTCTCTTCGTCCATTTATATTTGTCCACTATGCTAAAAATAAATATTCACTTTACTTGTCGATCCAGTTTTTTTTTTTTTTTAAATAAATTAAAATCAAGAGATAATTATCACTTAGTTCCTATTTTACCCTTATTATTAACTATAGTCATTTCTACAATGAGTTTTCAAAACATTAAATCTCCTCAATCACTTGAAGAGATTTTTAGATAGAATTGACATAATTATTATCGTAAGAATTGAGCTTTTAAAAAAGATTATCCTAGCTCTTTATTGACTGAAATATAATATTTATGTCGTTCATAGAAAAAAAAATTAGCATTTGAATCAAAATGCTCTTGGATGGTTAGTTTGATAGAGGGATAAATAATTTCTTTTTCGCTTTTATATACATATAATGTAGTCAATCACTTCGAGGTTATGAAAATAAAAAGTCATAGAGATGCAAGAAGTCTTGCTTTCACTATCGATCGACCATCTTCTTAGTAGTGCTTTACTAGATTGACACCTTAACTGATTTGCTATAATTATTCAAAGAGTCATGATATAATAAAACTAACATTCTAATTTTTACTCTTTTTGAAATTTGTCAAATCAATATTGAACAAGTAAAGTCGATATCATATAAATTGTGGGAGGAAGGGAGTACTAAAAAAAAAATTGAGCTTTCAACAAATGTTCTCATTAAAACACCGTAAAAAATATGAAATTTCTGACTAAAGATCTATTCAGAAACATTTCCGACAAGCAAATTTCCTAACGGATTGGCGGTTAATAAAGAGTATGGAAATAGGACAAAAGAACACATAATGAGGACAGGGGAAGAAAAACATGAGTCTTGATCAACCTGAGTCTATGATGTAGACTCATCACCAAACCCCTATAGTCATCCAACACCATCCCATCAAGGCAATGTAGACATGCTCAGAATACTAGCAGTCTGTACTACATAACCAAGACAACCATGCATTTTGGCCTATTTATGTAACACCTCCATGTGCCTTGCTCCTCCTTATCTCCCATTTCTAAATACATAACTATTGTACTCTCTATCTATGTTTATGTTTTGGTGATTGGTTTGAAAATGATGAGTTATGTAAATATTAAATTTTGTATTAGTAATGTCATGTTTCGTATAGCTGGTTAGAAGGTAATATATTTATGTATAAAATTAATATGATATTCAGTTTATAATTTAGAAATTTATATGACTAATATATGTGTAAGTTATAAGAGAATCTATGTATTATTTTATGTAGGGTAAAAATATGGAATAAGTAATACATGAATAAATAAATCTGTATAACTAATCTCTGGAAGAAATAATACATAAATTTCGTCATATTTAGTTCATGTATTATTAATATCTGCATAAATCTAATCAAGTATCAAATGATAAAGAACCGCTTTGTTGTTGATTACGGTTATGTAAATATTAATAATACTTAGATTAGTTATATAAAATGTGCTACCTTGTATAGAAGTAAGGTGAATAGTGGTGTAGAGTCCAACAATACTACAAAACATGATACATTATTGATTTTAATTAATACATATTAACTTCTTAACTCACAATTAAATGACCCGGCCCCTTAGTTGTTTGACGTGTTACTAGTATGATTAATTTAAGTTTGTGCATTAGATAAAACTCGAGTATTGATATATTCCATGAAAAGTAATGAGTCAGACTAGTAAAAATGTCGATCACATGACGGAAGAGGGCACACAAATCAAAAAGCTTAGTTTTTTGAAGTGAAAATCAATCCTCTACCACCACCTCATCCTTTTTTTATACTTCAATTCGTAAAAATCCTGACTTTCCCAATTTTTTTATTACAATGAACAAGAAACTAAGGTGCAAACATAAAATAGAAATATTTCAACCATACAAATGTAAAATAAGTTAAAAGTAATAGATATGTCTGCATTCAATGTCCATTAATTAGTTACATGTTTCTGACAAGTGACCATTCCCCATTTGCATCTACCACCAATGGACCAATCTATACCTACACTCTCCTCCTCCTGCTTTTGCTTCAGTATTTATTATTGACACAATAGTCTCCGAGATCGTATCGTTATGGATTCAGAATTTTTATTAAATAAATTTTTTTAAAAATTACTAAATTATATCTGCAATTTAATTTTTTGTTGAGAGTTCAATTGAACACTTTTGCGCTCTTCTAGACCACTCTTGAAAAAGTATCACAATATTTATTGTAATTATTTAGATGTGATCAAAGGTACTTTATATAGGAATTAGTATATGAACATGAAATTTTTCTTGATTTTTTAAAAAGATTTGTGAGTGAAAATATTACTAGTTCGTTGAAAACACTCAAACTAAATTATTTCATTATTTCGTTAGTATTTTAAATATTACTAAAAGTTTAGTATAATTGTATTCGTTAATACTCAACCTTGGTATATGGAAATAGTAAATTTGAGTATTTGCTTATATGGAATTATTACATTTTTAATTTTCAAATGGTAACTATTCGTACATTACAATGTGGCGGATCCAACACATATCATATAGTTCATAAAAATCAGTAATTTTTATATCGACTTTATATATACATATTATGTAATTCACAAAAGACTTAAAAGTATTTTATTATGAACTTAATTATTATATAAAAACTTTTAAGAGTTATTTTTACAACAGTCTCTCTATCTTCATGAGATAACAACAAGGTTTGCGTACTCTACTCTACTCATATCCCACTTAATAAGATTTTATTGAGTATGTTATGAGTATTGTTGTATTAATTTAAGATCGTTACAGAAATTCATAAACTTTAAATCTTGAATTCGTCTCTACTTACTGACTGACTCTTAAAATTAACACGTGCACAAAGCTCTTACCACAATGACTTTAGTGAGTACTTAGCAAACTACTACATAATTATTATAAAGCAAAAGTAATGAGTTGGAAAATTGGACACTAAAAAGTAGTTGCAAAAATATACACAAATGGAACTTTCTTAATTCAGAAATTAGCATACTAGTGACAACAATTATGACTTCCATTATTGGGGTTAGACATGGGAATTAACTTGCTGGTGCATACAATAATTAGTTCTAATGTGTATCAGGTCAACTTGTACTCGATATAATTATCACACAAATAAGTACGATTATGTTAGGAAAAAAGAATTAAAAAAGCATGTGAGTATATGCTTCGTTTGGATCGAGAATATAGCTCAATTGGTAGAACTCCATCATTACAAAGTCATTGCAATTATAGGTTAAATTAAACGACTAAGAGCAAAATTCGATTTAAAGGGTATTTAATTTAGGGCTGATTTACACAAATAGTCATTTCTTGATGTTCTATTTAAAAGTTTGACACCTTTTTCAAAATATCGATTAATAAACTAAAGTTCGATAGTGACCTTGATAGTGGCTATTAACTAGAAAGTTATTCAAAATTAATTATTATATTCAAATCACACGTCTAATTTTAAAAATATAATCACCTTATAGATACAAAACCACAAGAAAGTGGTTAATTAATATTAATAACACGATAAAACGCTTCTTGTCAAGAGATTCTCCGATTTCTTATGACACTGAATTAGATCTAGGCAAAGAAGAGGACAAGTTGATGAATTGAATACAATCATCAATTGCCTCCGCCCTATGTGAGTCAATATTTAAGGCAGCGATTGGCTTAGCAGAAATTGTTGTTCTCTCTGACGAATTAGTAACTTTCCTACAACTTCTCTTTGAAGAAGATACCATCTTCATAAGTGCAGCCATTTTTCCTCCAAGTTGTTTGAAAATCTTAATAGGAGATAATTGGGATCTACTAGGCATCTTGAAGCTACAACTTGTTGTTGTGGTGGTACTTCTTGCATTATTTGTAGTACCATCAACAACACTCTTTGTAGAGTTTTGCTTTTGAAACTTGCTTGCTATCTTTGTATTCTTGGTCATCTCTGGCTTCACCACACTCACTCCTTCACACCCTCTTGTCGACATCTCGATATCAAAGTTGATTTAACGCAAACTGACTTGAGCACCACAGTTATATAAAAAAAATATACTAACTTTAGTATAAGTGGTGAGAGAAGTGATACCTTGGAAGATTACTAGAAATTGGAATGAAGTGAGAGGGTGAACATGATTTGTGCTTATATAGACAACAAAGGCTACTAAAAATAAAGATAATTTAACGAAAACAGACTTCAACACTATCGTTTTCTAATGTAAAAAATAAAAACTTATTATAGATAGTAAGGGGCAGGGGCGGAGCTATCTTCATACAAGGGGGTTCATCCGAATCCCCTTTAGGCGGAAAATTATATTATTTATACATGGTTAAAATAAATTTATATGTATATATAGTAGATGTCGAACCTCCTTCGTCTATTTATTTCTATATATTTTGAACCCTCTTATTTAAAATCCTAACTCCGCCTCGGGTAAGGGGAGGTGATTAGTGGAAGGCTATTAGGAAATGGAATGAAGAGAGAGAATGTACTTATATAGAAAAGAAAGGGTAGAAATCAAAGATAATTTAACGCAAACTAACTTAAACACTATTATCGTTATATACAAATATTTTTAAAAAAAAATTAATTTAATATAACATAGTGAAAAAAAGATACCTTGAAAGATTATTGGAATAAGGAAAGAGGGTGAAGATGGTGTGTGTTTATATAGAGAATAAACAACAGAAATCAAAAAATGATTTTGTGCAAACTAACTCGAACACCATTTGTATAATATTTTTAAGGAAAAAGACTTAAATATGCCATTGAGCTTTCAGAAAAAGCTCATTTATGCCATCAGTTAAAAGTTTGGCTCATTTATGCCATTACCGTTAAAGAAAAGGCTCATTCATGCCATTATTTTTTAACGATGGTTTTGCAAAACCATTTTTGACACGTGGCCAATTATAATTCGGCCACGTCATCAACTTTTAATTAAAAAAAATTGATTTTTATTCAGAATTTTGATTTTTTTTATTAAAAAAATTGATGACGTGGCCGGATTATAATTGGTCACGTGTCAAAAATGATTTTGCAAAACCACCGTTAAAAAATAATGAAATGAATGAGCCTTTTCTTTAACGATAATGACATAAATTTGCCAAACTTTTAACTGATGACATAAGTGAGCTTTTTTTGAAAGTTCAATCGCGCATATTGCGCCTTTTTCCTATTTTTAAAGAGGGGAGGTGATAATTGGAAGACTACTAGAAATTGGAATGAAGAAAGAGGGTGAACATGATTTGTGTTTATACAGAGAAAATCAAAAGGGTAGAAAAAAGTAATGATAGAAAATTTGAGGGAAAAAAAGGTTACTAGCTAACTTTGGTGCATGTATAAAACAAACATACTATGGACAATGTTAGTGAATGGGAAAGTGACTTATCTTGTTTACCTATCTAAGATCCTGCCAGAAATATTAACTCTCATCAAATGGTTACACCAACTAAAGCAAAGTCGTAATATTATCTCAAAAATATTTATATAAAATTTAGTCAAACATAATGAAGGTGGGAGTAGGAGTGTGGAGATGACAGATATTAACATATTCAAAAAATTTATTTTAAGTACTTAAAAGATAAAAATATAATGTTTGAAATTTCAAAATAAGTTTTGAATTCTATAAATCGTCGAATAAATATCTAGTCTTGTGTTTAAAGGGATAGAAAGATACAATGTAACTAGCAAAAATGCCCTTTGTTTTTCTTATCATTTTTTGTCTCTTGTCAAATAGAAAGTAAATTGACAAGATGCTAATTGTCGTGTCCTTACACGGCCGGCTCTAAAGTTAGGCAACTGAAAGTTGTATCGATCGGTTCGATTTGATTTTATATATTTATTATTTGATTTCTTGATTTTTAATTAGTGAATATGTTAAATTAATAATTAAATAATAAAATATTATCTCGAATATTTCATAAATTTATGAAATATTCATAAAGAGGTCAAATTCAAATCAGCTTATTTCGAGAAATACGTCATTAACGACCTTCAAATTACGAAGAGTAAGTCCAAATCATCCTAGTTCGAAAAATATTTCACTAAAATGACTCAAATTATGAAGATCACCTAGTTCGATAAATACGCTACTAATGGCCACCGAATTATGAAATTCAAATCCAAATCATCCAAGTTCGGACAATATGCCACTAACGACCTTCTAATTCAGAGAAGTCTAAAGAGATAGAAGAATCAAGGGAGTAATATAATTATATTCATGATCTTGATCAATAAAATTATGTTACTTCATATTTTTAATTTAATTAATTTTTGATTCTTAATAACTCAATTTCGATTCAACCAATAAAAAAATGCTCATTTAATAATGTTTACAAAATAAAAATAGTAGCAAAAATATAGTGCAACACAAATTTATATATTGATCCTTTTATTTAATAATAAATTGCACAAATCCCTTTTGAAGACTCAAACAATAAATTGTGAAAATAACATTAATTATCTATCTCCATCACAAAAAATTAAAAAAGTATAATACAGATAGATTTTTTAATCAATAGAGAGAAACCTAATAATATCACTGTCTTTCATTTAAAAAATAAAAAAATATCACTGTCTATATGCATTCATTGATTCACGTGGATTAATTATTAGTAGCGATTAAGTACTAAATGAACTATAAAAACATAAGTAAATAATGAATTTCATAAGATTAAGCATAAATAAATACTAAATGAACTATTAAAACATAAGTAAATAATACTCATCCGTTTAAAAAAGAATAACTTACTTTTCTATGTAATTTATTTTAAAAAGAATGTTTTTTTCTTTTTTTAAGCAACACTTCGATTATAGCTCTCCGCTTGACACGTATAAGACCACAAAATTAAGAAATTTTTGATATATTTGACATAACTTTAATTTAAGATTACAAAATTAAAAAATCTTCTTTATTTTCTAAAAGTTCAGTCAAGTCAAATCAGATCACTATTTTAAAAACGAATGAAGTACTGAATAAGTAGTAAAACCATTTATTTGCAAGCCCTCGACTTACTTGGAATTGAAGCGCAATAATTGTTTTTATATACTATTTTCTTTTTTCCATATTAGAGGGACATCTTACTATAATTATTTGTTTCATAATACTCTCTCCTTCCATTTTATTCGTCATATTACGTTTTTCAAAAGTCAATTTGACTAATTTTAAAAGTTAAATTAGATTATTTTAATTCGATGTTTAAAAAAATAGATATTTAAAACTATACGAAAAGTACTATAAATTACAATTTTTGCATATCAATATAATGAAAAAATACATCATAAAAGTCAAAGTTTTTATAGTTTAACTCTAAAAAAGGATAATATGACAATTAAAAGTGGACGGAGGTAGTACTTGATCACACTAACTAATTTAGGATAAAATTAGTTAATTTTTTCTCATTTTATCTTATAATTAATATGACTTTTGAATATTTAAAACAATTTTTGAAGGTTTAAGAATTTTATTTTTTGAGGGACTAATTAATATAAATAAATACTCCCCCGGTTTAAAAAAGAATGACCTCATTTTCTTATTAGTTTATTTGAAAAAGAATGACTTATTTTTTTTTTGATAAAATTTTAATGTTACCTTTTCACGTGGCATGTTTAAGGCCACAAAATTAAAGAACAATTTTGTATATTTGACATAACTTTAATTTAGACCAGAAGATTCAAACATCTTCTTTATTTTCTAATACTCTGTGCCAAGTCAAACTAGGTCATTCTTTGTGAAACGGAGAAAATAATAAAATTGAACAATCGATGAATCAAATAATTTCTTAATTATTATGTAAAATAAAAAATATTAATAATGCGAATAAATTAAAAACGTTTGAGTACTTTAGATATTCCATACTAGTAAAGTTACGAGAAGGAAACAATTTCTCTATTTAGATTAATGATTATAGAGTCATCATTAAAGATTCTACCACCATATTTCCAACTAATTAATTTAGATTATTGAGTAATTATTAAAGCTCAAATGCTACCAGCGGCTAGTGCATATAGCCTTTTAAGTAGTAACCCCAATGGAGCACCATTGACATAACTTGATTTTACGCGGAAATTAAGTTATAGATATTTATGTGATTATAAATTATTTTATTAATAATAAAATCAATATTTTAAAGTAAAGTTGTTATTGAATATAAAAATATATATTTTTTTTAGATTGACGGAAAAAAATCATATAAATTGAGATAAAGAAAATATATATTATAAACAAATTCAAGAAAAATCTTGGACTGATCCATCTATTATCTTATGCAAAACTAATTTTAAAAATACAAAATATATAATTTGATAAAAAGTGAAGTGAAATGGTGCCATGGGGTCAATTAGGAAAATAAATTAAGGGGGCTTGGTGGAAAAAAGATATTAAAAAGAATGGGAAAAGGGTACCAAGAAAAAGATGGACAAAATGAGTCTTTAATCAAAGAATGATGAAAAGGATCATCTAATCACTTTTCTTTCTGAGATTAATTTTTATAAATAAAAAAAAAGATGGACAAAATGAATCTTTAATCAAAGAATGATGAAAAGGATCATCTAATCACTTTTCTTTCTGAGATTAATTTTTATAAATCAAAAGGCATCTAGGTGTATTAAGCTTTCGTTGTGTATCGAATTTAGAGAATAATTGAACATAACAGTCTGTTATATACAATTTTATTCCATATTTTGAAATATTATTTTTATTACTTGAATCGATGACTATTTTATAGTTACATAGCTAACAACTTTTGTAAACCAATAAATGAAATTGATAACCTAATACAATGAAGTTTAATTGATGTTGCATATATATTGTGATCCTTAGAAAGAGTACATGTTTTCATTTGATCATGGTGCTCAAATTAGTTTGTTTGGTTACCTTTCACTAGCATGGGGTTAAATAACTTTGTCCATCAGATTCCAAAGCGACTTTAGATAGATTAGAAGAAATCATCAAATATTTTTATCTCTACTGAAATTTAAATTGAAAACTTCATAATGTTCAACTCATTTCATCAATCACTATACCACACTTTTGTGTGTCGGACTTTGATTTGTTTGACAAAACAAGGGAATCATTGATGGTTTCTCGAACTCTCTTTAAGTAATATCCTATTTATATCGAATTTTCAGAAAATGTATTACTTTTAAAAGATTCAATATCCACCCACTTAAAAAGTTCGAGCAACACAAACTATCATAATAACAAATGTTTTGCATTATACTTTAGTCTGGAACTCTATTGTTTTCTCGACAAAAATGGTCCCTTAGATTTATAGTAAATTTAAAATAATCTCTTAAATTTATGTTTAAGCAATTTTAATTCTTTAAAGTTTATCAAAAGTAAGCATTACTATCAATCGAACATTTAAAACAATTTTTGGATGTTGAATTTAAAGGAAACTGTGAGAGGAAAAAAGAATTAACTAAAACTCTCAAGACAATTCCATCAAATGCGAAATCAAAAGATGCACCAAACACAAAAAAATAGACTCCTCTTTTACATTTTGAAATAATGGAAACTATCCAACATTGAATGCTAAAAAAAAAAATCACTATTTTTCCACGGAAAAATGTTCGATGATTATTTTCATAGATATTTTGAATGAATATGTAAATAAAGAAATAATAATAATATTTTCATATAAAAAAAATCAGGCAAGTTTCCTACTATTTCTGAGTAAATTTATTTCTCATCATTCATTTTCCCAGTGAGCTAGTTCAGTGAGAAATGAATAGAAAAATCATGTTTTATAATGCAATTTTTTCACTCATTAGCGATGAAAAATTTGAGATTCACTCCATATGTTACAAATGTTAATGTGCGAATAATGATCATTATGAATAGCCTAAAAATTGGAAAATGTTACCATTGGGTTGTATACGATAAAAATGTGAAATCAGAATTTGAAGTTTTATGAATTCAAGATTATAGTCTTTTTATTATTGAAATTCTAAATTAAGAACTTTTATATATTAAATGATTTTTGAAGATAATTATAATATTTCGACTAAAGTTACAAAATTCGACCAAACTCATAAGCTGATCTCTAACTCTATCCTGTATTGATACAAGATTAATTAGTATACTAATCCTGAAAACATCGACTCTAGATCATGAATTCACCTTTAGTAATTACATATGCTACTTCCTTTTCATTGCTAACGGTAACTCAATGTAATTTGAATCAATAATACTAGAAAGCTCTTTAATTTCAATGTATATAAGGGGTATATAAATGTTATGGGTTCGAGATATGTGTACGAATGTGGATAAAAATTAAATATATACATATAATAAGACATACTTACCTTGAACCTATCGACTCTAGATCCTGAATTCGTAATATTGATTTTAAAATATGAAGGTATATTTGCAATTGAGTCATTCATATGTTCAATAGTCCAACCAAGACTAGAGTAATAACCATGAGAAAATTGGTCAATTGTAAGTAACCAGTCGTGTCTCAGAGGCATACACAACTATGCCTTACCAACAAGGGTCGTGATGGAGTGATAAATACCCATTTACTATCAACCACAGGTCTCGAATTCGAGCTCTGTTATGTACAGAGTGCGCGAATCTTTGGTTACTCAGGCCTCAATGCGGTACAGGACACCAAAAAACACAAACAATACAAGATGGTGTCTTGAATAGATGGTGAATAAACTGGTCCTGGCAAAGGGAAGGATCAGCTTAATTTTGAATTTTCAATCATTTCGGAGAATCGCCTTCCCTGTGCAAGCAAGAAACAAAAATTGCACACTCCCTACGCAGGAATTATCCCGTTCAGGTTCAAAGGGACTTTCTCAGCCTGATCAGTCAGCATTTGAAGCTGACACAGACACCCCCGGTGCTTTCTCGTGTCAATAAAACTTAAAGATATAAGAGACTGAACACAAGAAAATACGCGTTTTCTCATTACTAACAAAGTAGAGTTTCGATTGAACAAGGCTGTTGTCTCAGTTTATTTAACAGTACCAAACTAGATACTTACCTAACACTTGATAATGAGGCTCCTACTATCGCCTCCTTGACTGGCCGATGGAGTTATGATCACTTCAGAAATCTCTGAGCCAGTTTTCAATCTTTACACATTCCTGAAATTGTATTCTTTAAGGTAAGCGGTAGGAGCTTAAATCGGAATACACAAAGACTCTGCATTGCGTTGCAAGGTAACAAATACGAGTGTCTTCAAAGGACTTGCAGAATGTAATACTCACCTTTGGCTCTTCAAAGAGTTGATGTAATTTTCTGGCAAGTAGATCTCACCGCCAACCTCACCGTGTTGTTCCCCACTAATGGTTTTTTTCGCATCTTGAAACGCTGCACTCATAGCATCCATGCCCTGCTGAATGGCTTCCTCTGCATTTCCATAACCATGATTTTCAGCATACTTCCTTATATCTTCGGTTATTTTCATGGAGCAAAACTTAGGCCCACACATAGAGCAGAAATGTGCCACTTTAGCCCCATCGGCTGGTAAAGTTTCGTCGTGAAAGGACATTGCAGTAACGGGGTCCAATGACAAAGCGAATTGGTCCATCCATCTGAACTCAAATCTTGCCTTGCTAAGTGCATCATCCCAAGCTTGAGAAAGCGGGTGACCTTTTGCAAGGTCAGCTGCATGAGCAGCTATCTTATATGATATTACCCCTGTCTTCACGTCATCGCGATTAGGCAGACCAAGATGCTCTTTTGGAGTGACGTAACACAGAAGTGCAGTCCCGAGTGCTCCTATATTGGCTGCACCGATAGCTGAGGTGATATGATCATATCCGGGAGCTATATCAGTTGTCAATGGTCCAAGAGTGTAAAATGGTGCTTCATTACACCACTCTAGCTGTTTCTGCATGTTCTCGGGAATCTTATGCATTGGTACGTGTCCAGGTCCTTCATTCATAACCTGAAACCAAACACAATGTTTGTCATTAAAGCGTTACCAATTAGGAAGGTAGCTCAAAACTGATATTCAGGAGACGAAATAGACAAACAAAAAGCTAATTATTGAAACAGAAATAGACAGCATTAGCGATTTACCTGCACATCCTTTTCCCAAGCTCGGCGAGTCAGCTCCCCTTGAGTCAAGAGCTCAGCAAACTGAGCGGTGTCATTTGCATCATAAATTGAACCAGGTCTCAGTCCATCACCAATTGATAACGATATATCGTACTGATTACAGATGTCAAGTATGTCATCCCAATGTTCATAAGCGAAATTCTCCTTGTGATAAGCTAAGCACCACTTTGCATGAATTGAGCCTCCACGAGAAACAATTCCGGTCATCCGTTTTGCTGTCAGTGGGATGTACCTGAGAAGGACTCCGGCATGGATCGTGAAGTAATCAACACCTTGCTCAGCTTGTTCAATTAAGGTCTCTCTAAACACTTCCCAGCTAAGATTCTCAGCAATTCCGTTTACTTTTTCTAGTGCTTGGTAAATTGGCACAGTGCCTACTGGTACAGCAGAATTACGCAAGATCCACTCACGAGTCTCGTGGATGTGACGACCAGTAGAGAGATCCATAATTGTATCTGCACCCCACATTGTTGCCCATTGAAGCTTGTGAACTTCTTCTTCAATCGAGCTTACAACAGCAGAGTTCCCGATGTTGGCATTTACTTTCACTAAAAACTTTCTTCCTACTATCATTGGCTCCAACTCAGGGTGCTTCTTGTTTGACGGGATGATTGCACGGCCCCGAGCAACTTCAGACCTTACAAATTCCGGATCCATTTTTTCACGAGCAGCACAGTATACCATTTCCTCAGTTATGATTCCCTGCTTAGCATAGAACATTTGAGTATACCTTGGTCCTCCTAACTTCTCCCTCCTGTTAATCCACTCCGTGCGCAGCTTGGGAAGTCCTATTTAGATGCATAATTATTATGTATATAAATAGATTATGTTCTAAATCATAATGTAAAAAATCACAACATGACATTTAGCTTATTGTTTCATTTGACATAAAGTACAAACAACTTTGACTCAAAAGGTTGTCTTCAGCAGAGTGAAAATAATATATGCAAGACTCGAACAGATGAAAAGAACGAAAAAAAACAAATGTGGAAACTGATAGCTAATAATACAAAAGATAAACTACGAAGCATTAATCCCATATTAGTTATGTACTATAGGAATCCTCACTATCTATATCCCTTCAATTTAAATTCGTCGCAATCCAATGTTTAAAAGAATAAGGTTCTATAGCACTAAGAGGTTTCTATATTTGATTATTTCCCCCTAGTATATAAATCTCCGAAAAGACTAAAGCGAATATTGTACTTATAGTAAACAAACCTACATGACTAAAACTTAATTTCAACTAATTGGTATCGCCTATATTGAATCATTTTAAGAGCTAATAATATTCCAGATCTTTTTACAAGAAAACAATTATGAAATATGGATGAACATCCAAGATCAGATAATTCAACTTCCAAGAATCGCAAATAGAAATTTCATCGCAAGGGATGTTATCATCAAACGGAACAAGGGGAGATATAGATAATAGGCTTACCAACACGCGGGTTAACACCCTGAGGACCACTGGTATCATAAGTGTCAAAATGTGGTTCATCCCCGGAAAGATGGATACGTCGAAATGGGACTTTGAGCACATGACCAGTTTCTTCATGCACAACTTCACTGCAAATTGCACATTCAACTAATAAGCATTTCGCGAACCAATGAGCTTAAAGATTTGAAATAAAGCATGTGTACTGCATTTCTTCTGTGAAGCTATACAATGAGATTTTAAACGTTTAGCCATTTCACTCGAGATATCAAAGAGATGTCTCAATAGTATACTAGTGTTACAAATTCCACATACTGAATCCTCAACAAATATTGTTATCTCGAAGAAACATATAAGCAAAGACATGAGGGATTCTAGGAAGACCTGTATTCCTTGGAGCTTTTCGGAAAGCATTGTTCGAATGGTGGAAGGGGTAGGAAATCAGGAGCATTAGGATCAACAGTGTGCTTTGTCTTTGTCTTCTCTTTATTATCAGTACTGGGAGGATCAAAGGTAAGTGTTGCTCTCGGGCTTGAAAAAGAATTCAAACGTGTTTCCCTTCTCCTCGTAACAGCAACTTGCCCTGTCAAATCGAAACCTGGCAAGAAGGAACTTCTTGGAACATTTACTTGTGGATTATTGTTCCCTTTCTTGCATAGGAGTGATGTCAAAGCAGTTTGGACAGACGCCATCTTTCTATCAACGTCTAAGGATAACAAAGCAATTGAGTCACAAATTTAGTACTATAAGTTCATTCATATATAAGCAGAATGAGGAAAAAAAACACATATTTAGAACAAGTCATGCTTGTAATGATACAACAAAAAGTGAGTGATGCTACTAGTTGAATATCACAAACCAAAACAGCAAACGAATCTCGGAGACTTCAGAATTTGTAGCTAGATCTACTTGCACTTTTCTACTTCTGAAAACAATTTAACTTTAAACTTCTCATTTCACCTAAACATGTTTTATATAGCTACATAAATGTTGTGACATATTTTGAACCACCTATTTCAACAATCGTCCTATCCTAAACTCTGTGTCAAGTCAAATGGCACAACATAAAATGAAAGGGAGGGATCGATTACTAGATTTGGGCACGTCCAATGATGACATTTTAGTTTTTAGGTAAAATATATTGATCATCAACACAAAGACTATGGTGGAACAATGACATTCTAATTTATTGGCTGTGTTTTGAAAGATCATTCCAATTATCAGATGCGATATATAATCAACGGATTCAACTGAACTAATCATATTAACACAAAATATACGAAACACTAAAGTTTCAACAAATATAAACATCTGCACCTATGATTGCAAAAGTAAACTATAAAATTTAAATCATAGATCCACCTCAATCGAGTATTGATGTCTATAGACTATTCCACTATGTACCAGGTAACTTTAATTTTATCACACAGGATTTACTTCTCTTTCACTGCTCGTGTTATCCTGAAGCTGCTAACCTGTCCACTTCGACTGAACGACAGACCGCGCTCTACTTCCTATGGGGGATGAGAAGGATGGCCAGTCATCTCTTCTTCGGGCCCTTCTTTTCGATAAGGGGACGCTATTCTTGAAAAGAATAGGTATGTTCAACTAGTTATTTGAACTATTCAATAAGAATAGGGATTTTCAATGCTAGAAATGCCCACTATCTTAATTGGATCACGACTCATAGAATCTATTCCTACTTGGAGGTTGAGCTAGACCACCTTTTTTTGAAAAAATTATCGAAATACGCATTTTGTTTTATCATAATCTCTAAAATTCTCAAATGCCCTCTCGAATGCATTATCCCCTCTCGCTAATACATTCCTATCCCCTTTTAAATACATCCCTTCCTATGTATCCAGATGTGCTATCCCCTCTCTGATACATCCTATTCCCTCATTGATAAATACTTCTCCCTATATGTATCTGGATGTCTGCTGATATATCCGAAAATCTAATGCCTACTGGAATAGCAGAAATTATTTTTATAGTTAAAAAAACCAGTTAGAAATTTATAGCTAAACAGAAAATAGAATTAACAGAAAAAAAAGTTACTAGCTACTAGCAATTTTCGCAATGGAAGTAATGAATATACAGATCTAATAGAGAAAAAGGTATGCATAATTTTTTTTAAATTTATCAGCTTAATCTGTGTTGCTCACTCGTAAACATTACATATATATATTTTTGAAAGATTCGATACGCAATCTGTAAGATTATGTAAGAGTTTTTTAATAGTTTAATGGGAAAAACATACCTGAAGCAAATGAATTAGACCTGTAATAAATGATGAGAAGAGGGAGAAAAATATGAGTGACGATATTCCCAATATCTCCTGGTTGTGCTTAATTTATAGGGATATTTTTTTCACTCAGCTTACCTGGCTAACTAATTGGGCCCCACCTCTACTTAGATTTTTTATAAACAAAATTAAGGGTCACTCAACTATTAATTCCTTTGCCAAAAAAAAATTCATGTAATGTTAATTTTCAATTCAAAAGTCAGTAAATTTATTTAACCATTTTTTCTATTAAAATTTTATTTTTAATCAAAATTGAAAAAAATAAAGGGATTTTTTCACATAAGTCACTAAAAAATAGCCTAATTACTCTACATAACTATAGTTTGATAATTACAATTCGTAGCTACATGTTATAGGGAGGAGAGAGGCGAACGAAACTGGGAGAGAGAGGAGAGAAGGCAAAAAGTGGGGGAGAGTGAATTGTATATGTATATTAGTTAGATAATTGTATATTATACATATGTATTGGGAGATGGAGGAGAGAGGCGCGCGAGATTGGGAGAGGGAGGAGAAAGGCAAGCGAGATTGGGAGAGAGGCGAGCGAGAGAGGCAGAGAGTGGGAGAGAGGTGAAGTGTATATGTATATTGGTTAGATAATTGTATATTATACATATGCATTTGTATAAATTACAAGCGAGATTGGGAGAGAGAGAAGAGTGGCGAGCGAGATAGGAGGAGGGAGGAGAGAGGCGAGCCGGAGAGGGCAAAGAGTGGGAGAGAGGTGAATTGTATATGTATATCGAATAGATAATTGTATATTATACATATGTATTTGTATATTCTGGCGAATTATACATATACAAATGTGGCTAATTATACAAATTTAAAGTCAACCCACGTAATTAATGTATAATGTTAGTCGTGGTGATAATTATAGCAAACTATAACTATGATGAATAATTAAGTAGTATAAGTTTACTTAACCGCATAATTTTTCTAAAATTAAATACATATATCCATTTACACTATTTAATGACCCAACCCTCTAAAAATATAATTTTAACCCTTTTATTTTATCCTTATTCTCCTAAATTATTTTTCTGTCTCCTAAAAATATAATGCTTGTGACAATTTTAAAACTTGAACTTCTAAGCTCTTCAATGACAAATTGTTCCATTTTTCTTTCTTTCTTCTTCTTCCCACATAATTATATGGTTGATAGTTAATTTCCCTCATATAGACAAGCACTTTTTAGTTTTGATGAGATAGAAAATAATCTGATATGGTATTATCTCCGTCTATTTTTAAGTATCATGGTTTTCTTTTCTTTTTCTTAGAATTAAATGTTAAGTATTTTGATTTATATTTTATGATGTATTTTTAAATTATATTGATATATAAAAAATTATAATTTATAGTACTTTTCTTATAGTTTTTGAATATATGATTTTTTTATTTAATATATCAAATTAATATAATGTAATTTCTCTTTAAAAATTAGTTAAATTAATTTTTCGGAAAGCACAATATAACAATTAAAAATAAACTGAGAAAATATAAGTTTTCATAAATTTTATTACTGGACCACTAGTTGGATCCCACAGAGAATATAAATTATAATTTAAAAAGCCAAGAAAGATTTTTCTGCCAATCTAATTCCTAATTTGCAATAGTGATTAGATATATCACACAAATCGAGTGATTTTACTAATATAAAATAAAATAAAGTAACTTTTGTTCATAATTTTTTTCCACTTGAATGATCATTTGAGAAATTTTTAGAATTAACGGTAAATTTGGCATGGAGGAAATTTTCACTTTTTTCATGTTCAATTAGAATTTTTGAAAAATATCTCTTTTTAAGAAAATAAATTTCACACATCATTCACATTAATTGCGTTTTCGCATCCTCCAACACACATTATGTTCACGTTTAGAAGTGAGCAATCATGCATCTCACTTCTTAGTAAAGGTAAAACTGGTTAGTATTCGAATGTTTGACACTTTCTTTAATGATAACAATGTCCTAATCAGTATGTGCACACTTCGACGATTCCACTATAATACTATTTACCTCCAATTCTATTGAAACTTAAACATATATGAAGAAAAAGTTGTAGAATTTTGACACTTGCATTAGATATGAGTATGATGATAACATTATTTTAGGCTAGAAAATGGGACTGGCCAAAAGCTAAAGTTGATGAAAAAGATCATAAGACTAGGTGCCAAAAATGATGTGATAAAAAGATGGTGAAAATATTGAATAGGGCCATTAGGCCTAGTGTGTGTCTCTTTTGTAGTTTTCATTGAATAGACAATAGGCATTAGCTAATAATATCAGAAAGCAATAATTGTGATATTTTTGGGTGCCTAACAAAATATCATCAATAAGAAACTGTCACATCCACACTTTGCACCATGGAGTAGATTAAATAAGTTCAAAAAATTTCTAATTATCATCATTTTACGAGTTTCATACTTAAATTATAGTGTTCCCAAATCACCATGAAATATCATGTATTCATACTAAATTATCCCTGGAGGGATTTGACACGTTGCGTGAAAAAAAAAAAGAAGATTAAGTGAATAGGTTAGAACCCCCCCCCCCTCAAAAAAAAATCATTGTTTTACGAGTTTCATATCTAAACTATAGACTAACGTTCACAAAACTCCCAAAACTACAATGAACTCATTGTGCTACGTGTACTCATTTTAAGACTTTTTCATCTCTCATGCGCCTCTTAGCAAGTCACCCAAAATAGGGAGTTTTTACTAATCTAAAGGACATTATAGTCTAAGAGGGTCACATAAACATTTAATAGTTTAGATATGAAACTCACAAATAATTTAGAGGGATTTTAACCTATTCACTCTTTGAACTATGCTATGCCACAATGGTATTTTGTTCTTATGTTACAGCCAAAACCCAATTGGACAGATGTTGCAACTTGTGATCATCAAAGAAACTGTAAATAAGGAAGAGTCATACTCCCTCCTTTCATTTTGTGTAATTTATGGTAGTTTCCCCTTTAGTTCGTCACAAATAGAGATAAAGATCCGGTCAAGTATAATTAGGTTAAGTAATATTCAATAGTCTTATAAATTCATGTCATGTGTACTATATAATAATTTATAGTTGAGATTCATTTATATACTCATTTTAATAATAAATTTAAATTATATACTCATCTTAATGATACAAACAACAAAGCTGTCAACTATTTTTATTTTCTTAAAACTATAAATAAAGCAATTAAATGTACCCAAGCTAATATTTTCAAGAAAAAAAATTAAGATTGGCGGATATGCGGATCGAGAGTTGACGATAAGACTCAATTTGATAATGCAAATACTTTCAATCAGGTATATTAAATTTTCTTTTTCAATCTTAATTTTTTTTAAAAATATTAGCTTGGGTATACACTTAATTTCTTTGTTCGATAGTTTTAAAAAATAAAAATTGTTGACAACTTTGTTGTTTTTGTTATTAAAATGAGTACATAATTTAAATGAATCTCAACCATAAATAATCATATAATACACATGGCATAAATATATACGGCCATTGAATGTTACTTGACCTAATTATACTTGACCGTATCTTTATCCCATTTATTATGACTTGGAATATGTATCTTTGTATATATTGTTTTGTATTTGTTTCTGTTCAAAGTAGAATATTAGTCCAATGTGAATGTATCCAAATGAATAAAAATGGAGAGAAATAAAATGAGTGCTTAAAGTTAGATTACAATTTTTCTCTCATATTTAATTAAAATAAAATACCTAATCTAATTGAAATAGTAGTAATTGTATTTAAATTTACATGAGATTTGTGAATCTGCACATATTCAAAAGTCCAATTTAAATACAGCCCTTACTGATTTACCCATTAAATGTGCAATATTCATTGCTAAATAATTTGGAGAATAGGAAGAGTTGAATAATTAAATGTAGGCTAATTAATTAGGAGAATAAGTAATTTGGAGAATAGGAAGAGTTTACATTGAATAATTGAATGTAGACTAATGAAAGCAAAGGTTCAACAAATGCATATTGAAATAAATAGGTATAAAAAGGCAAGAAAGGATTTATTGCTTTTCTATTGCAAGAGTTGTAATCTGAATTTTGTTGAGGCTTGTTGATTTAGTAAAGATTGGAAGAAATCCTGCAAATGTGTAGGTTGTGGCATCTAATGGGATTTTACAAATTAAGGTGCCTTGCTTCAAGGCTAAGACAAGCTCGGAAAATAATTTTCATTTACCATGATCCTCATGCTCAAGGTTTAATGGAAGAAACTAGATCTACTTTGAGTATTGTATTTGTGACTACACAGTGTAAAATTTCTTACTATAGTGATATCAGTTGCTTCTCTTGGCCCGTGGTTTTTACCTTATTTAGAAGGGTTTCCACGTAAAATTCTTGGTGTTATTATTTTCTCATTTTATTTCCATTACTTTTACCATATATATTTTTGTGTTTACCGTGTTTTCCCAACAAACTGATATCAGAACCAAGGTTTTATCTGAGTATGCTCTGTGGTTGCAGCACAATCTAAACTTCCACATAAGAAAAGATTTACTTTGATTTGCAATAACTATATTTTTGGGGAAAACGATGGAAGCCAACAGAAGTAAAATGATTACTTTGAATGGTGTTATTTATGCCATTTGGAAGGAGAAAATGAAAGATTTATGTCAAGAACTTTTACAAATTAGTATTTACCACTGTAAAGCCTGGTAATAAAACAGATGAAGAATGAAATCTGTTGCACAAAATTTGTGAATTCATTAGGCAATGGGTCGACGATAATGTGTTGAACCATATTCTTGGTGTCATTATTTTCCCATTTTATTTCCATTACTTTTACCATATATATTTTTGTGTTTATCCGCGTTTTCCCAACAGTTCTGTATTATTCATTGTAGATAATTGGAAGGATTCTCAAAGTTATGTAAATATGAAAGAAATCTTGTGTTGAGCATTTTAAATCTCATTTTCAAGTTCCATGTATCAAGCCAACAATCAAGATAAAATACACTCGTGCGAAATTGAATTACATAAGAGAGCAGACCGGTAACTAAATAACATACAAGAGAAGGTTGGTAACGAGTCCACCTAGTGACGACTACTAACAAGCAATAACCTCATCTTTTTGAGTGTTGAAAGAGCATCTTTCATGCTAATTCTTGTATAAGGTCTCACTAAAGTTCAGTTCAAAGCTAATTCCATGACAGATGACAAACATTGCATCTTTGCAGCAATTTGTTCATCTCCTGGCTGTACCAAATTAGAATCCACCACCTTGTGAAGTTCACCCGGAAAGGAATCACTAATCCAACGTTGTATGCTCAAGTCTCCAGTAAATATTTCATCACTTGGTCTTATTCGTGTGAACGTCTCCATCAGCAGGATACCAAAACTATAAACATCACAACTCGTGGATACTATGCCATCTTGTCCATACTCTGCAATCATGGTCGAAAATGATCATAAATCAATTTATACCAAGGGGAAAGAATTGTTTTCAGTATTTAAGCGATACGAGAAAACTTTAAAAAGTTTAAATATACCTGGAGCAATATATCCAATGGTTGCAATTGTCCTTGTTTGAACAAAAGCCTCCCCTGCACCTAACATTTTTGCAATGCCAAAATCACTTACATGAGCAACCATTTCTTCATCTAACAACACATTGCTTGGCTTCAAGTCACAATGCACCACAGGCGTTGAATAGCCATTGTGGAGATAGTCCATTGCAGATGCAACATCTATCATTATATCCAGTCTCTGCAATAAGTTCAAGAACAAGTTGTGAGAGTATAACCATTTATCAAGTGTCCCGTTGGGCATGTATTCCAGCACCAAGGCCTTGAAATCAAGATTGGAGCAGCTGGTGATAACTTTGGTCAGATTTCTGTGGCGAAGGTTGCGGAGTATCTTGTTGGGCTATTGCCCATGTTCCAGCCAAAGGCCCATGGCCTAATCCTACTTGAAAAAGGATTGGAATTATTCTTTTTATTTGGTTTCCAATTCTATTAGGAAAAGGATTGGAATTGTAATCCTATTTGTAGTTGGTTTTGGCTTTGTAAGGAAAAACACAACTCTATAAATAGAGAATGGTCTTGAGAGAATAATTCAATTGCTCATTGGTATTGTCTTTGAAAGACAATAGAACATAAGAGAGGTTTTTTGAGAGAGCTTTCAACAAGAGAAAAGAGAGAAGAAAAATGATTCTTTTGCTGCAGTCTTTTTCTCCGACTAGCAACGTTCAGATCGTGTTTTCCGATTAACTAACCGTTGGATCGGGCGCAAATTTGGACGAGTGTTCCTGACATCTTGGTGGTTGATTTGAACGGTGGAGATCGGATTCGGAGGTTAGAAAGATCCTGTTTTAGGTCCCGAACAGAAGCTGGGTTTGGATGGTGTTTCTTTCTATTTATCTTTTGTTGGTGTAGCTATTGTTTATTTTCTTTTGGCACTTGTTGTGTAGCCATTAGAAGAATATTTGTAACCCTCTTATTGGTATAGTGAAGAAATTCGGATCTTGTCGATCCCGTGGTGGTTACCTTCGGTTTGAAGGGTTTTTCCACATTAAACTTGGTGTTCTTTATTGTTAGATTTTCGTTTTTCATTTTTTCGTCACAACAACTGGTATCAGAGCTAAGGTTATCTATATGGAGGGGAATATGAGCAAGATGGTATGTCTAAACGGAAGAAACTACAACATATGGAAAAGCAAGATGAAAGATCTATTGTTCGTGAAGAAGATGCATCTTCCGGTTTTTTCTGCTCATAAACCCGAGAATGTGACCGATGAAAATTGGGAATTTGAGCACCGATAAGTATGTGGATATATAAGACAATGGGTTGAAGATAATGTTCGCAACCATATTGTGAATGAGACACATGCTAGAACATTGTGGGAGAAGTTGGAGACGCTTTACGCTTCAAAAACTGGCAATAACAAGTTGTACTTGTTAAAACAATTGATGACCTTTAAATACAAGGAGGGAAGTCTTATTCTTGATCATATCAATGATTTTCAGGGTATTCTTGATCAGCTATCAGGAATGGGTGTTAATTTTGATGATGAAATACAAGGACTTTGTCTTCTTAACACTCTACCGGATTCTTGGAAAACTCTTCGTATTTCTTTAACAAATTCTGCCACTGGTGGAAAGGTGACTATGGAATATGCAAAGAGTGGTGTGTTGAATGAAGAGGTTAGAAGAAAATCTCAAGACACATCTTCACATTCAGATATTCTATATACAGAAGATCGAGGGAGACATAAGACAAGAGATTCGAGGAGTAGAGGTAAAAGCAGAAGCAAGTCAAAATTCAACAATCCAAATATTAAATGTTATCATTGTGGAAAGAAAGGACATATTAAAAGATTTTGCAAACAATTGAAGCAAGATCTTAAAGAAGGGAAGAAGGAAGAAAACAATGAAAATAATGTTGTTGTTGTTGTCCAAGATGACCTTCTCTTCGCTTGTGATAAAGACGTCATCAATTTTGTATCTCAAGATACAAGTTGGATAGTGGATTCTGGAGCCACATCACATGTCACACCAAGAAACGACTTCTTTTCATCTTATACTTCTGTTAACTCTGAGTTGTTAAAGATGGGTAATGCTGGTGAGGTTAAGGTGTTTGGTGTTGACACTGTTTGTTTGAAAACCAATACTGGTTCAACGTTGGTCCTTCAGAATGTCAAGCATGCTCCAGACATTCCGATAAATTTGATCTCTGTAGGACAACTAGATGATGATGGCTATCATAATGACTTGTGCAATGGCCAATGGAAGCTCACCAAAGGCTCATTGATTTTAGCTCGAGGAAGAAAGCATTCAAATTTATACGTGACACAAGGATCGATTCTTGTTGACTCTATAAATTTGGTGGAGAGTGAGACTTTATCAAAATTGTGGCACAAGAGGCTTAGTCATATGAGCGAGAGGGGGATCACCTATTTGGCTAAGAAGAATTTGCTTGCTGGTATGGAACAAGCAAAGGTGAAAAGATGTGTTCATTGCTTAACAGGGAAACAGAAAAGAGTTTCTTTTCACAGTCATCCTCCTTCAAGAAAGTCTGAGCTATTGGAGCTAGTACACTCAGATTTGTGTGGTCCTTTCAAAGTGAAGTCAAAAGGTGGTGCACTTTACTTTGCTACTTTCATTGATGATCATTCTCGCAAGATTTGGGTATATCCTTTAAAATCCAAAGATCAAGTTCTTGATGTGTTTAAACAGTTTCAAGCCTTATCTGAGAGACAAACGGGAAAGAAATTAAAATGTATTCGCACTGATAATGGTGGTGAGTATATTGGTCCCTTTGATAACTACTGCAAATCGCAAGGAATTCGTCATCAGAAGACTCCTCCAAAGACTCCTCAATTAAATGGCTTGGCAGAGAGGATGAACAGAACTTTAGTTGAGAGAGTTAGATGTGTGCTTTCAGAGGCTAAACTTCCAAATTCTTTTTGGGCTGAAGCACTTAACACTGTTGCTTGTGTTATCAATTTGTCTCCTGTTGTTGCTTTGGAGGGTGATGTTCCAAACAGAGTTTGGTTTGACAAGGCTGTCTCTTATGATCACTTGAAAGTGTTTGGGTGTAAAGCTTGTGTGCATGTTCCAAAAGATGAGAGGTCGAAATTGGATGTTAAAACTAAGCAATGCATCTTCATTGGTTATGGTCAAGATGAGTTTGGATATCGCTTTTATGATCCAATTGATAAGAAGCTCATTAGAAGTCGTGATGTTGCGTTGTTTGAAGATCAAACTATTGAAGATATTGACAAGACTGAGAAACCAGATTCTCAGACTGATGAGAGCTTAGTTAATGTTGATCCAATTCCTATTATTGATACATCTTTTGCACATGAAAGAACCCAAGATAATGATCAGAGTGTAGAACATATAGATATTCCTACTGATGATGTTGTGGTTGATAATCAACCAACTCGTGTTGGGATGACCGCTTCGGATGCTCTAGAAACCTCTTGTAGAAGATCTACTAGAGAGAAGCGAAGCTCAACACGTTATTCTCATGATGAGTATATTCTATTGACTAATATAGGAGAACCTAAAGGTTATGATGAAGTCATGTTAGATACTCATAAAGATAAGTGGAAAGAACTTATCGTAGACAAGCATGAGTTTTGTAGAAGTGTGGCAGGCAGGAAGCCTGTCAAAAGTTCCTCTACTTGAAGTCCATTTGGCCCCTTGGCTGGAGGGGGAGTTTGTTGGGATATTGCCCATGTTCCAGCCAAAGGCCCATGGCCTAATCCTACTTGAAAAAGAATTGGAATTATTCTCTTTATTTGGTTTCCAATTCTATTAGGAAGAGGATTGGAATTGTAATCCTATTTGTAGTTGGTTTTGGCTTTGTAAGGAAAAGCACAACTCTATAAATAGAGGATGGTCTTGAGAGAATAATTCAGTTGCTCATTGGTATTGTCTTTGAAAGACAATAGAACATAAGAGAGGTTTTTTGAGAGAGCTTTCAACAAGAGAAAAGAGAGAAGAAAAAGGATTCTTTTGCTGCAGTCTTTTTCTCCGACCAGCAACGTTCAGATCGTGTTTCCCGAATAACTAACCGTTGGATCGGGCTAAAATATGGACTGAGTGTTCCTGACATCTTGGTGGTCGATTTGAACGGTGAAGATCGGATTCGGAGGTCAGCAATATCCTGTTTTAGGTCCCGAACAGAAGCTGGGTTTGGGTGGTGTTTCTCTATTTATCTTTTGTTGGTGTAGCTATTGTTTATTTTCTTTTGGCACTTGTTGTGTAGCCATTAGAAGAATATTTGTAACCCTCTTATAGGTATAGTGAAGCAATTCGGATCTTGTCGATCCCGTGGTGGTTACCTTCGGTTTGAAGGGTTTTTCCACGTTAAACTTGGTGTTCTTTATTGTTAGATTTTTGTTTTCATCTTTTTCGTCAAAACATATCTCACATTCCGTGTCAAAGCTTTTGAATGCACCCTCCAATTGCACATTGAATACCTTTGCTGCAAAAATGATACCATCCTTAAGTATCACTTTATAAACTGTGCTGAAACTCCCATTACCAAGCAAGTTGGTCTCGTTGAATCCTTCAGTTGCCTGTTCAAGTTCATAATATGAAATTCTTTCATGCCCTTTTACGAGAGACAGATCCCTTTGACTAGCATTCTTCTTTGTGTTTCTCAATCTTAACACGACAAATCCAACAGTCAACATGAAGAGTGATCCAATCCCTAATAGAATATATAAACATGTAAGCACTCTTTTTCTTCTTGATTTCTCTGTAGGTTTGGTTGGGCATTGTTTTACGTTAAATCGGGAGTCACCACAAGGTGCATCATTGGACAAGAAAGACTGACTGGTTACATTTGCAAAGGGACCACCAGTTGGAATTTCTCCACTGAGTTCATTGAAAGAGAAATTTAGGTATTTGAGATACACGAGCTTCTAATGACTTTGGAATTTGACCACTAAGATTATTATAGGACAAATCCAAGTATTCCAAGGACAACATTTTGCCAAATGAATCTGGAATCGACCCATCTAATCTATTATGTGGTAGAGAAAGATCAGTAAATTCAGTTAGACGCCCTAAAGTGCTAGGAACCTTACCAGGAAATTCATTTTTTGACAAATCAATAAGTATCACAGCCTTTAAATTTCCCAACTCCAGAGGAATATGACCACTTAATGAATTGGATGAAACATTGAATTCTATGAGGTCTTGAAGGTTCCCCAAGTTTGAGCGTAAACTAGACTTCAGCCTGTTGTAAGCTAGATTAAGTATCCTCAAACTCGTAACATTCCCTAAGCATGAGGGCACTGAACCAGAAAAATGATTTCCTGACAAGTCTAATGCGCCAAGATTCATTAAACTGCATAAAGCATTTGGTATATTCCTTCTATCTTGTTGCTATGTAGATAAAATTCCTGGAGGTTCAACATGTCTTGGACAGTATTTGGAATATGTCCAGTCAACTTATTGTCATACAAACTCATATATATCACACCAGTAAGATTACCAATTTCTCGAGGAATGATGCCCTTTAGCTTACAACCATTTCTTTTAAAATTTTGCAGAGAGTTTGAGAAATTACCAACAGTCGCTGATAAAGCCCCATCCAATGCATTCTCACTAAACAGGAGTACTCTTAGTTTCCTACAGTTTGTTAATGATGTAAGGAAACTCAATGATGTATCGCTGATAAAATTATTACTCTGCAAGTTAAGAATCTGAAGGTATTCTAAGTTACCAAGTGATTTAGGAACGGGACCTGTGAAACTGTTGTTGGAGAGGTCTAACATTGTGAGTCTCGAATAATTTGTGATTGAATCAGAGATATAACCACTCAGATTATTTTCTCCACAAAAGAAGTCTTCTAGGTTGGGAATTCCATGACCTAAATCTGAAGGTAGAGTACCTGAAAGCTTGTTTATTGAAAAATCTAGAATCTGTAGAGTTGACATGTTGAAAATGCTGTAAGGGACAGAACCAGTAAGCTCATTCTGTAATAATACCAATACTTGAAGTTTCTTAAGATTACCGAGCTCCATTGGTATCTCTCCTGTCAATTTTGGGGGAAATATATGAGTATAAGTTTGGCGGAAAAGAGAAAAGGAAGAAAATTTTATACTACCTTCCAAATGCAGATCCATAAGAAATAATTTTGTAAGAGCTGTTAAGTTGGCTAGCTCTCTTGGTACAGTTCCAGCAAACTCATTTTCAGACAATCTCAATATTTGAAGCTTTCTGCATTTCTCCAGGTTTGGTAGAATAACTCCGTCTAGGGAGTTTCTACCGAGGTGAAGTCCTTCCAAGTCTGGAATATGATCACATATCGTTTTTGGAAGCTTTCCAGTAAGATTGTTGTCCGTAAGAGCAATGAATCGCATTGTAGTAATGTTAAATATTGATGGTGTATAGAGCCAGTAAGCTGATTATATTGCAGGTTTAGGAAAAACAAGTAACGAATATCACCAAGTTCCCGAGGGATCTCTCCTTCCAGAAAATTACTCTGTATTGACAACACTTGCAGTTTTTGTGGAAATAAATCTTGGCAGCAATTAATTTTGTAGCCATACTTGTTGAAATTACTAGCCACAAATATAAAAATTAGTAGCCACCAATGTGAAAGGTGGTAGCCACATTTGTGGAAGTAGGTAGTCAAAGTTTGGTATAAGTTTGGTATTAGTTTGGTAGAGTTAGGCAGCCAATTTTTTGTTGAAATTGGCTATCACATTATGTCATTAATGATGTAAACAAGTGTTCAAAAACCTCTATAAATAGAGTAGTAATTGAACACTTGAAGACACACCAAAAATAGAGAAGCAATAGAGAGTAGAGAGAGTAATCCACAAACTACTTCTTAGTTTGTGAGAAAATAATGTGCAAATAATATTATTGTGAGTTGTAAGAAATAAAAGAGTGTTGAGTAGTAGTCTTTTGACACTACCAAGTTTTTCATCAATATTATTTTGTTACTTATTCGGGTATCATATTTACCCATTTTAATATTTGGTGTCGTTGTTACTCTCTTCCTATTGCTATTTAGTTTGGACATTATCCTGAGTGTGATTATCATTTTGTCCAACAACGTGGTATCAGAGCCATGACAAATAATAGTCTGTTGTCCTTTCAATACCCCCGTCTCAGAAGAGAAAATTATGAAAAATGGTGTCTACGAATGAAAGCTATTCTTGGCTCTCAAGATGTTTGGGATATTGTAGACAAAGGGTATACAATACCCGCAAATGAGAAAACTTTGCCCTCAAATGAAAAGTAGGTCTTGTTAAAGACAAGAAAGAAAGATCAACAGGCCCTCACTCTTATCCATCAATGTTTGGATGATGGCATGTTTGAGAAGGTGGCTGATGCAACCACCTCAAAAGAGGCGTGGGAGATTTTACAAAATTCTCTCCAAGGAGTTGATAAAGTAAAGAAGATAAAACTTCAAACTCTAAGGGCTGAGTTTGAAGTTTTAAAAATGAAAGAATCCGAATTCATTTCGGATTTCTGCTCAAGATTGATGGCTGTTGTAAATCAACTAAGAAGATACGGAGAGAAAGTAGATGATGTGTGTGTGGTAGAAAAGATCCTTCGGTCTTTAACACCTAAATTTGATTATGTGGTGTGTGCTATTGAGGAGTTTAAATATCTAGACTCTATGACGGTAGAACAATTGGAAGGTTCTTTACTAGCCCATGAAGAGAAAATGAAAAGGAGAAAAGAAGAGCCACTAGAGAAACTTCTTAAAACTCATGCATCCTTCAAAGGATTTGAAGGTGAGAAAAGTTACAAAGGAAATGGACAATGGAGAGGCCGTGGAGGCCGTGGAGGTCGTGGAAGAGGAAGAAGTTACACCAATTATTTCAACAATGAAGATAAAGGTCACCAGTCATACAGAGGTCATGGTTGTGGTCAACGAGGAGGCAGAGGACGTGGAGCCTATCAAGGTACAAATAAAATCAGGTATGACAAATCTAAAATTGAGTGTTATAACTGTCATAAAATGGGACATTACTCTTGGGAATGTCGTAGTAATGTTGAAGAGAAAGTTAATCTTGTTGACAACAACAAAGATGAAGATGAGTCAACACTGTTATTAACACTCAAAGAAGAAGATAAAGATGATTGCAGCTCATGGTATCTTGACAATGGAGCAAACAATCATATGTGTGGCCAGAAAGATAAATTTGTGGAGATAAAGAAGACCGTGAAAGGTAATGTGTCTTTTGGCGATACCTCAAAGATCCAAATTGAAGGGATAGGTAGGATTCTGATATCCTGTAAAGATGGTGGTCATAAATTGATTACCAATGTTTATTATGTGCCAAAATTGAAAAGTAAAATTTTGAGTTTGGGTCAACTTCTTGAAAAAGGATATGATATTCATATGAAAAATATGCACTTTGGCTAAGAGATTCAAGTAACAATTTAATTGCTAAAGTTCATATGGCAAAGAATAGGTTGTTTCCTTTGAATATTCAAACTATCGATGCAAAGTGTTTGAAGGCTAACGTGCAAGATGACTCATGGTGTTGACATATGAGATTTGGGCACTTGAACTTTGAAGCGCTCAAATCAATGGGAGACAAGAACATGGTTGATGGGATACCGCCAATCAACCATCCAAATCAATTGTGTGAAGCTTGTCTTCTTGGAAAACATGCAAGGAGGAGTTTCCCAAAGGAGACTACATCAAGAACAAGTAAGCCACTCCAACTTGTTCACACCGATGTTTGTGGTCCAATCGATTCACCTTCTTTTGGTAAAAGAAAATTTTCTTGCTCTTTATTGATGATTTCAGTAGAAAGACTTGGGTATACTTCTTGAAGCAAAAATCTGAAGTTTTTGTTGCCTTTAAAAATTTCAAAGCACTTGTAGAAAAAGAAAGTGGCTATGAAATAAAAGCATTAAGGTCTGATAGAGGAGGCGAATTCAATTCAAAAGAATTTAATGACTTTTGTCAATCTCATGGAATTCGTCGTCCTCTAACGGTACCTTACTCGCCACAACAAAATGGAGTTGCAGAAAGAAAGAATAGAACAATTCTTAATATGGCTAGATGTATGTTGAAAGCTAAACATCTACCAAAAGAATTTTGGGCCGAGGCTATTTCTTGTGCAGTTTATTTGAGCAACAGGTCTCCAACAAAAAATGTACGAGATCAAACACCTCAAGAAGCATGGAGCGGAAGAAAGCCAAGTGTTAAGCACTTGAGAATCTTTGGGAGCATAGCCTATGCTCATGTTCCACATCAAGGGAGAGCTAAACTTGACGATCGGAGTGTCAAGTATGTGTTTGTTGGCTATGACGCAAGTTCAAAAGGCTACAAATTGTACAATCCAAGCAATAACAAGGTGGTGGTGAGTCGTGATGTTGAATTTGATGAAGAAGCATCATGGAATTGGGAGGCTCCAGAAGAAAAACATATGATTTTCTTTCATACGTCGGAGATGAAGAAGAACAGGAGACCATGGCACAAGATGCAACCCCGCCTCCTTCACCAGCAAATATTGCATCTCCATCTTCTCAAGAGAGTTCAAGTGAAAGACCACATAGGATGAGAAACATTCAAGAACTCTATGAGGACACATAAGAAATTACTAATTTTGATTTTTTGTGTTGTCTTTTTGCTGATAATGAACCAATGAATTTTGATGAAGCTGTTACTGACAAAAGGTGGAGAACAGCCATGGAGGAAGAGATCCAATCAATAGAGAAGAACAACACTTGGGAGTTGACAACTCTTCCAAAAGACCATCGAGCAATTGGAGTCAAATGGGTATACAAGATGAAGAAAAATGCCCATGGAGAAGTAGAAAGATACAAGGCAAGACTTGTGGCTAAAGGCTACAAACAAAGGCATGGCATCGACTATGAAGAAGTTTATGCGCCTGTTGCCCGCATGGAGACAATCCGTCTATTGATCTCTTTAGCGGCGCAAATAAAGTGAAAGATCCATCAACTAAATGTCAAATCGGCATTCTTGAATGGATATCTTGAAGAAGAGGTCTATGTTGAGCAACTATTGGGTTTTGTGGTTAAAAATCATGAAGATAAGGTGTTGAGGTTGAAGAAAGCCTTATATGGGTTGAAGCAAGCTCCGCGAGCTTGGAATAGTCGCATTGACAAATAATTTCAAGACAATGGATTTACTCGTTGTCTCCATGAATATGCTCTTTATATTAAAGTTCATACTAATGGAGATATTCTGCTTGTTTGTCTTTATGTTGATGATCTCATTCTAACGGGTAACAACCCAGTTTTATTTGAAGCTTTCAAGAAAGCTATGTCCCTTGAGTTTGAGATGACGGACATAGGGCTCATGTCATATTACTTGGGCCTAGAAGTCAAGCAAATGGAGGAAGGCATCATATCTCAAGAAATCTATATAAAGGAGATTTTGAAGAAGTTCAACATGTTTGATTGCAACCCTGTGAACACCCTAATGGAAAGTGGAACAAAATTGTCAAAGTTTGACGATGGAGAAGAAGTGGATTCCACTTTGTTCAAAAGTCTCGTAGGAAGTCTGAGGTACTTGACATGTACGAGACCAGATATAGTCTTTGCAGTTGGAGTAGTAAGTCGATTCATGGAAGCTCCTACCTCCACTCACTTGAAGGTCGCTAAAGAATTCTTCGCTACCTAAAAGGTACAATCGACCTTGGGCTATTTTATTCTTCTTCCGATAATTTTAATCTTGTGGGATATTGTGATAGTGATTATGCGGAAGATGTTGATGATAGAAAAAGCACATCTGATTTTGTGTTTTTCTTGGGTGATTGTGTTATTTCTTGGAGTTCAAAGAAACAATCAATTGTTACTCTCTCGACTTGTGAAGCTGAATATGTGGCAGCGACATCATGTACATGTCATGCTATTTGATTGAGACGGTTATTGAAGGAACTCAATTTGTCACAAATTGAAGCCACCATGATTTGTGTTGATAACAAATCTGCGCAAGCACTAGCAAAGAATCCAGTGTATCATGATCGAAGCAAGCACATAGACACAAGGTATCACTTTATCCGAGAATGCATTACCAAGAAAGAGGTAGAGCTCAAGTATGTGAAATCTCATGATCAAGTTGCGGATATTTTTACAAAGCCTCTCAAGTTTGAAGATTTTCAGAGATTGAGATCAAGCCTTGGAGTAAAGAAGAAAAATCAAAATTAAGGGAGAGATTTGTGGAAATAAATCTTGGCAGCAATTAATTTTGCAGTCATACTTGTTGAAATTACTAGCCACAAATGTGAAAATTGGTAGCCACCAATGTGAAAGTTGGTAGCCACATTTGTGGAAGTAGGTAGTCAAAGTTTGGTATAAGTTTGGTATTAGTTTGGTAGAGTTAGGCAGCCAATTTTTTGTTGAAATTGGCTATCACATTATGTCATTAATGATGTAAACAAGTGTTCAAAAACCTCTATAAATAGAGTAGTAATTGAACACTTGAAGACACACCAAAAATAGAGAAGCAATAGAGAGTAGAGAGAGTAATCCACAAACTACTTCTTAGTTTGTGAGAAAATAATGTGCAAATAATATTATTGTGAGTTGTAAGAAATAAAAGAGTGTTGAGTAGTAGTCTTTTGACACTACCAAGTTTTTCATCAATATTATTGTGTTACTTATTCGGGTATCATATTTACTCATTTTAATATTTGGTGTCGTTGTTACTCTCTTCCTATTGCTATTTAGTTTGGACATTATCCTGGGTGTGATTATCATTTTGTCCAACAGTTTTGTCAGATTGGAAAGGGAGGATGGAATTTTACCCGAAAATTGGTTATTCGATAAGTACAGAAAGCGTAGGTTTGGTAACTAACTTAAAAATGATGGAATGGCTCCGGTGAAATTGTTGTTTTTGGTATTAATGAATTTCAACCTCTGCAAATGAACCAACTCTAGTGGCAAATCTCCATGGAAAGTGTTGTTACTGATAATGCAAAGGAATGACATTAGAAGATGTATTTAATGATTATCAAATTCAACTCAGTCAATATTTAGGAAGTGCAAACATAATACAATTTGTCTGTGGAGTGTTTTTTGGTTCAGATTAATGTTTGATTCAACAAGTTGTATGTATTAGTCAAAGTCTCACAGCACTCAAAAGTCTCTGTATGTTTTTCTTTTATGTGGAAGAGAGAGAACTGAAATAAAGAAAAATAAGATTTTTATTTCATAGAATTCCGAATTCATAGATTTTTTTTTGTATTTCTTTGACTTAAAAAATAAAAATCTTATTTTTCTTTATTTCAGTTCTTTTTTGTATTTCTTTGACTTAAAAAATATGTATCTTAGAGAAGTCTCTCTATCATTACTTTCCATCTTGAGAAATAAATGAAATGACGAAAAGTCTCAACGACTTGGCGTTATCTCATTGTCGCCTTTTTTTCTTTTCACATTTTTAATTGAGAGTCGAAATTTGGAGAGAAAATTCTTTAAATGTAACAAAGATGTGTGATGTTGTATATTTGTTAAACTAGTTTCTGGACACGTGCGAGTCTCATGCAATATGACGATTAAAATTTAATGAAAATATGTGTGTAATGAGTACTAAAATGCTACAATGTCAAATAATGTTATGATAATAATTTATAGAAAATTAAATTAAAGAACACTAATAGAGAAATATATATAAAATAAACGGTTAGTATGCACAATCTAGTAGTTTACTGATTTTAATTTTTCGTCTAAGTGTGAAACAGGTTATCTAACGTGTTCCAGCAAAGCAGTAAGGATAGTAAGTAAAAATACAGTATTTTTATGTGGAAAACACACGGCTCAAAGGTGTAAAAAAATACGACTTGTACCCCCTACTGGATTTAACTTCAACTTTACTAAATCACTGAACCTCTACAGAAAACAGATTACAATCCTATGTATACTAAGGAATTACGAATTATAATTTCCAAAATTCAAACACAAACCTCCCAAAGTAGGTGTTGCCAACTCTTTAACTTTTAAGTTATCACAACCTAGAGACAACTGACCTAATTTAGTTTATAACTCATTGAACTAAGATTACATCAAGACTTAACCACAAAGAAAAACTCATAACACATAAAATCTATAAAAGGATCAAGTTCTTCGATGTGTTGCTTCTATGTGTTCCTTCAGTTTGTTGGTAGCACTTGCAAAGTCAAGATTTCAATTTTACTTTTTGCCCTTTCAGCGCACAATTATTTTGGACGACTACACTTCTATTTAAGCATAATTTTTCATAGAGTTAATGTTTATTTCAAACTCCTCATTAACTTGAACTTTCTTGACTTAGACTTCTACTTCAACTAAGACTCCTTCAATTCAAATTACTTGCATTCATTGGTTCTTTTGAATTGTAGTCGAACTCCAACACTTCAATTCAACAGTAACTTGAAGAGTTTTACTTTAAGTGAGATTCTTTCTTCAATTAAAACTTCTTGCCTCTTTAGACTCATTCTTCAAATCAAACTCATTGATCAATTGATGCTTACTTCCTTGGGCTTTCTCACGAAATTAGCATTATTAATGCATTCCTTTATTTCTGCACTCTTATCTTTATTTATCTTAGTGACAGTGTTCATTTGGAGTTGACTCACATGTTTCATCTTTCTTTGTCAATCATCAAAACTGCATAAATCCCAACATCTTCCCCCTTTTTGATGATGACAAACCACTTTTCTTTGTGCATTAAAAAAAAATTCATCTGTAGACAATGAAGCATGAAATACTAACATGAAACAAATTAGTCAATGAGTAATAAACACTGCACAACTCTTATCTTCCCCCTTTTGACATTATTGAAAAACTATGTCAATCCTATAGTATACGAGGTAGATTGATTAGTTAAACTATTTTTGGCACTGGCCATCACCAAGACAATCAGATAACAACTTCATGCAACATAATAATGTATTATAGAGAGTAAGAACATGAGTTATTAAAGTAATAAATAATCGTTCCATTAAACTGCCAGATAATATTCTATATAAGATCAAAATCATATTGAATGAAGCAAAAATTATTGAGCACCAATAAAAAAAAAACTGGATAGAGTAAAATAAAGCCAGAGGCATTAACCTTGAAAAGTGAAGAGAAGAATGAAACATGTGACGATAATTATGTCAACTATCGAATAATTTCAGCATTTTCAGCTTTTTCTTTATCAAGAATAGTCTGTAGAGTTTATTCTCATCTGATTTTTTTTATAAGTTGTATGAGTTGCCTTCAGTTCAAAAATCTTATCAGTGAAAATATTACTTCGACCTTTTCAATGGAGTATCAATTTTTCTCACTTTTTTCTTTTTCTTTTTTATTTTATTTGAAAGTCCATGACTGGATTGCATTAAGTATTGAATTAATTTTTTCAAGTGAAATAAATATAAATATCTATGTAAGTATGCCATGTCTGCACCATGTAAATGCCACATAGGATGATAAAAGTGGAGATATGAGACTTAAGTTCAAGGACAAATGTGTACCTTAAGTTGGATGGCAAGGGCAAATATATCAAAAAAGTATAAGGAATGACAAATATAAACCTTTTCTAAGAGTACAAGGGCAAATATGACCCTTTTCCGTTTTCTTTATTCACTACTTATTCTATAAACTCTTGTTTTGAAAAAAAAAATGTCAACAAACAAATTAAAAATAAAAGATAAAAATGGAGGTTACTACTACATGAATCATCTCTAATGTAGTTAAACGGGAATTAATGATCCTGATGACTCTTTGTTTACGTTGTCATCATTTGAGTTTTCATTTGTTATTTATTGAAAAAGAAAAAAAAATATGAACACAAAAGATAAAATGAAGGTAACAATTACATGAATCATCTCTAATGCTGTCATGTTTGCTTTAAGAATTTATTTATATAAAAAAAACATTTTACACAAAATATATAGGAAAATTGAGGTGGTTAAAACTTGATTTTAATTTTTTTTTGGATCAATTGGTGAAAAAAATTGGCTCCAAAAATAAACTATAAAATTTTAATAGTCATTCAAATGCATATATATTTTTGAAATCTAACATTTCATCATTTATTACAGAATTATCATAAGCAAACATTAAATAAAGATATAAGGGTAAAGTTACCTTATTTCTTAATGCAAGTGCAAATGAAAAAAGTGACATATAATATGAGATGAGGGAGTATATAGTAAGTAAATATATCATATCATATATCATATATTACTAAAAGTGGAAAGTATTTATCTTCAAAGTTAGATTACAATACCTTTATACTTAATCAAAATGTAATATATACAACATCTAATCTAATTAAATAATAATAAAAATATATTATCTTTTCAAAATTAATATACATAAATATAAAAGCACTAAATTACCCACACAAAAAAGAGAGGGAACTATTTGACATTCATATTCCAACTAAAAGACAATGATACTTATAATTATGTCTCCAGTCAAATTAATGAAATATTACGAAAATTTATGAGGTGAGAACTGAGGTAAATGTACCCAGAATAATAAAAAAAATAATGACATTTATTATGATAAAGATCCGGTCAAGTATAATTAGGTTAAGTAATATTTAATGGCCTTATAGATTCATGTCATGTGTACTATATAATAATTTATAGTTGAGATTCATTTATATACTCATCTTAATAATAAATTTAAATTATATACTCATCTTAATAATACAAACAACAAAGCTGTCAGCTATTTTTATTTTTCTAAAACTATCAAATAAAGCAATTAAGTATACCCAAGCTAATATTTTCAAGAAAAAAATTAAGATTGACGGATATGTGGATCGAGAGTTGACGATAAGACTCAATTTGATAATGCAAATACTTTCAATCAGGTATATTAAATTTTCTTTTTCAATCTTAATTTTTTTTGAAAATATTAGCTTGGGTATACACTTAATTGCTTTGTTCGATAGTTTTAAAAAATAAAAATTGTTGACAACTTTGTTATTTTTATTATTAAAATGAGTACATAATTTAAATGAATCTCAACCATAAATAATCATATAATACACATGAAATGAATCTATAAGGTCATTAAATATTACTTGACCTAATTATACTTGATCTTTTTATCCGTAAAAACAAAAGAAAAAAAAGGAGGAGACAATGAGATAACGCCTAGTCTCGAGACTTTTCTAAGAAATTTCTATAAATTCAGAATTCTATGAAATAAAAGTCTTATCTTTCTTTATTTCAAATCCACAGAAAAGAAAAATAGACCGAGACTTCTGAGTGCTGTGAGACTTTGACTAAACATTAATCTGAACCAAAAAACACTCCACAGACTAAATGTTGAATGAATTGAATTTGATATCATTAAAATATATGTTCTAATGTCATTCCTTTGCATTATCTATTCTTGTTGGCTTAATTATGGGCATTCTTCTCTTTTTCATTCTACTACTACTACATGCCAATGCTAATAATATTAGCACTGATGAAGCTGCTCTTTTTGCACTTAAATCACACATTTCTAACAATATCATAGCAACAAACTGGTCTGCTTCCGTACCCGTTTGTAGCTGGATTGGAATCACTTGCAGCTCCCGTCACCATCGAGTCACTGCTTTAGACATTTCTAGCATGCAACTTCATGGTACCATTCCTCCGCACATTGGAAACCTCTCATTTCTTTCTTCCCTTGACATCAGTAACAACACTTTTCATGGAGATTTGCCACAAGAATTGGCTCGTTTGCAGAGGTTGAAATCGATTAATGTCACAAGCAATAACTTCACCGGAGCCATTCCATCATTTTTAAGTTTGTTACCAAACCTAAGCTTTGTGCACCTATCAAGCAACCAATTTTCGGGGAAAATTCCAATTTCCCTTTCCAATATAACAAAGCTGCAAATGTTGAGAATAAATAGAAATTTTCTTCAAGGAGAGATCCCTCGGGAACTCGGTCATCTTCGTTACATGACTGTCCTAGACCTGCAATTTAATCAGCTTACAGGCTCTATACCAACATCAATCTTTGACATTACTACAATGAAAGTTATTGCTCTTACTGAAAACAATTTTACGGGAAATCTTCCTAAAACTATATGTGATCATCTTCAAAACTTGGAAAAGCTTTACCTCAGTAAAAACTCCCTAGATGGAGTTATTCCACCAAACCTGGAGAAATGCAGAAAGCTTCAAATATTGGTATTGGGTGATAATGACTTTATTGGATCTTTACCAAAAGAGCTAGCCAACTTAACAGCTCTTACATATTTATATATTACACATCTGCATTTGAAAGGTAGTATGAGATTTTCTTCCTTTTCTCTTTTTTGCCAAAACTTGCTACTCATGATATATTTCCCCAAAATTGACAGGAGAGATACCAACGGAGCTCGGTAATCTTAAGAAACTTCAGGAGTTTGATTTAGCACAGAATGAGCTAACCGGCTCTGTTCCTGATAGCATTTTCAACATGTCCGCACTGCAGAGTATAGATTTTGGAGAAAACAATCTTTCAGGTACTCTGCCTTCAGATTTAGGTCGTGGAATGCCCAATCTAGAAATATTTTATTGTGGAGTAAATAATCTGAGTGGTTTTATCACTGCTTCAATCTCAAATTCATCGAAACTCAGACAACTTGACCTCTCACAAAACAGTTTCACAGGTCCAATTCCTAAATCACTTGGTAACTTAGAATACCTTGAGATTCTTGACTTGCTGTGGAATAATTTTGTCAGTGATTCAACATTTAGCTTCCTTGCATCATTGACAAACTGTAGGTATCTAAGAGTACTCATGTTTGGTGGTAATCCGTCGGATGGTGTTTTGCCTGCATCTGTTGGTAATTTCTCAAACTCCTTGCAATTTTTTGAAGCAGATGGTTGTAAACTGAAGGGTTTCATTCCAAAAGAAGTTAGTAATCTTACTGGATTGACAAGGATGAGTCTGTCTAACAATGAGTTGATAGGTCATATTCCAAAAACTGTGCAAGGCATGCTGAACCTTCAAGAACTTTACCTAGGAAGCAACAAGTTAGAAGGAGCCATACCAGATGTTATCTGCAGTTTACAGTATCTTGGTGCATTAGAATTGTCAAAAAATCAATTTTCTGGTTCCGTGCCACCATGCTTAGGGAATGTTACTAGTTTGAGGACACTCTATCTAGATTACAACAAGCTGGATTCTTGATTACCTGCAAGCTTGGGGGGGCTTCAAAACATCATAGAGTTCAATATTTCATCCAATTTATTGAGTGGGGAAATTCCGCTTGAGAGCGGAAACTTGAAGGCTGCAACACTGATTGATCTGTCAAATAATTATTTTTCTGGTAATATTCCTAGTACTCTAGGGGGCCTAGATAAATTAATTAATCTTTCTCTAGCACATAATAGATTAGAGGGGACTATTCCTGAATCATTTGACAAATTGTTGGCATTGGAATACTTGGATTTGTCCTATAACAATCTTAGCGGTGAAATTCCAAAGTCATTAGAAGCTCTTGTGTATCTCAAATACCTAAATTTCTCTTTCAATGAACTCAGTGAAGAAATTCCCACTGGTGGTCCCTTTGCAAATGTAACCAGTCAGTCTTTCTTGTCCAATGACGCACTTTGTGGTGACTCCCGATTTAATGTAAAACCATGTCCAACCAAATTTACAAAGAAATCAAGAAGAAAAAGAGTGCTTACAGGTTTATATATTCTATTAGGGATTGGATCACTCTTCATGTTGACTGTTGGAATTGTGGTGTTAAGATTGAGAAACACAAAGAAGAACGCTAGTCAAAAGGATGTGTCCTTCGTAAAAGGGCATGAAAGAATTTCATATTATGAACTTGAACAGGCAACAGAGGGATTCAACGAAACCAACTTGCTTGGTAATGGGAGTTTCAGCATGGTTTATAAAGGGATACTTAAAGATGGTATCATTTTTGCGGCAAAGGTATTCAGTGTGCAATTGGAGGGTTCATTCAAAAGCTTTGACACGGAATGTGAGATACTCCGGAACCTTCGACACAGAAATCTGACCAAAGTCATAACGAGCTGCTCCAACCTTGATTTCAAGGCTTTAGTGTTGGAATACATGCCCAACGGGACACTTGATAAATGGTTATACTCTCACAACTTGTTCTTGAACTTATTGCAGAGACTGGATATAATGATAGAGGTTGCATCTGCAATGGATTATCTCCACAATGGCTATTCAACGCATGTGGTGCATTGTGACTTGAAGCCAAGCAATGTCTTGCTCGATGAAGAAATGGTTGCTCATGTAAGTGATTTTGGCATTGCAAAAATGTTAGGTGCAGGGGAGGCTTTTGTCCAAACAAGGACAATTGCAACCATTGGATATATTGCTCCAGGTATATTGAAACTTTTTAAAGTTCTCATATCATGTAAATACTCAAAACAATTCCTCTCCCTAGATATAAATTGATTTATGATCATTTTCGACCATGAATGCAGAGTATGGACAAGATGGAATAGTATCCACGAGTTGTGATGTTTATAGTTTTGGCATCCTGATGATGGAGACGTTCACACGAATAAGACCAAGTGATGACATATTTACTGGAGACTTGAGCATACAACGTTGGATTAGTGATTCCTTTCCGGGTGAACTTCACAAGGTGGTGGATTCTAATTTGGTACAGCCAGGAGATGAACAAATCGCTGCAAAGATGCAATGTTTGTCATCTGTCATGGAATTAGCTTTGAACTGCACTTTAGTGAGACCTGATGCAAGAATTAGCATGAAAGATGCTCTTTCAACACTCGAAAAGATGAGGCTACAGCTTGTTAGTAGTCTGCACTAGGTGGAATCATTACCAACCTTCTCTTGTATGTTACTTAGTTACCAGTCTTCTCTCTTGTGTAATTCAATTTCGCACGAGTGTATATTATCTTAGTTGTTGGGTTGATATATGGAAGTTGAAAATGAGATTTAAAATGCTCAACACAAGATTTTCTTTTCGTATTTACACAGCTTTGAGAATGCTTCCAATTATATCACCACAACTGTACCAGTTTTATCAAGTCCTCTCCTTCCAGCCATCTAAGTGTACTCTCCGGGAAGTAGCTGCTTAAAATGTTGGTGTATCTTGGATCCTCTGCTTCTTTTGTTCTTGCATGTTTTTGTTCTGGTTGCATATGTTTACAGATGACTTATATCATTAGATTGGAGGTATCTTGTTGTGTTCTGTGCGATGCTGCTCTTCCAGAGCTCTGAGTTTTCGTTGGCCTGGTTTACTGTTTTAACGCTTTTCTCTTCTTTTTGATATGCCAAAAGGGGGAAGTTAGTATTATAATATTGCTCTTGTGTACTGTGTGTGTTGACCTTATACAGGAAATAGGAGTAGACGATTTGTCATCATCAAAAAGGGGGAAAATGATGATTTATGAAGTTTTGATGATAGACACGCAATTAGATTTCAAAAAGAAGGGTTATTTTCATACTGAAGTCGAGTCAAAGAAGGAAACCGTTAACAAAGAGAAAGTAGAGTCAATAAAAACCCAATCTAAATCCTTTTTGTAATAGAACTATCATTCTTTTCCATATGCAATTCGGAAACTAGCGTGCAGACTCTATAAAAGGAAGGCGAAGCAGAAAGAAGGCTGTGTCTTTGATATTCCATAAACGAGAGAAAGAAAAGAGAGCTAACACACAAAGGCCAATCAAATTGAGAGATCATAGAAATATAAGTTAAGAAGTTGTATAGTTAGAATTTCTTTTGTCATGAGTAGAGTGTTTTGATTCGTACTTAGAGTCATTATCGTACGAGGAGTGGATTTGACTTCTTGTAGAGTTGAGTCTTTGAGAGGTTTGTGACAAGGAGTGGATTTGACTTCTTGGAGAGTAGAGATAGTCGATTATAGTTAATCGAAAGTTTTTCTGTGAGTTCATTGATGAGTTAATAACTTTGATTGTCACTCAATTATGAATTGTTTTCACAGAAAATCACTCAACTTTCATTTTCAACTCAAAAGTCACTCAACTATGATTTGTTTGCATAGAATGTCACTCAACTTTCATTTTCAACTCAAAAGTCACTTAACTATGACTTCTTCGCACTGAAAGTCACTCAACCTATTTAATTGTTTTTTCATTAAAATTTAGTGACATAAAATTTTAATTATTAACTCAAACATGTACTCATATATTTCCCGAAATTGACAGGAGAGATACCAGCAGAGCTAGGTAATCTTAAGAAACTACAACTGCTGATGTTAGACCAGAATGAGTTTACAGGTTCTACCCCTGAAAGCATTTTCAATATATCAGCAATCCAGATCCTAGATTTTTCTTTTCTATAAACAAGCTTTCAGGTACTCTACCTTCGGATTTAGGTCGTGGAATGCCCAATCTAGAAGAACTTTATTGTGGAGGAAATAGTCTGAGTGGTTTTATATATGATTCAATCTCAAATTCTTCAAGACTCAGAATGGTTGATCTCTCAGACAACAGTTTCACAGGTCTAATTCCTGAATCACTAGGTAACTTAGAGGTTCTGAACTTGGAGCTGAATAATTTTATCAGCGATTCATCATTGATAAAATCAGTTTTCTGGTTCAGTGCCCTCATGCTTAGGGAATGTTACTAGTTTGAGGGAACTTAATCTAGCTTACAACAGGCTGAATTCTAGTTTACCCTCAAACTTGGGGAACCTTCAAGACCTCATAGAATTCAATGTTTCATCCAATTCATTAAGTGGTCATATTCCTCTGGAGTTGGGAAATTTAAAGGCAGTGATACTTGTTGATTTGTCAAAAAATGAATTTCCTGGTAAAATTCCTAGCACTTTAGGGCGTCTAGCTGAATTTACTGATCTTTCTCTACCACATAATAGATTAGATGGGTCGATTCCAGATTCATTTGGCAAAATGTTGGACTAGAATTCTTGGATTTTTCGTATAACAATCTTAGTGGTGAAATTCCAAAGTCATTAGTAGCTCTTGTGTATCTCAAATACATGAATTTCTCATTCAATAAACTCAGTGGAGAAATTCCCACTGGCGTTCCTTTTAAAAATGTCACCCGTCAATCTTTCCTATCAAATGATGTGTTAGGATCGAAATAGGCAGGTGTAAACGCAGAATCTAGCAAAGCGAACCTCGAAAGATTACGAGTAAGAATTCAAACGAGAAATATACCAAAAGACACAAAGATTTAACGTGGTTCGGTCAATCGACCTACGTCCACAAAGGAGATGAGCAATCCACTATAAATATGAGAGTACAAAATACAGAGAGAAACAACCTCAACCAATTCACTCAGAATACATGGGAGGTTCACACAAGTGATAACGTATCAAACTTGTGACCAACAAATTCTCCCCCTAACCAAAACTCTGAAAGCCCTTAAGACTACATTGTGAATGCTAATTAAGTTAGAAGGAACATACCTTATAGAGTCAAAAACCTTTTCTTACCGAAAAAGGATTATCTAATCCAAAACCTTTTCCTAAAAGGAAAACCTATTTATGGTAAGAAATCAGGGCAAATAAAACCCAACATGATGCACTCTGTGGTGAATCCTGGATTAATGTAAAACCATGTCAAAGCAAGTCAACAAAGAAGTCAAGAGGAAAAAGAGTGCTTATCGGTTTATATACATTATTAGGGATTGGATCTCTCTTTGTGTTGGCCGTTGTATATGTGGTGTTAAGATTGAGAAAGACAAAGAAGAATGCAAGTCAAACAGATGTGTCTTTGGTAAAAGAGCATGAAAGGATTTCCTATTATGAACTTGAACATGCAACGAAAGGATTCGATGAAAGCAACTTGCTTGGTACAGGGAGTTTTAGCATGGTCTACAGAGGGATACTGTTAGACCCGTAAACTACTTGATCTAACTATGTGCAGGCATGTCAAGGACTTGGGCATTGGTCTTGACATGAATGGGGGCAAAACAGTGTAACACAGGTTGAAGGTGCTTGGGTGTTGGCAAAGCAACCTGAACGTGCAAGGCTTACGTGCGGGCTGAAGTCATCGGCAAGGCAGCGTGTTGGTTTGACAAGACAAGGCTGTGAAGACTTGACGATGGCAAAGACAAAGGCATTCACATGGATTGCTGAAATAAAACTAAGTGTTGGAGGACAGCTGAAATATTCTAAGTGTTGGAAGCTGACTGAAATATTCTAAGTGTTGGAATGTAGCCTGAAATATTCTAAGTGTTAGGACATTACTATTTCGTGTGGATAAGGATGTAATTTGAATATATTCTATTTGTTAGAAATATAGCTGTTGGAAACATTAGTTTAAATCCTGTGATGACAAGTGTCGGACAGGTGTCGCTTGTAACTGCCATTTGTAACTGCCGCATGTAACTGCATGTGCAGATAAAAGGGTGGAAATTTTGTTTAAGGCTAGGAGATTGATTCTGGCCTTAGACTTAATTCGTGAAGCCTTCCTTTGTATTAATTCCAAGATTAATAAAGGTTGGGAGAGTTCCTGTAAAGTGTGTTCTTGGTTTAACTTTGCTATCTTAAGTATTTTCACACTTGGTCAAAAACGTGAGTAAGATAGGCTGAGTGTTGCAGAAGTTTGCAAGACTGCCTTGGGTGGTGTTCAGTAAAAATAAATAGACCCTCTTTGAATTGGTATCAGATCACGGTTGAACGATGGTGAAGAACGCAGAACTGTGGGAATTGGCACGCAAAATTGAAGCTTTCGTGGGGATTACAAAGGAGACTCTGGAAGACCCTTCATTTGTGGATCTTTTGACACAAATCATTGATTTGAGACTGAACGCTGAGAAAGTTCAGGGTAAAATCGGTGTGTATCGAAAGAATGTTGATGGACACATCGCTGAAATTTTGAACTTTCGTGACGCAACTACACAACAACTTGAGGGACTGCAGAAGGAAAATGAAAATCTTCGCGCAGAGATCGTTGTACTGTGTCGGGCTGTGGCAACGTTGAGTTCAAGTTGTGGCGAATCGTCTAAGGTAAAAATTCTAGAACCTAAAGCCTTTGGTGGCGCAAAAAGTGCTAAAGAACCTGGAAAATTTCATTTGGGACATGGAACACTATTTTACTGCTGCAAGGGTGCCTGACGCTGATAAGTTAAACATTACTACAATGTACTTGACTGGTGATGCTAAACTTTAGTGGAGGACTCGAAATGCAGATGATGTAAGTGCTGGTCGTCCTAGAATTGATACGTGGGATAAGTTAATGAAAGAAATGCGCGATCAATTTCTTCCTAGCAACGCCTCCTGGCTTGCAAGGGACAAGTTGAAAAGGCTAAGACAGACTGGTTCGGTGAGGGAATATATTAAAGAATTTACCTCTGTGATGTTAGACATTCAAAACATGTCTGATGAGGATAAGTTACATAATTTCATTTCGGATATGCAAGGTTGGGCTCAAAACGAACTTCAGAGGCAGAATGTTAAAGATCTGCCTGGTGCAATTGCTGCTGCAGATTCGTTGGTTGATTTTCGGACGACTCGTCCGTGACTGATGTTCCTTCTACTTCTAAAACTAAGAAAAAGGGTGACAAGAAGGGGGAATGGAAAAGGGATAATCGTAAGGACAATACGAATGACAAAGGGAAGGCACCAATGAAAGATGGTAAAGAAAGACCAAAGAACAAAGATAGTAATTCTAAGGGCTGTTGGACTTGTGGTGGTCCTCATTTGGCTAAGTCTTGTCCAAACTGGAAAAAAGTGAACGCTTTGCTTGCTGGAAATATGAATCAAGGGGAGGAGGGTGAAGAAGTTGTAGTTGCGATGGCAAATCCATTGGGATTGTCCTTCAACCAGATTACGTTGGTTAATAATGTTGGAGAAACGTCGGGTACTTCGAATCCTCATGCTCCACTAATTCATATAGAAATGAAAATTAAAGAACAACGTGTGATGGCCATGATTGATACAGGGGCCACTCATACGTTTGTGGATGTGAAAGTTGCTACAAAATTGGGGCTGAAGTTAACTAAAAGCCCTTCCTACGTCAAAACAGTCAATGCTAAGGCACATACCATTGTGGGCATCACTTATGGTGTGTCTATGTCGACTGGAAGTTGGGTAGGAAAACATAATTTAATGGTGATGTCGCTTGGCGAATTTGAAATCATACTTGGAATTAATTTTCTAAGAAAATTCCAGTTTGTTCCGTTTCCTCATTTAGATGGAACGATGGTTATGAATGAAAGAAATGCTGGATTTCTCGAAGGAGTTGATCCATTCGGTAATGTTGGTAAAGTTGCAAAGAAGAAAGACAAAGGAATGTTGTTGTCTGCTATGTCAATCGACAAAGGGTTGAAGAGGGGTGATGACACTATACTTGCTGCCTTGGTCGAATTGAAACCTTATGTTATGGTAGAAGTGCCTAATTGTGTTGCTGAATTGCTAAAACAGTATACTGATGTTATGCCGCCTGAGTTACCAAAGAAGTTACCACCAAGGACGGATATTGATCATAAAATCGAGTTGCTGCCAGGTACGGTTGCTCCTGCGCAAGCCCCTTATCGTATGGCTCCTAAAGAGTTGGCTGAGTTGCGTAAACAATTGAATGACTTGTTGGATGCTGGTTTGATTCAACTATCTAAGGCTCCATATGGTGTTCCTGTTTTATTTCAGAAGAAACAGGATGGGACGATGCGAATGTGTGTAGACTACAGGGCGCTAAACAAGGCAACTGTAAAGAATAAGTTCTATTGGTGCTAATTTGATGGACAGGTTGAGTAAAACATGCTGGTTTACAAAACTTGATCTCAGGGCAGGCTACTGGCAGGTTAGAATAGCAGAAGGTGATGAACAAAAAACAACGTGTGTAACTAGATACGGTTCGTATGAGTTTCTTGTCATGCCATTTGGGCTAACTAATGCTCCGGCAACATTTTGCAACTTGATGAATAATGTATTGTTTGACTATCTTGATGATTTTGTTGTTGTCTATCTAGATGATATTGTCATTTATAGTCGAACATTGGAGGAACATGTTAATCACCTAAGCTTGGTTCTGTCTCAATTGAGAAAATACACACTTTATGTTAAGATGGAAAAGTGTGAGTTTGCTCAACAGGAGATAAAATTTTTGGGGCATCTTGTTAGTAGAAACCAAGTTCGAATGGATCCTAAGAAAGTGCAGGCCATTGTTGATTGTCAGGCACCTCGTCATGTTAAGGATTTGAGGTCGTTTCTTGGGTCGGCTAACTATTATAGAAAATTCATTGCGGGTTACTTGAAAAGGGCAGCGGCTTTGACAGATTTGTTGAAGAAAGATACGAAATGGGTTTGGTCTGATCGATGTGGCGAAGCATTTCAAAATTTGAAGAAAGCTATTGCATCTGAACCAATACTCAAATTGCCTGATTTTGAGTTACCATTTGAAGTGCACACTGATGCGTCGGACAAAGCTATTGGTGGCGTATTAGTGCAAGAAGGTCATCCTGTGGCCTTTGAAAGTCAAAAATTGAATGATGCTGAACAGAGATACTCAACACATGAGAAAGAAATGGTTGCTGTTGTACACTGTCTGTAGGTTTGGAGAGTCTATCTCCTAGGTACTCGATTTGTGGTAAGAACAGCTAATGTAGCAAATACATTTTTCAAGACACAAAAAAAGTTGAGTCCTAAACAGGCACGGTGGCAATAATTTCTGGCAGAATATGATTTCATGTGGGAAAATAATCCAGGAAAACACAACCAGGTTGCTGATGCATTGAGTCGAAAAGACGTATTTGCTGCAGTCTATTCAATTTCAAAACTTGAAACTGATTTCTTTGATAGAATCAGATTGTGTGCTGCAAATGATTCATTGTATGTTAAATGGATGGGTCAAGTGCAAGATGTCACAATGAGATGATATTGGATCGATGACGATCTGCTCTATTTTAAAGGGGGGAGAATCGTTGTACCAAATCAGGGTGGACTGCGCAAAGACTTAATGAAAGAGGCGCATGATTCTGCTTGGGCTGGACATCCAGGTGTTGAAAGGATGTTAGCTTTAGTGTCTCGTGTTTATTTCTAGCCAAAGATGGAAGATGATATAGAGGCATACGTCAAGACTTGTCATGTCTGTCAAGTAGATAAGACTGAACGTAAGAAGGAAGCAGGTTTGCTGCAATCTTTGCCTATTCCTGAAAGGCCTTGGCTGTCGGTGAGCATGGATTTCATTTCTGGATTTCCTAAGGTAGATGGAAAAACATCTATTATGGTAGTGGTTGACAGGTTTTCGAAATATTCCGTTTTAATTGCTGCACCTGAATTATGTTCATCTGAGATTGCTGCTAATTTATTCTATAAATATGTGGTTAAGTACTTTGGTGTTCTGGCTGACATTGTGAGTGATAGGGATACAAGGTTCACTGGCACGTTTTGGACAGCTTTGTTCAATATGATGGGAACCGAGTTGAAATTTTCTACTGCAAATCACCCACAAACAGATGGACAGATGGAAAGGATCAATCACTTATTGGAAGAATATTTGAGGCACTATGTGACAACAAGTCAATGGAATTGGGTTGCATTGTTAGACACTGCGCAGTTTTGCTATAATCTGCATAAGTCGTCTGCAACAGAAATAAGCCCTTTCGAAATTGTTTTAGGCAAACAACCTATGACGCCATTAGATGTTGCTAAGTCTAAAAATCAGGGAAAATGTCCAGCAGCATACAGAGTTGCAAGGGACAGGCTTGAAGTGTTGTCTGAAGCACAAGATAGCTCGCGTAAGGCTCAACGACGCATGAAGAAATATGCTGATCAACATCGTCGTGCAGTTGAGTTTAATGTGGGCGACAAAGTGTTGCTGAAAATTACTCCACAAATCTGGAAACAGATTGTAAGTAAGACTAGACATCGGGTTTGATTCCTAAGTATGATGGTCCATTTGAAGTGGTGAAACGAGTGGGCGAAGTCGCTTATAGATTGAAGCTACCAGAAAGGTTAAAGATTCATCCCACTTTCCATGTGAGTTTCTTGAAACCTTACTTTGCAGATGCAGATGATCCGAATAGGAACAGGTCAAAGAGGGCACCTCTATCTGTACCTACACTGTTTGATGCTGAAATTGAGAAGATCCGTGATCACCGGGTTTTGGGCACAAGTAAGAAGAATACTAAGACAAAATTCTTGATTCATTGGAAAGGGAGAGTGCAGCTGATGCAGTTTGGGAGAAAGCAAAAGACTTATGTCAGTTTGATGATCAAATCGATGACTATATTAAAACAGTCTCGATGAGGACATCGAGTTCAAGTGGTGCAGGTAGTCTGTTAGACCCGTAAACTACTTGATCTAACTACGTGCAGGCATGTCAAGGACTTGGGCATTGGTCTTGACATGAATGGGGGAAAAACAGTGCAACACAGGTTCAAGGTGCTTGGGTGTTGGCAAAGCAACCTGAACGTGCAAGGCTTACGTGCGGGCTGAAGTCATCGGCAAGGCAGCGTGTTGGTTTGACAAGACAAGGCTGTGAAGACTTGACGATGGCAAAGACAAAGGCATTCACATGGATTGCTGAAATAAAACTAAGTGTTGGAGGACAGCTGAAATATTCTAAGTGTTGGAAGCTGACTGAAATATTCTAAGTGTTGGAATGTAGCCTGAAATATTCTAAGTGTTAGGACATTACTATTTCGTGTGGATAAGGATGTAATTTAAATTATATTCTATCTGTTAGAAATATAGCTGTTGGAAACATCAGTTTAAATCCTGTGATGACAAGTGTCGGACAGGTGTCGCTTGTAACTGCCATTTGTAACTGCCGCATGTAACTGCCATGTGCAGAAATTTTAAAAGGGTGGAAATTTCGTTTAAGGCTAGGAGATTGATTCTGGCCTTAGACTTAATTCGTGAAGCCTTCCTTTGTATTAATTCCAAGATTAATAAAGGTTGGGAGAGTTCCTGTAAAGTGTGTTCTTGGTTTAACTTTGCTATCTTAAGTATTTTCATACTTAGTCAAAAACGTGAGTGAGATAGGCTGAGTGTTGCAGACGTTTGCAAGACTGCCTAGGGTGGTGTTCGGTAAAAATAAATCGACCCTCTTTCAGATACTTAAGGATGGTACTCCTTTGGCAGTATAGGTGTTCAATGTGCAATTGGAGGGTGCATTCAAAAAATTTGACACGGAATGTGGGGTACTCCGGAACCTTCGCCACATAAATCTGACCAAAGTCATAACGAGCTGCTGTAACCTTGATTTCAAGGCCCTGGTGTTGGAATACATGCCCAATGGGACACTTGATAAAGGTTATATTCTCACAACTTGTTCTTGAACTTATTGCAATAATGATAGATGTTGCATCTGCAATGGACAATCTCCACAATGGCTATTCAACGTCTGTGGTGCATTGTGACTTGAAGCCAAGCAATGTGTTGCTAGATCAGGAAATGGTTGGTCATGTCAGTGAATTTGGCATTGCAAAATTGTTAGATGCAGGGAAGGCTTTTGTTCAAACAAGAACAATTGCAACCATCGGATATATTGCTCCAGGTATATTAGAAACTTTTATAGTTAAGCAATTCTTTCCCCTATAAATGGATTGATACTCTCAGTTTTGTCATATTCCATTCTAACTAGGAAGCTTTTATGATCATTTTTTTACCATGATTACAGAGTATGGACAAGATGGAATAGTATCCACGAGTTGTGATGTTTATAGTTTTGACATCCTAATGATGGAGACGTTCACAAGAAGAAAACCAAGTGATGAAATATTTACAGGAGAAACGATCATACAACGTTGGGTTAGTGATTCCTTCCCTAAGTGGAATTCATAAGGTGGTGGATTACTATTTGATGAAGCCAGGGGATGAACAAATTGATGCAAATTAAGAAGCAATGTTTGTTATCTATCATGGAATTAGCTTTGAGTTGCACTTTAGTGGCACCTGATGCAAGAATTAGCATGAAAGATGCTATTTCAACACTGAAAAAGATAAGGCTACAACTTGTCAATAATCGATTAACATATGCAAGTTTGATTAAGATTTTAATTTGCACAAGTACTTGAGCGGGTTTAATCACGATTGTAGGAAACAACTTATTTGATTATACGATTGTTGTGTTGCTAATGACTACAAATATTCAACAAAATCTTGAACGTGTTTCTTCCATTCTTTATTCTCCAAAACCAAGTTAATTTCATTTTACAACATCATATACTATATACTATATACTATATGATACTATACGCACGCGCGACGAACGTGCTGTGAAATTAGTCATATATATATATCTATATATATATATATATATATATATATATATATATATGTATTATTATTATTATAATAATAAGTGGGAAGCACCCAAGTTAAAAGTTGAATTACGAAATGTCCTTATAAAGTAATAATATTTGTGGATAAAAATGTAAATACACATTAATTATAATATTATATTCAACATTTTTTATATATTTATGAATAAAAATATAAATACATATTAATTTCAATAAATACTAATATATATACAAGAAGGGTCGTGTTTCACTTTTTACGAAGTTTGGACGTTTATTGTTTTAATTAAGGGAGAAAAATAAGAGTTTTTCTTTCACTTTTAGAGAAGTTTAGATCTTTATTTCTTTAATAAAAGAAGAAAATTAAGAGTTGTAATGGACAAGGAAGGGTCACCATATGTAGATTTATAAGAATAATATTTGATATATGCAACGTTGTGTATCATTTTCATTTTTATTCAAGAACATCTTGCCATAACAGTAAGTTGTGGTGCACTGGTGGGAGTGCTTCATCCTAAATCAGAGTTCTCGAGTTTCTGCTCTGGGTATGGAGAAAATTCTGTTGGGAGCGTCACCCCCGAATGGGCCCTGCAATGTGTGATTCGGATTTAGTCAGAGCTCCAATGTGGGCTTCGAACACCGGGTGGGAAACAAAAATAAAGTTTCCTTTTCAAGTTTCTTTCTTTGATTACTTTATGTTCAACTTTTAGCAATTGTTACTACTGTTTATTTACATGTGTTTGGATTGAATTTTTGGATTGGAATATAAATTTTATAGGTGTCATGACTGTTGACACCAAATTTTGATTTGATAGTTTTAAAATTAATACTTTTTGGGCATTTTATATTCAATAGTTCAAAATACATGTTTTATCATTTTAATGCAATTTGTTGATATTCATCATCTTTTTTAAATTATTAGGATTTTTATTTGTTCTGTTTATGTTATTTTTTCAAAGCCGGACGTTCAAATATTTGTTCATTTTTATAAAATTATTATTTCTGTTATATTACATTATTTACATGTAATTTTCATGTTTATTACGTTTTTTATAATATTTATTTTATTTGTCATATTGTTAATATTCATTTTGATATTTCGCGCAATTCAAAAATTCATTTAAATTCAAATACAATCTTAAGCACATAACTTCAACACATTTTTAACAATTCCCTATACATAGAATATTTGAAAATAAGTTATATTATATTTATACAATATTTTTAAAATTAAAATTTAAAACTAAATAAAAAACATTGTAAGTTATTTTTGTATTGAAGTAATACATATTAGTGTGATGAAAACAATATATTTTAAAACAGAGATGAAAATTTATATAGTTTGACTTTAAAAATTATGTGATAAGTAATTTGAAGCATAAAAGATAGCAAGTTTTGGATACATTTTGGCGTTATAAATTTCATTTAGTTGTTATAAATAAAACGCGCAAAAATAATTATGTAATTTAATAATTATTATGTATCAAGAAAAAGTAATGTATTTATCAATCAAATTAACCAAAATAATATTTAGTATGATTTAAAAAAGGCAAATATCAATAACCTTTTCTTGTAAAGTTATGATTATAAGTTATAAATACTAGTACTTTAGATGTGATCAATATAAAGATAAAGAAAACAAGAATATCAAATAGGAGATATAGAAGATGAAAACAATAGAAATAGAGAGACAAGAGATGAGAGTTTTTTATTCACCAAATCTTCAAGTCTATATAATATGAACCCTTATGCCTCTATTTATAGTGTAACATAGAGACATACAAAAGGTTAGTCATAAACATGACACTAACATGAATATAATGGGGAGGTTATGGAAGTGAAAGGTTACATAAATAATGGTTATAAAGTTAGGGGGTTATGGAGGTTATGATTATCTTCATAATGGAGGAGGTTATGTAGTAATATCTTGGTGTATTGGACATCCACATTATATTATTTTATAACACTACCCCTTGGATGTCCATAGATAATATGTTTCGTTAAAACCTTACTAGGAAAAAACCCTGTGGAAAAAAATTCTAGTGAAAGAAAAAGAGTATACATATCTTTTAATACGCCTGAATGTTGCCTCATTAGAAATCTCACCAGGAAACCCCATTTTGGGACAAAACCATAGTTAAGGAAAAGAGTACAACACATATTTTTCTCTCCCTGATAATAACTTTACTTGATATCTCTAAGACGATGCATTTCAATCTTATATCACAACTTCTTAAATATTGATGTTGGTAATCCTTAGTGAATAAGTTCACAAGATTATCACTTGAACGAGCCTTTGAAAGTCTATTTCACCATTTTGTTGAAGATCATGTGTGAAAAAAACTTCAGGTGAAATATTTTGTGTTTGATCTCCTTTGATTGTATCCTCCATTCAATTGAGCTATATATTATATTCGTATACGGTGACTGGAATATACTTTGTCAAAGAAAAATCACATATTTTATGAATATGATAGATCATGATTCCAACCAAACACACCCTTGACTTAGTTCATAGTTCAATATGATCTGAAGAAGTGATTACCAATGTTTATTGAATGTCAAGATATTGTTGTGCCTCCATATGTAAGCAAATAACTCATTTACGATCGAGCTTTGTGTAGATCAAATAAATATTTTGCATTTACATAATCAAATAATTTCTTGACTCATGAGAGATTGATCAATTTTATTGAAGCTTGTCTTTTTTTTTCTCAAAGAAAGTCACACATTTTCTAGCATTTGCATAACCAGCAATCTGTAAGTGCACCAATTGCACTAATACATAACATTTTAAATCATTTTAATGAGGTTGAAAAGATCCTTTCTTTGTGTTAAGCAATCTCAAAAAATCATTGAGTGCTCAATGGAATTGCTTTAAGACGTTTTAAATCCTTCAAGGATTTTCATATAACCTTCATCGTCTAGTTAGACATAATAATCATTCATTATGCATATTCAAGTATTTCATCTATTGCCAGACTGAAACAAGTCTCATTGCATTCACCATTGGAGAACATATCTCCATTTAATAATGTCAGGATCTGCAAAAATTCTTTATGCCTGAGGCATGAATCGTACTTTATATCTTACGGTTATACTTTCACACAATGATTCATTTCTACCCTCATTGACATATATTTTGATCTATGAACTATATGTTCAAAAGCATCACTTTTCTAAGTGAAACAAAATATACTTGAATAGTGTCAATCATTTAGCTGTCCACACTATATAACATATTTGAATTTAAAATCCTCGTAACTATTTATAGCACTGAGTGATACATCATATCAAATATACCGTCGACGAACATTTTGATATCGATTCCAATACGACATAACTTACCGTGATCTCTTCATTTTTCATCATTTTCAGGTACCTGAACCTTTACCAAGGTTTTATGAAATGTTATGTCACAGTGCTCTTTCAAAACACTTGCCTCTTTAGCAATGACCATTTTGATAATTTGCTCCTCTCCTTTATCAAGGAGTTTTACATTTGGAATCGATTGGTCTATCACGCTTCTGGCGTACCATAGACTTTGTCTTTCAAGGACTATTTATTGGAGCATTTGCAGCTTAATTAAAATATTGGGTTAACAAATACATCTGAAAAATTACTTGTAATATTTTGGAAATGAATTATCTCTTGAACTTCAAATTGACACACATGTCCTACGTGACATTCTACGTGTATCGTGTCAGGTAGGACTCACGTGTCTACTTGTTTAAGTTTATACAAATTTAAGTTTTTATTTGTGCAAATCCAAAGTTGAAGGGCATAAATGTGAAATGAGGCAAAGTTAAAGGGCACATTTATGTATTATGCCTTTATTATTATTTGAACTCTCTATTTTAATTTGTTTGTTATATTTTATTTTTAATCTATTTTCAAAAGACTGTTTTCTTTTTCTTTTTGATAATTCTTTAGTTTCAATTTTCCACTACATATTTAAGACCACAAAATTGAATATCAGCATTTTAGTACATTACACATATCTTTTATTTAAGGCTATAAGATTATTATTTTTTTACTTTTTGGGATAAGGCACAAGTACCTTTTAGACTATGATCAAAATCGCAGAAGCACACCTAAATTTAACTAGGGTCCTATTACCCTCTAATGTGTCTATTGTTCAATTTGATGAGATGTATCAGCGATGAAATTAGAAATTTTGTTAAGGATGTCCAAGATTTAATATAAGCATAATACATAAACGCGACTCTTAACTTGGCTTCAGCTGACAACTATGACCTTTAACTTTGGATGTGCACAAGTAGGCACTTACACTTATATAAAATTGAACAAATAGACATTTGTCTTATATGACATTCTACATGGTAATTTTATGTCCTACGTGGATTTCTATTGTATTATGGAGGACACATGTCTTGTTCAATGTTATAAAAATTTAAAAGTCTTACTTGTGCCACCCAAAGTAAGTAGGCTCTAGTTCAAAATAATATAGAGTAAATATCAATTTGAAATAGGAAGTGACACTACAACAAAAATAACTTTTAGCGGCAATAAATAGACACATTAATAAAGAGTACTAAAGTCTTTACTGACATTAGTTAAGTGTCATTAGATCCAATGTTGTTAAAGGCTTTAGAACATATACAAAGAGTGATAATTGCTGCTAAAATACATATTTAGCGATAATTGAGCTATTGACGTTAATTATTTGCCGCTAAAGATCATTTTTGATGTAGTGTGCAGTCTTAAAACTATTGCTCTAGACTTGAGCATACTTACAAAAGGAAGCAATCTCCCTCTAATGAGAACATTTTTTTATGTGCTTTGACTATTATATTATTTGGTTAATATTAATGTTTCTTATTTTTTTTAAAAAATTAGATAAAAACATGGGAAAATGCTCAAGTACCCCCTTAGACTATGACCGAAATCCCAGAGACACACTTTAACTATTCTAAGGTCCTATTATTCCCCTGAACTTTTTTTTTGTATTTTTGTATTTTTGTGCACCTTTTGGCTTACTTGACATCCAAATATCTCTCATGCGCCTCAATTGCGTGGAGTCACGGAGTGTGCCACGTAAGACAAAAGGTGTATAAAATTACAAAAAAAAAATAAGTTCGGGGGTAATATTTACTTGGTTTAGTTAAGGTGTGTTTCAGAGATTTTGGTCATAGTCTAGGGGGGGTACTTGTGCATTTTTCCTTTTCTATTATTTAGAGTTAATGGTCAGAAATACATCTAAACTATATGAGTTTTTAAGTTTTATACTTGAACTATTGAAAGTGTGAGTTTTCGATCTAAACTATCACCCAATGGTTAGTGAAACACACCTTGACTAATTTATAATGTTGTGGTTAATACACTCTCTTTTCTATTTAAATTTTCTCATGTAGCACTCCACATGAAAAAATAATTTCACTGTGACAAAGCTAAATAAATTAATATTACGTTAAATGTTAGGATTAAAGATACAAATTATCACCATATAAATTAATTTATTCAGTTTTGTGTTTGATATCTTCTTCTCCACCTTATTAGCCGTGGTCTCATCACAGCCGCGGGTAAATATCTCATATACTTGGAAGGGGAGAATTTAGATTATATATATTCATTCTATAATATTACTAACCAGTGTGGTGAGATTAGTGAAAAATTTGAACCCTTGAAACGAAAATTTTTAATGTAAACTATTTATAACCAACACAAAATTGTCTTATTTGAACTAGTGAATTCCAAAGCATTCTTTGATTATCTGCCTTGACCTTGCTTTGTGCCTTTGGTCTTAGTCTCAACAATAAGATAAATGTAATATATTGGAAAGTGAATATTTTTGCCTTACTGATTGCTTTGCTTTTTGCAAAAAAGGGAATATTAATGTTTTCTTTCCACTTCCCTTTTTATAATGGAAGACTTTGAAAGCAATTGAGTCTATTTAAGAGTGTGTTTGCTATGAAGGAAAATATTTTCTGGAAAATGTTTTCCAATTTTCCCATGTTTGATTGGGACAAAAGTTTTGGAAAATGTTTACAAATCAACTCATTTTCCTCAAAATTAAGGAAAATGACTTCCCTTTAAAAATTAAGGAAAACATTTTTCAAAAACTCTCCTCCAATTTCAAATTACATTTTTTTTTGAAAAACATCAATTTTAAAATAATATTTTCAATTTCAAAATTTTATTTTTTCACCAATCCCTGACCCCCGGCCAGCCCTCCACCCCATCCCACCACCTCCCCAAAAAATTAATTTTGCTTTTTAAAAAATATTTTTAACTTCAAATTTTTATTTTTAAACTCCTACCCCCCCCCGGTCAGCCCCAACCCACCCCCAACCCCCAAAAAATTAATTTTGTTTTTTAAAAATACTATCAACTTCAAATTCTTATTTTTCACTCCTACCCCCTCCCCCTGCCCCCACCACTACCCCACCACACCACCCCCACCCCACCCAAAAAAAATTGTTTTTAAAAAATATTTTCAATTTCATAAATTATTTTTTATATAGTAAAAATAAAAGATGTCCCTCAAAAATATTTTTCATTCATAATCAAACACTAAAAATCATCTCCGGAAAATATTTTCCACTCACCAACCAAACATGAAAAAATAAGTCCAAAATCTACTTATTTTCTAGGAAAACATTTTCTAGGAAAACATTTTCCATGGAAAACATTTTCCTCCATACCAAACACACCCTAAATGTTATTTTATTTTCTTCCTTTAACTTCTTGTTCAAGTAAAAAAAAGTTTTTGAATTTTGAAAGATAAAGAATAATATCATAACTTATAGTTATTAGTTATACATAAAAATTTCACATATTACTATTGTTATTCACTTTTTTCGTTCTAATTTATATTTCATTTCTAGATTATATCATATATATATACGCTCTGTATGAGACTTGAGTTATATTTAATGGCTAATAACTTATTATTGAACTTGAATGTCCACAAATTAATTAACGAATAGACAATAAAACGGATGAAATTATGAACATTTAAAAAAAAAAACTGGAGGCCCTCACCCTCATTGGATTCAATCAATTTTTTCATTCAATATTTATTCCTTTTTAGCTTTCTGCAATTATTATGTATTCATTCATTTCAACCTTTCCATTTCCTTTTTTTTCCATTTATTTTTATATGAAAGCAGTTAAACTTTATCAACATTTGTTCTCAATGGGAAAAAGACTTTCCACGACATAGGAAGAAAGTAGTCAATATATTGAATGAAGGGAGGGAGCCTTAATTAGATAAGGTTGTTAGGAGAAAAAGTTTGGGATTGTTACAATAATTTCGATTAAAATTGGAATATATTTTAGACTTTTTTCCCTATTTTAAAATATGCAAATTAAATCTAATATATTTTCATAGGATTTAATATTTATAACTCTAAAAAATTTTACTTATCGTAATTGGTTTCGTAAAATTAAGGGGAGAAAAACAAAGTACCTAAATTGATTTTCAGAAATTAGAAATCATGTGCAACGCACGTGGTACAAAACTAGTGTTATAAATAGAATAACACAACATTATAGTTATCATTAAATTTGATATCTATATTAATTATGGGCAGAAGTTCCACTCTCCTCTTTTTTCTTATAGTTTTCATTCTACTACTCCTACATGCCAATGCTAATAATATTAGCACTGATGAAGCTGCTCTTCTTGCACTTAAATCACACATTTCTAACAATATCATAGCAACAAACTGGTCTGCTTCCGTACCGGTTTGCAGCTGGATTGGAATCACTTGCAGCTCCCGTCACCATCGAGTCACTGCTTTAAACATTTCTAGCATGCAACTTTATGGTACCATTCCTCCGCACATTGGAAACCTTTCATTTCTTTCTTCCCTTGACATCAGTAACAACACTTTTCATGGAGATTTGCCACAAGAATTGGCTCGTTTGCACAGGTTGAAATCGATTAATGTCACAAGCAATAACTTCGCCGGAGCCATTCCATCATTTTTAAGTTTGTTACCAAACCTACGCTTTGTGCACCTATCAAGCAACCAATTTTCTGGGAAAATTCCATCCTCCCTTTCCAATATAACAAAGCTGCAAGTGTTATTCATGGAGAGAAATTTTCTTGAAGGAGAGATCCCTCGAGAAATCGGTGATCTTCGTTACTTGACTATCTTAGACCTGCAGTTTAATCAACTTAGTGGCTCTATACCACCATCAATTTTTAACATTACTACAATGCAAGTGATAGTTCTTAACAGCAATAATCTTACTGGAAATCTTCCTAAAACTATATGTGATCATCTTCAAAACTTGGAAAAACTTTACCTCAGTAAAAACTCCCTAGATGGAGTTATTCCACCAAACCTGGAGAAATGCAGAAAGCTTCAAATATTGGTATTGGGTGAAAATGAGTTTATTGGATCTTTACCAAGAGAGCTAGCCAACTTAACAGCTCTTACATATTTATATATTACACATCTGCATTTGAAAGGTAGTATGAGATTTTCTTCCTTTTCTCTTTTTTGCCAAAACTTGGTACTCATGATATATTTCCCCAAACTTGACAGGAGAGATACCAACGGAGCTCGGTAATCTTAAGAAACTTCAGGAGTTGGATTTAGCACAGAATGAGCTAACCGGCTCTGTTCCTGACAGCATTTTCAACATGTCAGCACTGCAGACTATAGATTTTGGACTAAACAAGCTTTCAGGTACTCTGCCTTCAGATTTAGGTCGTGGAATGCCCAACCTAGAAATATTTTATTGTGCAGGAAATAATCTGAGTGGTTTTATCTCTGCTTCAATCTCAAATTCATCGAAACTCAGACAACTTGACCTCTCACAAAACAGTTTCACAGGTCCAATTCCTAAATCACTTGGTAACTTAGAATACCTTGAGATTCTTGACTTGCTGTGGAATAATTTTGTCAGTGATTCAGCATTTAGCTTCCTTCCATCATTGACAAACTGTAGGAATCTAAGATCACTCACGTTAGCAGGAAATCCGTTGGATGGTGTATTGCCTGCATCTGTTGGTAATTTCTCAAACTCCTTGCAATTTTTTGAAGCATATAGTTGTAAACTGAAGGGTGTCATTCCTCGAGAAATTGGTAATCTTACTGGACTGACAAGGATGGGTCTGTTTAACAATGAGTTAATTGGACATATTCCAAATACTGTACATGGCATGTCGATCCTTCAAGAATTTTACTTATTGAACAACAAGATAGAAGGAACCATACCAGATGTCGTCTGTAATTTGAAGAGACTTGGTGCATTACTCTTGTCAAAAAATCATTTTTCTGGTTCGGTACCCTCGTGCTTAGGGAACGTTACTAGTTTGAGGATACTTCATCTAGATAACAACAAGCTGGATTCTAGATTACCTTCAAACTTGGGGAACCTTCAAGATCTCATAGAATTAGATGTTTCATTCAATTTATTTAGTGGGGAAATTCCAATGGAGAGTGGAAACTTGAAGGCTGCAACACACATTGATTTGTCAAATAATTGTTTTTCTGGTAAGATGCCTAGTACTCTAGGGGGTCTAGATAAATTGATTCATCTTTCTCTAACACATAATAGATTAGAGGGGACTATTCCTGAATCATTTGGCAAAATGTTGTCCTTGGAATACGTGGATTTGTCGTATAATAATCTTAGTGGTCAAATTCCAAAGTCATTAGAAGCTCTTGTGTATCTCAAATACCTAAATTTCTCTTTCAATGAACTCAGTGGAGAAATTCCCAGTGGTGGTCCCTTTGCAAAGTTAACCAGTAAGTCTTTCTTGTCCGATGATGCACTTTGTGGTGACTCCCGATTTAACGTAAAACCATGCCCAACCAAATCTACAAAGAAATCAAGAAGAAAAAAGTGCTTACAGGTTTATATATTCTATTAGGGATTGGATCACTCTTCATGTTGACTGTTGGAATTGTGGTGTTAAGATTGAGAAACACAAAGAAGAATGCTAGTCAAAAGGATGTGTCCCTCGTAAAAGGGCATGAAAGAATTTCATATTATGAACTTGAACAGGCAACAGAGGGATTCAACGAAACCAACTTGCTTGGTAATGGGAGTTTCAGCATGGTTTATAAAGGTATACTTAAAGATGGTATCATTTTTGCAGCAAAGGTATTCAATGTGCAATTGGAGGGTGCATTCAAAAGCTTTGACACGGAATGTGAGATACTCCGTAACCTTCGCCACAGAAATCTGACCAAAGTCATCACCAGCTGCTCCAATCTTGATTTCAAGGCCCTAGTGTTGGAATACATGCCCAACGGGACACTTGATAAATGGTTATACTCTCACAACTTGTTCTTGAGCTTATTGCAAAGACTGGATATAATGATAGATGTTGCATCTGCAATGGACTATCTCCACAATGGCTATTCAACGCCGGTGGTGCATTGTGACTTGAAACCAAGCAATGTCTTGTTAGATGAAGAAATGGTTGCTCATGTAAGTGATTTTGGCATTGCAAAAATGTTAGGTGCTGGAGAGGCTTTTGTTCAAACAAGGACAATTGCAACCATTGGATATATTGCTCCAGGTATATTTAAACTTTTTAAAGTTTTCTCGTATCGCTTAAATACTGAAAACAATTCTTCCCCTATGTATAAATTGATTTATGATCATTTTCGACCATGATTGCAGAGTATGGACAAGATGGAATAGTATCCGCGAGTTGTGATGTTTATAGTTTTGGTATCCTGATGATGGAGACGTTCACACGAACAAGACCAAGTGATGAAATATTTACTGGAGACTTGAGCATACAACGTTGGATTAGTGATTCCTTTCCGGGTGAACTTCACAAGGTGGTGGATTCTAATTTGGTACAGCCAGGAGATGAACAAATTGCTGCAAAGATGCAATGTTTGTTATCTGTCATGGAGTTAGCTTTGAACTGCACTTTAGTGAGACCTGATGCAAGAACTAGCATGAAAGATGCTCTTTCAACACTCAAAAAGATTAGGCTCCAGCTTGTTAGTAGTCGGCACTAGGTGGAACCGGACCAGCCTACTCTTGTATGTTAGTTTAGTTACCAGTCTGCTCTTGTATGTTATTTAGTTACCAGTCTGCTCTTGTATGTTATTCGATTTCACGCAAGTACTTCAGTGTATTTTATCTTTGTTGTTGGAAGTAACTCATTTTTTTTTGGTAACCAATGTGAATATTACGATTAATAAACACAGCCACATACAAACTACTATCATCCAACCCTCATGATTGTACTCACTATCTCTGTATGTTGTATCTGTACTTCCTTAAACTGTTTCCAGTTTCTTCCTTTCCAAATGCGGTATACCATAGCTCCCAAAATAGCAGCTATCACTTGTTTTTAAACCTCTTCCAATGTTTCAATTTGATCAGCTCCAGTGTAGTTTTCAGTCCTCTTGCTGGTACTGAGATGTTAGCCCATTATAATAGTGCATCTCTCACCTTGATAGTATATTCACAGTCCACAAACAAGTGATTATTTGTCTCTAACATTGATCCAAATTGTGTATGTATTTCCATGTTCTCAACCATGTTGTTCATACAATTCTTTTTTATTTTTGTTTCCAGCAGTCCTATCAATCCTACTTCTTCTTTATTGCAAAGGAGCTTGACCTCCTTTTGTTTATTGACGTCATTCAGGTCTCTTACATTCCAGCTAAGCAGACTAATCATATCCAATAGACACTTGTTTGTTCCAGCACTTGTTTGATTGAGCAACTAGCAAGTAGCAAACTTCTGTTTCTTCTAATTGTAATGCTGCCTTTCACAACATTCTTCCCTGCTGTTCATTGTCAGATTTCTTCTTATCTTTATTTTTTTCATGTGGTGTTACATTCCCTTCTTTACTCTGTTGTTTCATCCCTTGCTCAATCCTTTAGGACTCCAATATTTGAAATAGGAACCGTATGCAAGAGAAATCCATATCCGGGCTCCAAGCCTTGATTGTGAATGGCTTACTATCTTCTAGGAGTAGTTCAGTTTTTTCCCCTTGTGTCAAATCTAATCAATACAACTCCATTCTTTAGCATTACTATCTTATTTATACCATGTTTTCCCCAAAATCCTTTAACTACTTCAAATGGTGGATTGTTTACCCCGCTGAGCTGCTGCTATACTTTCCTGAGCTTCCTTTGCCATGATAGCTTTCAAAGATGGAGCTCGAGCTCTCTTACCCATGGATGGCGCATGTTAAGCTAACGTGTACCTACCGAGAGAGAGTCCATTGCTCAAAAAGCTTTTTCCATCGAAATGCAACTCATTTCTTGATATATGAAAGTTGAAAATGAGATTTAAAGTGCTCAACACATGGACATGAAAATAACACAAAGGAACTATTCATGCCTGGGTTTTGGGCAACTCCTTTGCTCCCACCACAAGTCAGGTTCTGTTCGCTTAGACTGACTTTGGGCCTTCAACTGTTGATCATCTTGGACTTTTGACCCATTTTTTGTTTCTGTATCACTGTGTATACTGCAGTGTATATCATGTATACTTGATGTATATTACTCACGAGCATTTTTGTGTATCTTGTAGTAAAAATACATGCATCTAAGTGTATTTTCTTCGATATGTGATAGAAATTAATTAGTGTATATGTGTGTTAGCTATAATAGAGTTATTATATATGAAAAGTGAACGAAAATTCATGAGTTGGATATGATTCATAAATATATTTTTCTAACATAAAAAAACCATCTAGTGCAGTAAATATTTATTTACATCAGGTGTTCATATCTATTTAAATATCAAGTGCAAAATTTACATAATCCTAAACCTACGGTACTCCTTTTTGTTTCATTTTATATGTCATTGTTACTATTTGGAAAGTTAAAAAGATTTTTCTTGACCCACAATATTTTCAAATACTTTGTTATATTATTTTGAATTGTTAAAATTTTAGAAGAAGCTAAAGATTTTATGTCCAAAGTCGTTCAGAAAATTATTTAATTTAACCCTCATACTTTGAATCAAGTCACATAGTATCAATGTCTTTCGTCATATTATTAGCTTAACTTGATGGCCCGTTGTTTAACAATTTGCAAACAATTTTACTTTATTTGCATGCTTAAAGTTCCTAATTAGACTAATTTGAACTTGAAAAAAAATAGTTAAACCTATTATTTCAAAAGATAATTATATCAAACGGAAATGACTCCCTTCTATATATTTTATATATATAAAATAAAATATTTCATTACCTTAAAACTATGAACTTGTTTGAAAAATCTACAATAAATTCGCTCTAAATTTAGCATACCTGCAAGAATATATGTTGGAATTTATGCACCCACCAATCAGTCAAGGACCAGGTTCCTTGACTCATCAAAAACAATAACTAAAAGTTGCGTCCACTTGTTTTAATGGGACCAGACCTTCAGCACAGTTATTATAATGAACAGTAAAATAAGTATTGAAAGTAAAGATTGAACAAGCAACTTTACGTACAAACCTCCTTGCTCAAGGGAGGAAAACCAGGACCTGTTCTCAATAGAACTTTTCAAACTGCTTTCACTAATCTTCTCCAAGCAAAAGTAAAAGCAAGTTTCCAAGGAAATTCTTTTGAAAATTCACCTCATTCCCTCTTTTTAGAGAGCTTATTGGTTGTTTTGATATATTAAAAACTTAATTTATGTTGTTTTGATAATATATGGAAGTCTAAAATGAGATGAAAGAAGAGAAGGTACACCTCACATATACATTATTTTAATATACTAGTTCTCGAACACATGCATTTTATGTCAATTAGTATAAATTTCTTAAAATACAAAGAAAATAAAAAGAAGAGGAAATAAATTGAACAGATACAAGAATTTCTAAAGAAGACTAAGTAAAACAAGTCTTGTAATTAATATAAAACAAAATCTGAGAATAAAAATATCTCGTAACTATTGCATCAGATGAAGATAGTACCTTCCCAAGTGGTATTCATAAGGTAGTGGATTCTAATTTGATAGAGTCAGGAGATAAACAAATCGATGCGAAGATGCAATGTTTGTTATCAATCATGGAATTAGCTTTGAGCTGCACATTAGTGACACCTGACGCAAGAATTAGCATGGAACCTATGTTGGTAGTCGCTACTAGGTGGAAACCTATGTTGGTTGTGTTAAGGTTTCAGCTTAGCACGAGTACTTTTATGTACTTCACAAGACAGGACTTCATTGTATGAAGAATTGTAACAAGCAACTCAATATGTATAAAGACTGTGATTCTCAATTTGTATGCTATAACAATCAAACTCAATAAGGTAAATTAGGTATGAGAAGAGAGGCAGATGAGTAAAAGAGAAAGTACCTGGAGCTTGGCAATTGTGTTAGATGGCAGTGCAAGTGAGATGAAGAAGGTAGGGTGTACTTTGAACCTTCAATAACAGGAATTCGCAAACTTCCCAGGAATAGTATTTTATATACACTATTACTCCCAGACATATGAATCGAGTTCTACCTTGAGTTCTTCACGAGTATGGAAAGCAGAGAGGTCACATTTATCACTGTAAACAGGGTTATATGTTGGAATGATAGCATCTGAACAGACAGAATCAATATGCATAAACCCCAAACATCCAGTATCCACACTTGACTCGACTAATGTTATCAAAAGAATTACGCAAATAAAACTTGTTAGTAATATGCATCAGTAATTCTCGAACACCATTTGTGTGACAAACTAACTTCACGATCATCCAACCTATCCTTGGATCCCATGCAGGAACAACAAGTTCATTTCCAATTAAAACAAGAGATAACTTTCCCTTAATTCTTATGAACATGTACCATTCTGACATGATTTCTTTCAGACATTTTATCAAACAAGTATGAAGCAACTCCTAGTTTCTTTCCCTTCCATTTATTTTTCATTACTGCATTTCTAGAGATTCTTTCTAAGACCCTTAGTTTATAATTCTGCAAGATTATCACAATTAATAGGAATGTATACCAATAATCAATATGATCTCATAATATTGTGTTTTATAATATTGTGTTTTTTCGTTGTGAGTCTGAATTTACTGTTTTAATAATGATTTTGTACTCTACCAATAATATTGATGCTTCATAATTGATCAAAATTTTCTCAAATTAAAGTGTTTGTTATAGTAAAATCAAAATCACTTTTTTCACTAGTTGAAGCTTAATTTTTTTTTTTTACTTCAACCGATATTGCTTGTCTCTCTTCTAACAAATAGCACTAATTTTCTCATCTTGTTTGCTAGTACCTTACTTTTTTTGCAAACATAATGTCAAGTCAGGTTATTAGTCGCATAACTCATATTTTTACTAGGCTAGCAAACTCTCATTTTTTATTTGTCACAATTTTCTCACACAATTAAACCAAAAGGAGTTGCAAGAATCACACAACCGATAAAATTATATTTCACAATCATTTCAATATTATGTGACTTGACAAGGAAAACTCCATCACATGTTTTATAGTATTTTTCATTTCAAAAATGAAAATTTTCTCACCCAAAATATTTCATGTTAAATAACTACTCGACATGTTTTCCTAATTTATTTATAACTCACGCGTTACAGCCAAAAGTCATTCCATTATAACCAAACAACAACATGTGATTTGTTTCACCATAAATATATGCATTTGTAATACTCTTGTTTAGAGCATTTCTCAAATATGCACAATTTCACAAAAAAAAAAATTATCATTTCATGAATCCTCACTATTTAAGAATTTAAATATCATTTTTTTCATGAAAACTAGAATCACTTTATTCATGAAAATATTAGTTAAAATAGCTTTTTACCCTTTACCTTTTCACCACTTGAATTGAACAAGTAAAATAATATTTTATCATACACCTCTTCCCTTTCACCCCTTTAAGAAAGCGACGTTGAGTGGAATTATGTTGAGATCCCTATCTTAATATCCGCACCTTTTTCAAACTGTAATAAAACATAAATCTCCTTAAAATTGTTGGTGTAATATACCACAATATGAAATAATACAGCTAAAAGTACAATTAAAAAAAATGAATAAAGAAATCTTTAGGTTGAGGCGCAGATATCTTATTCTTTTTAGGGAGATTCAAGTCTACTGCAACATAATCTACACCGACCAGTAGTATATCTCTTGACTATCTCATCTAGAATACAACATCCCAACACCTCATACAACTCAAACAACTTGGATTAGTTAAAGAGTTCAAATCTCCACAGAAGAATACTTTCTTCAACATAAAATTACTCTCTTTGTATAGTGAATATAGGTGCAGACTTAGAATATCTTTCTTTGTCTGAACTCTCTCTTTCACTAAATTTACCTCGATATAGTCTTTATTTGTTCAATTTCATACAAGTTCAAGTAATGTCACTTGTGCACACCCAAAGTAAGTAGACTCTAGTTCAGAATAATACAGAGTAAATATCAATTTGAAATAGGAAGTGATATACACTACAACAAAAATAACTTTTATCGACAATAAACAGATACATTAATAAAGAGTGCTAAAGTCTTTACTGACATTAGTTAAGTGTCATTAGATTCAATAACGTTAAAAGCTTTTGGGACATATACAAAGAGCACTAATTGGCGCTAAAAATACATATTTAGCGACAATTGATATATTTAGAACCAATTGAACTATTGTCATTAATTATTTGCCGCTAAAGCTCATTTTTGACGTAGTATGAAGTCTTAAAACTATTGCAGTTCCAAACTTGAGCATACTTACAAAAGGAAGCAATTGCCCTCTTATGAGAATATTTTTATTCATAAGAGATTATACTTATGTTGATTGAGTTGGTGATCAAGATGATAGAAGGTACACATCTCGATGTTAATTTGCTTTATAATTCCTTCAATGTGTCTCTCTAAAATTTCGGTCATAATCTAGGGGATACTTGTGCATTTTTTCATTTTTAAGATGTAAGTATTGAAAATATCCCTAAACTTAACGTGAATTATTACTTTAGACCTCCAATTATTGACCGTCTTAAAACAATTTACTGCTTGATTAAGTAATTTAAGAACAATACTTTTATGCAACATGTCATCCACTCATACGCATATGTGTGAAATTTTCTATTGATATGACGTACACATAAATATAAATAGTAAAAGAAAATATTTAAATAATTAAATGCTATAATTTAGCAATTAAAATATTTTATAAATTTAAAAAATTTAAACGATTTTTTGTGTGTGTGTTTGTGTGTTTATGTGGGTGACATGTGGCATAGGTGGGTGCTTTTAATCTACTTAATCAAGTAGATGGATGTTTTTAATATTGTCAATAATTGGGGGACTAAAGTAATAGTTCAACTCAAGTTTAGGATTGTGTTCGATACTTATCTCTTTTTTTTAAAATTATTATTGGCATAATACATAAATATGTCCTTTAATTTGGCTTTAAATTACATTTATGCCCTTTAATTTTGGGTGTGCACAAGTAAGCATCTTGTATAAAGTTAAACAAATAGACACACATGTCCTACATGTCATTTTTTGTCTTACGTGGTGTTCTACGTGTATCATGTCACGTAGGACTCATGTGCTTACTTGTTTAAGTTTATACAAGTTTAAGTGTTTACTTGTGCAAATCCAAAGTTGAAGGGCGTAAATGTGAAATGAGGCAAAGTTAAAGGGTACATTTATGTATTATGCCTTTATTATTATTTGAACTCTCTATTTTAATTTGTTTGTTATATTTTCTTTTCAATCTATTTTCAAAAGGGATAATGCATAAGTCCCCCCTAACCTATGACCAAAATTTCAGAGACACACCTAAATTTAACCATGATCCTATTACCCCCTGAACTCATTTTATTCGTATTTTTGTGCACCTTTTGTGCTGATGTGACACCTTCAACCACCCAAGTTGGTTGTGTTTGTACACACTCGCCCGCCATGTGTGTAAATAATTTTTTAAAATTAAAAATTATTTTTTAAACAAAAAAATAAAAAATATTTCTCAATTTTTTAAAATAATATTTCGTATTATTTTAAAATAAATAATTTTTTAATTTTTTGTAAGAAAAATGTTCTTATTTTTTTTATCTTTTATTTAAATTAAGATAACTTTTTTTTACCTTGTATTGAAACTATTTTTTTTTACATACATTCATTTTTTCTCTTTTATTTTTCTATTGAGTTTATTTTCTTTGTCTTTCTTTTTTATTTGATTTCAAATGTCTTGTATTTAAAATAAGTTAATTTTGAACGGATATCAAAATAAGTGAAGAAAATCAAATAAAACATTAAAATTAAAGGACACTTTTAAATTGTTTTTTAAACACACACAATTTATTTAAAATAATTAAAATTGAAAAGATAAGAAATTAATTGAAAAAAATTTAAAGTGAAAATAAATTAAAATAAATATTTTACAAAGAAAGAAATAAAAATAACCAAATATATAAAAGTTTATTATCAATAATTATGTGTACTAACTAATTAAAAAGTGACCAATTAAAAAAAGACATGTGTCTAATTTGTTCACTCATCATTTGCATTCAAGAGAGTGTGCACACTCTCTATGACATATCAGCGTTTGGTGTATTTATTCCATCTTAAATTAGTTTAGGGGGGTAATAGGACACTAGTTAAGTTTAGGTATGTCTCTGGGATTTTTATCATAGTCTAGGAGAATACTTATGCATTTTCCCTTATCAAAAAGACAGTTTCTTTTTCTTTTTGATTATTCTTTAGTTTCATTTTTCCACTACATATTTATGACCACACAATTGAATGTCATCATTTTAGTACATTCCACATATTTTTTATTTAAGACTATAAAATTAAAAAATCTTTTTTACTTTTTGGAGTAAGGCACAAGTACCTTTTAGACTATGACCAAAATTCCAGAGGCACACCTAAACTTAACTAGGGTCATATTACCCTCTAATGTGTCTATTGTTCAATTTGATGAGATGTATTAGTGGTGAAATTAGAAATTTTGTTAAGGATGTCCAAGATTTAATATAAGCATAATATATAAACGTGACTCTTAACTTGGCTTCAACTGCCAACTATGGCCTTTAACTTTGGGTGTGCACAAGTAGGCACTTACACTTGTATAAAATTGAACAAATAGACACATTCGTCCTATATGACATTTTACATGGTAATTTTATGTCCTACGTGGATTCCTATTGTATTATGTAGGACACGTGTCTTGTTCAATTTTATATAAATTTAAAAGTCTTACTTGTGCACACCCAAAGTAAGTGGGCTCTAGCTCAAAATAATATTAGAGTAAATATCAATTTGAAATAGGAAGTGACACTACTACAAAACAACTTTTAGTGGCAATAGATAGACACTAATAATAAAGAGTACTAAAGTCTTTACCAGCATTAGTTAAGTGTCATTAGATCCAATGTTGCTAAAGGCTTTAGAGACATATACAAAGAGTGATAATTGCTGTTAAAATACATATTTAGCGGTAATTGAACTACTGTCGTTAATTATTTACAACTAAAGATCATTTTTGATGTAGTGTTAGTCTTAAAACTACTTATTGGAAATTAGTTGGTCATTGTTACATTTAGTTAGTTATTTTTCTATTTTAGTTAGTTACATTGGTTAATGTGCTAATTTCTGTTTTTAGGATATATATATATACTGAGTTGTACCCTTTGTGATATAAAAAAAAAAATAAGAGGAAAATTCAGTTTTGAATAAAAGTTCTCTCAATCAACTCTTCTTCCAAATTTGTTCATGGTATCAGAGCCGTGAGTCTACAAAGATCAGATTCACGATCCTCTCGTTTCCGCCATTGTTGAAGCTTGAGAACCATGGTATCAACATCAGAAGAAGTCGTCACAAGTTCAAGTTCAGATGTTTCGGCAGATACTCTTGAAGGAATTGAGAAGAATCGCAATCATCCTCTGTACTTACACCCTTCGGATACTCCGGGCAGTGTATTAACTTCAGTTCAACTCACGGGAACTGAAAACTACTCGTTATGGAGCAGATCGTTGATGATCAATCTGCGTGCAAAGAGCAAAGTAGGCTTTGTACTTGGATCTTGTCGAAAATCAGATTACAAGCCTGAATTAGGGGAACAATGGGAGAAGTGTAATGCTTTTGTGTTGGCTTGGATTATGAACACGGTTTCTAAGGAATTGTTGAGTGGGATTGTGTATGCATCAGATGCAGCCATGGTTTGGGCAGATCTGAATGAAAGATTCAACAAGGTTGATGGTTCTAGAAGTTACCAACTTCATCGAGAAATCTGTACTCTTCATCAAGGTAATCTTACAGTATCAGGTTATTTCACAAAATTGAGACTGTTATGGGACGAATTTGATGCGTTGGTACCTCCTCCTACTTGCAATTGTGATAAATCAAGGATGTATGTAGATCATTTACAATTTCTGCGACTTTTTGCTTTCTTGATGGGATTAAACGAAATGTATAGTCATGCAAGAAGCCAGATCTTGATGATGAATCCTCTTCCGAATGTAAACAAAGCATATGCTATGATAACTTCTGATGAAAGTCAGCGTATGACTGCTGTAAATAGAGTTGGTGGAGATGTTCATGAGTCGATGGCATTATATTCTGAAAAAAGAAATGATTCTGTGATGCAATCTAATAAGGGAAAAAATGTTAGTGGTACTTATGATCCTATGGCAATGTATATTGGACGAGGAAGTTATGGAAATACAGGAAATAGTAGCAATTTTAAACAAAAGAAGAATTGGCATTTGGTATGTGATTACTGTAAGTTGCATGGTTATACAAAGGATATATGTTTTAGATTAATTGGATATCCACCAGATTGGAAGTTCAAGAAGAAATTTGGGCCTGGTCAAGATGTGCCAAATGCAGGAAAAGCAAATCATGCATATGTTGATAGTCAGGGCAGAGATGAACTTGAGTCTGTGCAGGGATTGAATAATAATTCAGGAAATTTAGAACAAGCTGCAAAGATGGGGCAGAATGGACATGAAAATCGGCTAACAACACAACCTACTTTTACTCCAAATCAGTATAACAAGATTCTGCAGATGATAAACAGAGAAGATTCACAAGACTATATGGCAAATACTGCAGGTACTTATAAACTTTTATCTGTATGTAACACCAAAGCTAAAAGAAAAGATAATGAAGAGTGGATAATTGATTCTGGAGCAACTCGTCATATGACTTCTAAAGAAACCAAGTTAGATTACTCTGTTTCTGTACTAGATAGACATGTTCATCTACCTAATGGACAAGCAACATCAGTAACTAGAATTGGAAGCTGTAAAGTGTCAGTTGGTGACACATTGACGAATGTGTTAGTTGTTCCTGATTTTAAGTTTGATTTGTTATCAGTGTCACAGCTAACTAAACAGTTGAATTGTTCTGTGAATTTTTTCCCTGAGTTCTGTGTATTTCAGGACCTCTCAAATGGAAGGGTGAAGGGGATTGGTAAAGAGAGGAATGGTTTATACTATCTACCCAGTCAATTCCCAGAGAGAGTTGCACAGGATGAACAAAATGCATTGATGAGCAATATGGTTTTTAATTCAGAAGGCTTCAAGTGGCATAGTAGGCTAGGACATCCCTCCATGAAGGTGTTGAAAAGCTTGTCCTTGATCAAAAGTGGTGAAGATATAAATGAGTGTGATAATTGTCCAGTTTGTCCTCTTGCAAAACAAACTAGGCAACCTTTTCCATTAAGCATGTCAAAGACCTTTGTCATTTTTGACTTACTTCATTTGGATGTATGGGGACCATATAAGAGTCCTACATATGCTGGTTATAGATATTTCTTAACAATTGTTGATGACTATTCTAGGATGACTTGGTTATTTTTGATGAAATTCAAAAGTGATGTTTTCCAGATATTACAGTGCTTCTTTGTCATGGTTCAGACTCAATTCAATAAAACTGTTAAGAAGATCAGGTCAGATAATGGGACTGAATTTTTTAATAATGAGTGTAAAGCATTGTTTGAAAAATTGGGAGTCATTCATGAGAGTAGTTGTCCTCACACTCCACAACAAAATGGGGTAGTGGAGAGAAAACATAGACATATTCTTGAAGTAGCAAGAGCTCTAAGATTTCAAGGTTCTTTACCAATAAGATTCTGGGGAGAGTGTGTCATGGCAGCAGTATATCTAATTAATAGAATGCCAACTAGTGTTTTAAATGGACAGTCACCTTTTGCAATGTTTCATGGAATGCAGCCTGATCTAAGTCACTTAAGAACAATTGGTTGTCTTTGTTATGCAACTAAACTTGTCAAGAATGACAAATTTTCAACTAGAGCTGATGTATGTGTGTTCATGGGATATTCTTCTACTAAGAAGGGTTATGTTATTTACAGTTTAAACCACCAGAAAATGTTGGTAAGTAGGGATGTTATTTTTAAAGAGGAAGTGTTTCCATTTGCAACAAAGAAAAGGGACAAAGATGTGCCATTATTCAATCATCAATATATTACTACAGATTCTCAAGGTGTGGAGGATGTTATAACAGTCCAGGAACCAGCAGAGAGTGATGATACCTTGGAGTTTACTGATACTAATGATCATAACAATTCTGAAGAAGTTGAGTTAGAAGATAATTTGATACCTAATGTTCCAGTGGTTGCACCTATAACAACAAGACATTCAGAGAGGTCAAGTAATCCTCCAGTTTGGTTAAAAGATTATGTTACAAATGTTTCTGATCACCCTTATTCCATGTCCAAATATATAGCATATGATCATCTTTCTACTGGATATCAATCTTTTCTTGGTCATTTTTCTGAAGAAGTAGAACCTAGCACTTATGAGGAAGCAGTGAAGGATCCTAGGTGGGTGGAAGCCATGGAACAAGAGATTAAAGCACTAGAGGATAATGGTACATGGCAGATCATGAAATTACCTGAAAGAAAATCTGTTATTGGTTGTAAGTGGGTATTCAAAATCAAATATAAAGCAGATGGGATGGTTGATAGATATAAAGCAAGGTTAGTTGCTAAAGGGTATAATCAAACAGAAGGGATTGATTATCAGGAGACTTTTGCTCCTGTTGTGAAGATGGTTACTGTAAGAGCCATCATTGCTTTGGCAGCCATAGAGGTCTGGCCAATATTCCAAATGGATGTGTTTAATGCTTTTTTACAAGGTGATTTGTTTGAAGAAGTCTATATGGAATTGCCTAAAGGATTCAAGGGTGCAAAACAAAATTGTGTGTGCAAGCTAGTTAAGTCATTATATGGTCTTAAGCAAGCCTCAAGACAATGGAATGCTAAGCTCACTAAGGCATTGTGTGAATCTGGATACACACAAAGTCTTTTGGATTACTCATTGTTTACTAAGAAGAGTGATACAGGGATGGTAATAGTTTTGGTTTATGTTGATGATTTTTTGATTACAGGTAGTGATCCTGTGTTAGTTCAGGCTACTAAGCAAGTGTTGCATAGTCACTTCAAGATGAAGGACCTAGGAGAACTGAAATATTTCTTAGGAATTGAATTCTGCAGATCAGAAAATGGTATAGTAATGAATCAGAGGAAGTATGCATTGGAACTAATTTCTGAGGCTGGTCTTGCAGGAGCACAACCTGTTTCTACTCCTTTGGAGTGTAATATAAAGCTCACATCTGTTGCATATGACACAAGCAATGCTGATCCTTTTTTTCTTGATATAAGTAGATACCAAAGGATGATTGGTAAATTACTTTACTTGACTAATACTAGACCAGATATTGCATTTGCAGTCCAGAATCTGAGTCAATATATGCAACAACCTAAACATTCACATTGGAATGCTGCTTTGAGAGTGATTAAGTACATTAAAGGGAGTCCAGGTTTGGGGTTACTTATGAGTTCACACAAAGATACAAGGCTAACTGGATTTTGTGATGCTGATTGGGCAGCTTGCCTAAGTACTAGAAGGTCTGTGACAGGTTATTTATTGAAATTTGGTGACTCCCTTATCTCCTGGAAATCTAAGAAACAGAATACAGTATCTCGAAGCTCTGCTGAGGCAGAATATAGAAGTCTGGCAACGTTGACTACAGAGGTGGTTTGGGTAACTGGTTTGTTCAAAGAGTTATGTGTAAACTTGGAATCTTCAGCCATAATACACTGTGATAGCAAAGCAGCTCTTCAGATTGCTGCTAATCCTGTGTTTCATGAGAGGACGAAGCACATCGAAATAGATTGTCACTTCATTCGTGAGAAGATACTACAAGGGATAATACGAACAAATTACATAAATTCCAAAGTGCAACAGGCAGATGTCTTGACAAAAGCTCTTGGAAGAACTCAACATGATTTTCTTTTATCCAAGCTTGGATTATTGAATATCTTCAATACATCCAGCTTGAGGGGGAGTATTGGAAATTAGTTGGTCATTGTTACATTTAGTTAGTTATTTTTCTATTTTAGTTAGTTACATTGGTTAATGTGCTAATTTCTGTTTTTAGGATATATATATATACTGAGTTGTACCCTTTGTGATATAAAAAAAAAAATAAGAGGAAAATTCAGTTTTGAATAAAAGTTCTCTCAATCAACTCTTCTTCCAAATTTGTTCACTACTGCTCTAGACTTGAGCATACTTATAAAAGGTAGCAATCACCTTTTAATGAGAACGTTTTTTTATGTGTTTTGACTATTATATTATTTGGTTAATATTAATGTTTTTTATTTTTATAAAATTAGATAAAAACATGGGAAAATGCACAAGTTTTCCTCTAAATTATGACCGAAATTCCAGAGATACACCTTAACTATTCTAAAGTTCTATTACACCCAGAACTTTTTTTAAAAAATTTTGTGCACCTTTTTGGCTTACTTGGCATCCAAATATCTCCCACGCGCCTCAATTGAGTGGAGTCACTGAGTTACCACGTAGGACAAAAGGTATATAAAGTTACAAAAAAATAAGTTATGGGGTAATAGGACCTTAATTTAGTTAAGGTGTGTCTTTGAGATTTTGGTCATAGTCTAGGGGGTACTTGTGCATTTTTTCTTTTCTATTATTTAGAGTTAATGGTCAGAAATACATCTAAACTATATCAGTTTTTGAGTTTTATACTTGAACTATTGTAAGTGTGAATTTTTTTATCTAAACTATCACCCAATTGTTAGTGAAATACACCTTGACTAATTTATAATGTTTGGTTAATACACTCTCTTTTCTATTTAAATTTTTTATCATGTAGCACTCCATATGAAAAAATAATTTCACTGTGACAAAGCTAATTAAATTAATATTATGTTAAATGTTAGGATTAAAGATACAAATTATCACCATATAAAATAATTTATTTTGTTGTGTCTTATATCTTCTTCTCCACCTTATTAGTCGTGGTCTCATCTCAGCCGCGGGGTAAGTATCTCATATACTTGGAAGGGGAGAAAATTTAGATTGTTATGACCCAATTTCGAAAATTAAATGTTTCAAAGCCGATTTCACAACTTTGACAATTTTTTAAGTTCTTTGAAAAATTTATAATTTAGGAGCTGCCACGAAAAATTAAGAAAACCATTTAGAAGGAGTAATCTTTTTAAAAGAAAATATTTAAATAAATCAGAGTTGGGTAAGAGTTCAAATAATTCTCTAAGGAAGAGTTTAGGCATATTAGAGAATCCACTAACACGTAGCTGACCGACGAACTTTAAAGTTGTCTAATTTTTAAGAAAATAAACTTAGGAACACTTGTGAAAACATTTGTTTTAAAATAACTAAAATCTTTTGATACTTATACACTCATCTTATTCCAAGTATGAAATAAGTCAAATGCTAAAGTGTCAAAATAATAATTTTAACTTATCCGAGGTCGAGTTTTAGAGTTGAAAAATCAACACAATAACTTAAGCGTGGATTTGAAAATTAAATACAAAGATATGAATAATGTTCAAGTTAGTCTAAGAGCTTAAGTCGTTTAACTTGAAAGAATTTTGAGAATCTAAATACTTAAAGATGACAAAATAGAAATCCATAAAGCAAAAGTCCAAAGGATTCATTTAAGTTAAGAAAAAAGTTAACAAGAGTTGGCATTCATAATAATAATAAAAAAATATAGAAATAATAACAGGAAACTTAAAGAAAACAGTGAATTGAAATTTTCAGCGCACATTCGACCATTTTGGGGCAGAAATTAATGCTCTCGCCGTTTGACTTTAGGCTTGGGTCCAAATCACAACTCTGATCCTGTTTGTGTTATTCTTAAACTTTTTCAAGTCCAAGAAATGCTCTTCTTCTAGCCCTTTGGGGCTGCACCAAATTTGCTTTATTTTGACCAAATTGGTTAAAATACTAGCTTCTGTTTCACAATTTTGATAAAGGTCGACTCAAATAGAGGAGGATGCAAGGGATGGGGAGTCCACGGAACTCATTCGGAAAGAGTTCATGCCAAAATAACGAGGAAATAAGAATTAGAATCAATACGAAACAATATTAAATTAAGCTAAGAACTTAATATGCCTATTTAACAGTACATCAGAAACCATATTAGGCATTACAGACAAATAGCAAATCTAAAAATAAAAATAAAAATGTGTCCTCTATTTCAAATCAATATATATGCATAATATGACGCTCGAATTTATTGACAACAAATCCTCGAGTTCGAAAGGATTCCAAAGGAAACACAGTGAGTTCACTTGTTACCGTACCAACCAAAATAACAAATCATATGACCATCGGTAATTCATAGTTTCTCAAATCTGATAATGTGGTGATTCGGACAGATTTTCAAAGCAAAGAAGGCTAGACAAATATCCAAACTCAAACTATTGTTTAAAGTGGAGGATATAAAAGATAGCTAGAGAAAAAGACTACTACAAGAAGCTTTACAATCAAGTAAACTAAACTATTAAGAGCAAATATCAGGTATTTAAGAAACTGTTAATAGAAGAAATAAAACACTAAAACCTTAGTTTTAAATCTAATTAACCAGTTTGCATATTAAAGTTTTCAAATCAGTGAATTGTTATCCATAACGCATAACAAAACTAAGCATCTACAACAGAAATTAACACAAAGCAGAAACTATACAAAGCAAGTATAGATGGTATAGAACAGGAAACTTAACAGAAATATAGAAATTTGTGAGATTTGTTGGGAAAACGCGGACAAGCACAACAATATATATGGTAAAAGTAATGGAAATAAAATGGGAAAATAACGACACCAAGAATTTTACGTGGAAACCCTTCTAAATAAGGGAAAAAACCACGGCCAAGAGGAGCAACTGATATTACTATAGTAAGGAATTTTACACTGTGTAGTCACGAATACAATACTCAAAGTGACTACTACACACTCAAAAGAAACAACACTCTTTTGGTTTCCGTCTTACTAAAATATCGCTCACACTCTATTTTTCTTCACAGACTATTCTTTTGTATAGTCTATGGAATACCTCACTTTGCTCTCAAAATGATTTTTCTCTCTAACTTGGTGTGTTCTACAAATGAGCAAGAATGCTCTATTTATAGAAGGATAAAACCATGCCTATGTCACTAATGACATAGGTAAAATAGCAAAGTCAAAAATGGTTTGCAAATCTTACCAATTTGCCAACTACCAAGTCTTAATTTTCAACTCCAATTACTATTCCTTTTTAACAATTGCTTGTACCAATTGAATAGCTAAAGTTGACTAAAAATGGGATGGATTCAACAAATCTCCCCTCCAGTCCCATTTACTGGAAGAAGGTATCTTCATCTTCTTTAGAGAGAGCTCATACCCACAAGTTCTTTGCATAAATCGAACTTGTCTTTCGGTATCGTCTTGGTCAGCATATCTGCAGGATTTTCACTTGTGTGGATCTTTTTGACGTGAAATGATTCACTCTCCACTTCCTCACGAATCCAATGATATCTGACGTCGATGTGTTTTGTTCTTGCATGGTACATGGAGTTCTTGCTCAAGTCTATTGCACTTTGACTGTCACAATAGACAATATACTCCATCTGATTCAAACCAAGCTCTTGAAGAAATCGCTTTAGCCATATCATCTCCTTGCCGGCTTCAGTAGCCGCAATATACTCAGCTTCAGTTGTAGATAGTGCAACACACTTCTGCAACTTTGACTGCCATGATATAGCTCCCCCTGAAAAAGTAAACAAATATCCAGTAGTGGATTTTCTGTTATCAAGGTCACCTGCCATATCAGAATCTGTATAGCCTTTCAAGATTGGATTTGATGCTCCAAAACACAAGCATTCATCTGAGCTTCCTCTAAGATACCTGAGTATCCACTTCACAGCTTCCCAATGCTCTTTTCCTGGATTTTCGAGAAATCTGCTGACAACACCAACTGCGTGAGCAATATCAGGTCTAGTGCACACCATTGCATACATTAGACTTCCGACGACGGAGGAATATGGAACTTTGGCCATGTTCTCTTTTTCCTCCCTAGCTGTAGGACACATCTTCTTGCTCAATTTCATATGACCAGCAAGAGGTGTACTAACAGGCTTAGCATTCTTCATATTGAAGCGCTCCAGTACACGTTCAATGTACTTCTTCTGGGACAAATAAATCTTTCTTTTATCTCTAAGACGAGTAATTCTCATGCCCAAAATTTGCTTGGCATGACCCAAGTCTTTCATAGAAAAAGACTTACACAACTCTTTCTTCAGCTCGTCAATCTTGGAAGTATTCTTGCCCACAATCAACATATCATCCACATACAACAGGAGGATGATAAAATCATTGTCAGAAAATTTTTGTACAAATACACAATGATCTGAAGAAGTCTTCTTATAGCCTTGCTCCCCATAACAGATTCAAACTTCTTGTACCACTGTCTAGGAGCTTGTTTTAGGCCATAAAGACTCTTTTTGAGTTTGCACACAAAATTTTCTTTTCCTTCTACTTTGAAGCCCTCAGGTTGTTCCATATAAATCTCTTCTTCTAGGTCACCGTGAAGGAAAGCCGTCTTCACATCCATCTGCTCAATCTCTAAATTAAGACTAGCAGCCAAACCTAGAACTGTGCGAATCGAGGACATTTTCACAACAGGAGAAAATATTTCGTCAAAGTCAATACCTTTCCTTTGACCGAATCCCTTAACAACCAATCTAGCTTTGTACCTGGGCTTCAAGTTGTGTTCTTCAACTTTAACTTTGAACACCCACTTGTTCTTCAAAGCTCTCATGCCCTTGGGCAATTTTACCAACTCATAAGTTTGGTTCTCATGCAAAGACTTCATCTCATCTTGCATGGCTTCAATCCATTGATCCTTGTGCTTATCTTCCATGGCCTCCTCATAACATTCAGGTTCTCCCCCGTCAGTGAGTAACACATACTCATTGGTGAATAACGGGAGGAAGGAAACCGCTGTCTTGTGGACCTCCGAAGCGGAATATTTGATTCGTCCACAACTTCATGAGCAACAGGATCATCAATAACAATATCATTGTTATTATCAACATCAACATGTTGATTCGATACATGATTCTGGGTGTCACCATGATTATCAAACCCAACAACATCATGCACACTTGTGTGAGGAACGTCATCATGATGAATTATACCATCAAAACTTGAAGATTCTACCTTCTCCGCTTTGTCAATATCTTCAATTGTTTGATTCTCCATGAAAATAATATCACGGCTTCTCACAAGTTTCTTTTCAATTGGATCATATAGCCTGTAACCAAATTCATCTAGGCCATATCCAATGAAGATGCATTGCCTTGTCTTGGCATCTAACTTTGACCTCTCATCTTTTGGCACATGTACAAAAGCTTTGCAACCAAATACTCTCAAATGGTCATAGGAAACATCCTTTCCATACCAAACACTATTTGGTACATCACTTTGCAAAGCAACAGCAGGAGATAGATTAATAACATGTGCAGCGGTCAATAAAGCCTCACCCCAAAATGAGTTCGGCAACTTTGCTTCAGAAAGCAAACATCTAACTCTTTCCATCAAGGTCCTGTTCATCCTCTCAGCCAAACCATTAAGCTGAGGAGTCTTGGGAGGAGTCTTCTGGTGTCTAATACCTTGATGCTTGCAGTATTCGTCAAATGGTCCACAATATTCACCACCATTATCAGTACGAATGCATTTCAGTTTCTTTCCAGTTTCTCTTTCAACTGAAGCCTGAAACTGCTTGAAGACACCTAACACTTGGTCTTTAGTCTTCAAGACATAGACCCAAAGTTTTCTCGAGCAATCATCAATGAAAGTGACAAAGTAGAGTGCACCACTAATGTCTTTGTCTTCATTGGACCACATAAATCAGAGTGCACCAACTCAAGCAACTCTGTCTTTCTCGAAGGGGGTAGGACTTAAAGGAAACTCTATTTTGTTTACCAGCCAAGCAGTGCTCACACTTTTCTAATTTAGCACTTTGGAAATTTGACAATAATTTCTTCTTGGCTAGAACATTAAGTCCTTTCTCGCTGATGTGGCTAAGCCTCTTGTGCCATAATGTTGAAGAGCTATCGCTCTCAACCGCATTCACCATATCAACACAAGCAGAGGCCGTAGTCCAATATAGACCACGACGTTTGTTACCACGAGCCACAACCAAGGAACCCTTGATGAGCTTCCATTTTCCATCACCGTTGGTACTAACATATCCTTCATCATCTAAAACACCAACAGAAATTAGGTGCAGACGAACATCAGGAGCATGTTTCACATTGTTCAAAACTAGTTTAGTTCCAACACTAGTTTTCAAACAATTGTACCAATACCAACCACCCTAGAAACAGTCTCATTACCCATACTCAAGTTCCAAAATCACCAGGAGTATAGGAAGAGAAAAAATCCTTCCTTGATGTCACATGGATGCGGCACCAGTATCCACAACCCAGCTTGACTCATCACAAGCAATATTTATCATATCCGCATCAAGGAAGTAACAAGATCTTCGGTGGTAACGGTGGCTAGGCAATTTTCATTGCCATCTTCTTTAGTTTCCTCTTTGTTTTTGTTCTCCCTCTTCAACTTCCTGCAGAACTTCTTCGTGTGCCCTTTCATACCACAATGATAGCACTCAATATCCTTAAGTCTGCCTCTGGATTTGCTCTATTTTGTTCTCTATTCTGAGAACCACGAGTTTTGTTTCTCCCCTGGGGCCAGTTATCAGGACATCCGACGAAGAGGAACCTTGAGTTTTTCTTCTCATCTCTTCGTTCAAGACACTACTCTTGGCGGAATCCATAGAGATCACACCATCCGGAGCAGAATTTGACAATGACGTTCTAAATGTTTCCCAAGAGTCTGGTAGGGAACCAAGTAGAAGCAAGCCTTGAATTTCTTCATCAAATTTGATGCCCATAGCAGATAATTGGTTCATGATCCCCTGAAAATTATTCAGATGGTCTGTCATCGGAGAACCATCATGATACTTCAAACTCAACATCTGCTTTATTAAGAACATTTTGTTGTTGCCAGTCTTCCGAGCATACAAACTTTCAAGATGCTCCCATAGGGTTCGAGCATGTGTTTCCCAGAAATATGGTTCAACACATTATCGTCGACCCATTGCCTAATGAATCCACAAACCTGTCTGTGCAACAGATTCCACTCTTCATCTGTTTTATTATCAGGCTTTACAGTGGTAAATACTGGTTTGTAAAAATTCTTAACATAAAGCAGATCTTCCATTTTCCCCTTCCAAATGGCATAATTAACACCATTCAAAGTAACCATTCTACTTGTGTTGGCTTCCATTGTTTTCCCCAAAAAATATAGTTATCGCAAATCAAAGTAAATCTTTTCTGATGTGGAAGTTCAGACTGTGCTGCAACCACAGAGCATACTCAGATAAAACCTTGGCTCTGATACCAGTTTGTTGGGAAAACGCGGACAAGCACAACAATATATATGGTAAAAGTAATGGAAATAAAATGGGAAAATAACGACACCAAGAATTTTACGTGGAAACCCTTCTAAATAAGGGAAAAAACCACGGCCAAGAGGAGCAACTGATATTACTATAGTAAGGAATTTTACACTGTGTAGTCACGAATACAATACTCAAAGTGACTACTACACACTCAAAAGAAACAACACTCTTTTGGTTTCCGTCTTACTAAAATATCGCTCACACTCTATTTTTCTTCACAGACTATTCTTTTGTATAGTCTATGGAATACCTCACTTTGCTCTCAAAATGATTTTTCTCTCTAACTTGGTGTGTTCTACAAATGAGCAAGAATGCTCTATTTATAGAAGGATAAAACCATGCCTATGTCACTAATGACATAGGTAAAATAGCAAAGTCAAAAATGGTTTGCAAATCTTACCAATTTGCCAACTACCAAGTCTTAATTTTCAACTCCAATTACTATTCCTTTTTAACAATTGCTTGTACCAATTGAATAGCTAAAGTTGACTAAAAATGGGATGGATTCAACAAGATTAACCCATATAAAACAACAAAGAAATCATACTATCGAATATTAAAACAACATGCCTATCCTATAGTATTTAAGTCAAAATCTAACAAAATGGAAAGCAACCAACAACTTAGAGCAATCGAATGCTAAAGTCGGGGAAGAAAAACATGGTTATGTAATATTGCACAGCTATGGATCAAAGAAGCTAAGGTAGGAACTAAAGTATTTTCTGGGTTTTGTTTCTTGGCATTGCGAAGGAAGAAGAGGAACGATGAGTATAGGGGTGGGCTAGCGGGTTTGGGCTAGGTCATCTTAATGAATTTGGGCCAAAAATTTTGTCATCTCATGGTCCAAATATGGACTAAATAAAGTCCATTAAGAGAGTTTCAAAGGGAAATGAGAGGAATTATTAAGTCTAACTAATTACTCGAGCTTCTCAACTTTTACAATATGAAAATAATTAACTTGATTCAAAATAAAAAGAAAAAATTCGTAAACTAGTCAAAAAATATAACATAATTAGTAAAAACCTCTATACTTCATAAAAATTTGTAAAAATGTCAAAATGTCATTATTTTAGAAAACATTTTGTATCCTAATTTACTTCCTATTTTGTCTCACCTAAATTACACATTTTTCAATTCTCTCTCTCTCTCATAATTTTTTTTACATAAATATTGAGGTGAATATTTTATTGTGATCAATTTGTATGTAACTCTCACATTGTATACAAACGAATTTGTATTTCTTTTTATTTTTGTATTTATCATAATGATATACTAACAAAGTCACTATTATATTTCAATTAAAGTTAATATTCATTGTGTTCATTTTTGTATTTCAACATCAATTTCAATGACAACAAGTCTATATTTCTGTTTTACTATGTTTTCATCATAATTGTATACCAACAACTTTGTATTTTATGTGCTCAATTTACCATTCAAATTAAAATTGATATTTTACTTTAATAGCAAAAATTAAAAATTGTATCCAGTGATTAAAATTGTATTACATGTCTGTCAAATATATATTTCTATTATTTGTATTATAAAAACATTATTGATTGTATCTCACTATAATTCAATCATTACTTACGAATATGATTTAAGAAAGGCTACACAATTCTAAAAAAAAAACATACAAAGTGAATATAATACAATCAGTTGAGGGAAGAATGCAATATTATTAAAAAAAAATACAAATTAACTCTGAAAAGAAATATGATATATTTATACTTAAGAAATACAAATTCATTTGGCATACCTATTGAGATGACTACAAACTAAAAAAGAAATACAATATTCTTAATAAAAGTACAAATGTTGAGCAAGATAAAAATAATTGACAAACAAAAATTAATATCAATACAATTCTGGTATGAATATAATTTTTGCAATTTTCTTTCTTTGACTCTCTCTTTCTTCTTCGCCTGCTATGTGTTTTATTTTCTTCTTAAACTCAAATACAAATCTGTATTAACTTGTGCATTAGTAAAACTGTTTCGTCATTCAATAAAAAAAATTATCCAAAAAAATAAAAAAATATTCATGTCAAAACTCCCATACAAATTAATGATTCAACAATTAACGAATACTTGATCGATTGTATTTCACTGATTATATCAAAGTTCCAGTTGAAAATTCCTTCTCAAAATTGTTTGTCAATGAAATTATACTCGTTTCCAAAATCTTCTCGTAAAAAAACGCAAATTTAATGGAACTCACTTCAACAAAGAGGATTTTAGTATCGCCACAAACATAGGATAGTTGATGATCGTGAGGACGAATTTGAATTTTTCCACCATAGCTACACATTAGCTTAATCTTAGGATTCTCCATTGTTGCCGGCGCAAAATTTCATGCGAGAATAATGAAGAAGACAAATGATTTGGTTTTTTGGGATTTTTTTAGATTTTTTTTTTAGGGAAAATGCTCAAGTACCCACTCAACCTATGCCCGAAATTTCAGAGACACACTTATACTATACTAAGGTCCTATTACCACCCTGAACTTATTTTATAAGTAATTTTCTACTCCTTTTCGGCCTACGTGGCACTATCTTGTGGGCCCAACGGTGGTTGACTTTTTTTTCAAGCTAGTGCCACGTAGGCCGAAAAGGGGTAGAAAATTATTAACAAAACAAGTTTAGGGGGGTAATAGGACCTTAGTATAGTATAAGTGTGTCTCTGAGATTTCGGGCATAGGTTGAGGGGGTACTTGTGCATTATCCCTTTTTTTTTATGTAAAGATGAGAGATATTAAGTCATATGTTCCTTTTATAAAATATTGAATTTGTAACTGATGAATATTTTATCCGGTATACTCCTTTTAAAAAATATTCTCTTCCCTAAATTTCTCCTTTCTATTATTAAATAATAGTATTCTTTCAATTAAAATAAAATAAAAAACAATGTGAATTAAATACATAACAAGCTAAAAAATTGATATTTTTAATAAATATTGAAAGTGTGACTAAGGGATCCTATTAAATGTTAAAATATTGACATTTTGAAAAAATTTCCAAATAAAAATAACCGTAATTTAAACTAAATTAACTTAATAAAATACTTACTAAAAAAATTAAAATCTTTTTGAGATGAATATACTAATTATATACAAAATTATATAAAACATATATATTACTTAAAAATTATAAAAGTGGTGAAAACTACTTAACTTGAAAAATATTTTGAATTTTATAAAGTCAATTATTTTAATCGTTTGAAATTTAAGAAACTAGAAAGTCAATTCCTATAAATATTCATTCCCTAATATTAATAACCTGTGTGGTGAGATTAGTGAAATTATGAAATTTTTTAATGTAAACTATTTATAACCAACACAAAATTGTCTTATTTGGACTAGTGAATTCCAAATAATAGAGGTTAATAGCCAAGTGGCAACTAACCATTATAAAGTCACACAATTTTAAAGATGATATTGTAAAGTATTCTTTGATTATCTGCCTTGACCTTGCTTTGTGCCTTTGGTCTTTGGCTCAACAATAAGATAAATGTAATATATTGGAAAGTGAATATTTTTGCCTTACTGATTGCTTTGCTTTTTGCAGAAAAGGGGATATTATTGTTTTCTTTCCACTTCCCTTTTTATAATGGAAGACTCTTGAAAGCAATTTGAGTCTATTTAAATGTTATTTTATTCTACCTTTTTTTTTCTTCCTTTAACTTCTTGTTCAAGTAAAAAAAAAGTTTTTCAATTTTGAAAGATAAAGAATAATATCATAACTTATAGTTATTAGTTATATATAAATTTTTCAATTATTATTATTATTATTATTATTATTATTATTATTATTCACTTTTTTCGTTCTAATTTATATTTCATTTCTAGATTATATCATACATATATATGCTCTATATGAGACTTGAGTTATATTCAATGGCTAATAACTTATTATTGAACTTGAATGTCCACAAATTAACTTACGAATCGACAATAAAACGGATTAAATTATGAACATCCCTAAAAAGTATTAGTTACTTGGTGGATCCCTTTTAAAAAATAATTACTTATTTTAAGTATACTTTTTTATTATTGCCATTTATAGCAATATATAGCATTATTATATATTTATTTTAGGGATAATTGTATATAATAGCAAACTAACAACCTAAAATAAATGGAGTAGCTACTGTTTGATTTAATTGTGCCCCATAGCAAACTTTTGCCAAAGTTTGCCAGTCGCCTCTCTCCCAAAACTCTCGCTCGCCACTCTCCCATTCTCGCTCGCCACTCTCCCTCTGCTCGCGTCTCTCGCTTTATACAACAGAAGTGTATAAATTATGTTTCTGTTTTGTATAAAGCGAGAGAAAATTGTATATACACATGCAAAAACATATATTTTCGTGCTATACACTTAATTATGCAATTTACAAATATTTTACTTCGATTCAATTGTATACAAATGCAAATTTTATACAAATATTGCAGCGAAAAAGGCCAGCGAATTATACAATTGCGAATTATACAATTGCAGTGAAATATAATTTTCTCTCGCTTTATACAAGAGAAGTGTATAAGTTGTGTTTCTATTTTTGTATAAAGCAAGAGAAAAACATATATCTTCTTCCTATACACTTATAGTTATACAATATACAAACATTTTACTTCGATTCAATTGTATGCAAAGCAAATTTTATACAGATATTGCAGCAAAATAGGCTAGCGAATTATACAATTGCGCATTATACAATTCCAGTGAAATAAGCCAGCGAATTATACAATTGCAGCAAAATAGGCCAGCGAATTATACAATTTAGGCCAGCGAATCATACAATTGTATATGTATAGCGAGGCCAGCGAATTATACAATTGTATATGTATAGCGAATTATATAGTTATATGTTTGCTATGGAGTGCAATTATGCAAACTTTTCTATAGTATACAAATATGAATTTTTTGTTTGCTATATGTGAAAGTTGCCCTTTATTTTATATATGTTTCTCACCTCTTTCTCCCTTTTTATTCTCTTTGTGCAAGATATCATTAATATTTAAGAGCTACAATTGAATGATCCACATTCTTTAACCACAAATACAATTCCTTTTTTTATTATATATATGTATATATATAATTAAAACAGGACCAAAGGTTCACTTTATTTCAAATGGAAACAGAGAGCCCAAATCTACAAACAAACAAACATAAAAACCCAAAGACCATAAGTTCAAATTGTTATTGCTCTAAAGGGAGAAGCAAATCTTGAGCTTATTTTTTCTTTATCTGTCCCCGAAAATTAAATTGTCAGACATTATAATGGTATTAAAGTTGTTGATCCTTCAATACTTAATGTGGTACAAGAAATAATGTGGATCAAAATAAACGTTAACAAATCTGTAGCTCTTATAAAAAAAATTAGCCCTTAAAGTTACTATGTATATTGTTTTTTTTTAAAATTGTATTAAATTGGAAAGATGTCTGTAATGTGCATGTATTATAAGTGTATTATAAATTATTTGGGTTGGGATCACTAAAAAGAGAGTGAAGTCTGCAAATGTATTATAAATATATTATTAATGAATAAACATATATTATACATGTCTTATAAATTAAAATAAATCAGCACAATTAGATTAGTAATGTTTTTTTTTCTATGCATCACCAATAAATTATAATGAATTAAACTTTGAATTAAAAATGTATTTCACACATCAAAATTGAATTAAAAGAGAAATAAACATGAATGCAAAATGTAGCAAACAAAAGAGCTGTCAATGATTCGTAAACTGAATAAAACTTGATTCAATAATGAATTAGACAAGTAATTTGATCGTAATAAATGAAAAAACATAATAAACTGCCAAATGAATTAAATTTGAATTAAAAATGTATTACACACATATTAAAGTTGAATTAGAAGCGAATTAAACATGAATGCATAATATAGCATATGAAAAAGCAATTTGTGATCTGTAAGCTGAATAAAACTTGTACCAATAATGAATTAAACAAGTAATTCAATTGTAACAAATTAATCAATAAACTGTAAAATGAATTAACTTATATTAAAAGTGTATTACACAAATATTAGTGTTGAATTATAAGAGAGAATTAAACATGAATAAAAATAAATTAATTGATGAAAGACCAAACAATGATCTATAGAGTGAACTAAACTTATATCAATAATGAATTAAACAAGTAATATAATCTAACAAATAATAAACTACAACATTATTTAAATTTGCATTAAAATGTATTACACAATATTAAAGTTGAATTAAAAGAGAAAATAAAGAATAAATGAAAAATGTAACAAATAAAAGACACGATAAACTGAATTAAGCTTGTATTATTCTTGAATAAAATATGTATTATATGTGTGTTATAAAATATTTTGGTTTGTATCACTAAGAACATGAGTGATGTTTACAATATGTATTAAAAATGTAATGTGCATGTATTATAAAGGCCCAATACATAAGCAGGTCCCTAAACTTGTTGGGTTTTTTCCCTCAGGTACCTCAACTATGTTATTTTCCTATTAAATCATTGAACCACCCATAGTTTGTTCTTTTTTAACATCGTTGGCTGATGTGGAACCATATTTTGTGAGGGGTATTGATAGAGGATACATATGTTGTTCCAGAACTCATTAGTCCAACTAATAGTGAAAATGTTTGAGAATAATTGTGTTCTACTTCAAGTCATTTGAACACATTCGAAAAGAAATAAGGCTAACATACAGTTAGTCTTCATTCCTTCAATCAAAATTATTACTATACGAACACAATTGAAGGAATTTACAATAGAAAAACCGATCAAAATCAGAACAATATTTAAAAGGAACAAATTATAGGTGGTTCAATGATTCAATAGGAAAATGGTGTAGTTGAGATATCTGAGGGTAAAAACCCAACAATTTTTCTGTTGAGAGATCGACAAAAGCTCATTTTCAAGCCTTTGTAGTCTGGTATCATTCTTTTTGTAAAAATCGTTACCAAGGTATCCCAAACTTCTTTGGGTGTCTTGGCATTCTTAATTCGTTGCAATAGCTCATCCTTGATTGTTACAGAAAGAACAAACATGGCCCTTCCATCTTTTACCTTCCACCTTTTTGCTGCTTCAAAATCTATTGGTGGTGTGTTGTGTGATCCACCGATGATATCCCATAATTCTTGGATGAGAAAGTAATATTGCATTCTCGCACTCCATGATCCGTAGTTGCTTGCATTGATCTTCTCAACGCTATTGAGAATGCCTGTGAAATCCATCATTGATAAGTGCCTCGCGATTTGTAGCCTTCAATAATAGCTTGTAGGATCTTCTTTAAGTTCCTGCCTCGCTATTATAAACCAGGATATGATACAACTTGTTGAATATTTTTGGGTGTGGAGAGGACGGAAACACTATCGATTTCTTACAACTTGAATTTTATTATATCATAGTAAGGATCCGCTTCGGTCTTACAATCTTAATCACACTTGTTGTTTGATTTAGCAACACTTTTTACTTGAGCACTCACTCTTGTTTGCTCTCTTACTTTCTTTCTTTCTTGGTTTGTTAATTGCTTGATTTCTTGCTTGGTTTCATACAACTAAAATGGACCACCTCTATTTATAGGAGGTGATGGAACAATCTAGCTAAGAAAATTTTTCTACTATATTCTAGAATATTCTTTCAACTACTTAATTCTAGAACTACCCTATCTACAACATTTCTAGACTATCCTTTCTAGAATACTCATTCTAGAGTTCTTTATTCAATTCTCCATACCTCCGGAATATTCTAGATTTTTCTTGACTTGTATTAAGTATATAATTAAGTTGGTGATAAATTCTTAACATGAACTCTTTTGACCTCCATGTGCTTACTTTTTATATTTTGGATCCATTGGTCTAGTGGATGCACACATTAATTAGGGCCTAGTCCATATATTCTAACAACTCAATAGACACTACTAAAAAAACAGTGAATACCGACCTAGAAATACCGACCTCCAGAGGTCAGTTTTCCTGAAATACCGACCAAAAACCGACTTCCCAGCTTAAGCCAGAAAAAGCTTGGTCGCTATTCAACTCCGACCTCTGGAGGTCGGTATTTACTGACCTGCGTAGGTCAGTTTTAATTTATGTCGGTAAAAATTTTTATTTTATTTTTTGACTTCCGGAGGTCAGTTTAATATATTTGTTTATTTTTTATTTTTATTATTTCCGTCTTCCGGAGGTCAGAATTTTTAATTATCAAATTTTAGAATACCGACCTCCGGAAGTCGGTATTTTTATTTCCTATTTTTTAGATTCTGACCTCCGGAGGACGGTATTTTCATTTCTTATTTTTTAGATTCCGACCTCTGGAGGTCAGTATTTCTATTTATTATTTTTTAGATTCCGACCTCTGGAGGTCGGTATTTCTATTTCTTTATTTTTAGATTCCGACTTCCGGAGGTCGGTATTTTTATTTCCTATTTTTTAGATTCTGACCTTCAGAGGTCGGTATTTTTATTTCTTATTTTTGAGATTCCGACCTCCGGAGGTCGGTATTTGTATTTCTTATTTTTGAGATTCCGACCTCCGGAGGTCGGTATTTCTATTTCTTATTATTTAGATTCCGACCTCCGGAGGTCGGTATTTTTATTTCTTATTTTTTAGATTCTGACCTCCAGAGGTTGGTATTTCTATTTCTTATTTTTTAGATTCCGACCTTCGGAGGTCGGTATTTCTGCTACAAATCTAACACCATTGAGCTGCAATTTGAGTATCCCACCTATATATTTATATCAAAACAACCCAAAGAATTTCAAATAAGCTATTTCAAAATAAACTTCATCCAACTCAAAGAATTCCAAATGAGCTATTTTAAAATAAACTTCATCCAACCAAAACAACACAGTATTTTCAAAATATACATTAAACTATTTCAAAATAAACTTCATCCAACTTCAAATTAAACTAAAATACGATCAAACAATTCTAAAAATATAGAAGTCTAAAATGTCAAACCAATACAACTACTCCTTATCACCGTCACTCTCCTTATCACCCTTATCATTCTCATCACCCTCCTGATCAGCTCCATCATCACTACTTGCGGGACATGGAGGAAGAATATTTCCTGATTCAAAAAGAAAAGTTAGTTGGGCCTGAAGCGCTACATACCTCTTGTTCTCTGCCTCCTTTGATGCCGCAATCTCCACCTCTCTCTTCCTCATGATGTCGGTATTTATACCGACCTCATTAGGTCGGTATTTAGATGAAAGATAAATATCGATCTCATGCGGTCGGTATTTAGATGAGGTAAAAATACCGACCTCATGAGGTCGATATTTGGATGAAGAAAAAATACCGACTTCATGAGGTCGGTATTTGGATGAAATAAAAATACCAACTTCATGATGTCAGTATTTGGATGAAATAAGAATACCGACCTCATATGTCGGTATTTGAATATGGATGAAATAAAAATACCGACCTTATTAGGTCGGTATTTAGATGAAAGATAAATACCGATCTCATTAGGTCGGTATTTAGATGAAGTAAAAATACCGACCTCATTAGGTCGATATTTGGATGAAGAAAAAATACCGACTTCATGAGGTCGGTATTTGGATGAAATAAAAATACCGACTTCATGATGTTAGTATTTGGATGAAATACCGACTTCATGATGTCAGTATTTGGATGAAATAAAAATATCGACCTCATGATGTCGGTATTTGAATATTGTTGAAATAAAATATCGAAAATAAAATATGTTTATTCATTTATTTTATTTAATACCGACGTCAAGAAGTCGGTTTTTATTGTAATTAATTTTTTCCGCAAAAAATACCGACCGTTTGAGGTCGGAAATTTTTTTCCCTCCTTATTTTGCCTAAAAACCAACTAGTTTTATTATTTTTAACAATACTGACATTCGGAGGTCGGAAATTACCGACATCATTTGAGGTCGGTAATTTTTAAGTCGGTATTCATTGTTTTTTTAGTAGTGAGAACTCCATAAATTATCATGAACTTATTGTGTCATGTGACCTCATTTTAACTTCTCATCCAACAATTAAAAGGTATGAAACTCGCAAAATAATATCAGTTTACGGAAATTTTAACCTATTCACTCTTGCACTATGCTATGCAACAAAGGTATGTTACGATCCAAACCCATTAGAAAAACATTGCAATTTGTCATCAAAGAAATTGTAAACTTAGAAGAACCATTATGGGAAAACAAAATAACTAGAACTGTTCATATTAAAGTTGGAGAACTTCTTAATAGATAATAACTCATAATCCAGTTACATTCGTGTAATGACCCTCTTGGTCTTTTCTGTGTTTTGTCTTTTATGTGTCGTTTAGAGCATTCTTATAGCGACCCCAAGTCATTTATAACTTACTGGGACTGACAGTTTGGTCACCTGATCGTTCGTTTGGTTATTGTGAGAGTTTTAGTGTATTTGGAGCTTGTGAACCTTGAATGATTATTTTCGATCAAAAGTTCAAGAAAATAACATCATAATACTCGCGGAGTCAGAGTGAGCATGATAGTGCTCCTAACATTGAGAATTCAACAACTTTATGTCAAGTTCTCGAAGTGCGAGTTATACCTTGAGTCTGTAGCATTCTTGGGAAACGTAATGTCCAAGGAGGGTATTAGAGTTTATCCGGCAAAGATTGAGGCTATTCGTGGTTGGGACATATCCACTTTTATTATTGAGGTTCGTAGCTTTGTTGGGTTAGTGAAATACTACAGGCGCTTTGTTGAGTTTTTTTTTTTTTTTACTATTGAAGCTTCTTTGACTCGGTTGACTCGCCGTGATGTTCCCTTTGTGTGGTGAGAGGAGTGCGAGATGAGCTTTCGGAAGCTCAAGGAGTTGCTTACTACCGCTCTTATATTGACTCTTCCACTTGAGGGCAAGGGCTCACGATTATTGTGATGTATCCGGCGTTGGTTTGGGTTGTGTATTGATGTAGCAATGCCGGGTTATTGCTTATGCGTCGAGCCAACTTAAGGTCCATGAGCGAAACTACCCCACATATGACTTGGAGTTGGCGGCGGTAGTTTTCGCGCTTAAGATTTGGAGGCACTACTTGTATGGAGTTTGATGTGAAATCTATACCGATCACAAGCGTCTTCAGTACATCATGAGCTAGAGGGACCTTAATTCGAGGCAGCCTCGTTGGATTGAGCTGCTGAAGGACTACGACCTCTCTATACTCTATCATCCGGGCAAGGTGAATGTGGTAGTGTACGATTTGAGCCGGAAGGCGGTGAGTATGGGTAGTCTAGCCTTCTTATCTGCGAAGGAGAGACCCTTGGATTTGGACATTCAGTTCTTAGCTAATAGCATGGTTTGATTAGATATCTCAAATTTTAGACGCGTCTTGGCTTATATGGGAGTTAAGTCTTCTTTGCATGATAGGATCTGTGGTTGTCAGTTTGAGGATGAGGCCTTGGTGGCCCTTAAAGATCGAGTGTTAGTGGGTGATGGTGGTCAGGCTACCTTAGATCCAGATGGAGTGTTGAGATTCGCTGGTCGCATCTGTGTTCAAAGAGTTGGGGATTTGATACAGTTGATACTTTCTGAGGCCCATGAGTCTAGATATTTTATCTATCTGGGTACAACAAAGATGTATCATGATTTGAGACAACATTACTGGTGAAGTGGCATGAGATGAGATATTGCTGACTTTGTTTCCCGTTGCTTTTGGTGCCAGCAGGTAAAGGCCGAGAATTTGAGGCCTAGTGGTGAATTTTAGAGATTACCCATTCTGGAGTGGAAGTGGGACCGCATTACTAAGGATTTTGTGGCTGGCCTACCGCGGACTTCTAGGGGAGTTGATAGCATTTGGGTCATTGTTAATCGATTGACCAAGTCAGCACATTTCCTTCCTGTTCAGTCTTCATTTAGCGCCGAGAGGTAGGCTCGTTTCTACATTCGGGAGGTGGTTCGACTTCATGGGGTGCCAGCTTATTATATCATATCGGGGTTCTCAATTCACGTTTAGATTTTGGAGAACCTTTTAGGATGAGTTGGGCACCCGGGTCGACCTTAGCATAACTTTCCACCCGTAGACTGATGGTCAGTCAGACCGTACTATTCAGGTCCTTGAGGACATGCTACGAGCTTGTGTTTTAGAGTTAAGTGGTCATTAGGATCAGTTCTTTCCTTTGGCGGAGTTTGCGTATAACAATAGCTACCATTCTAGCATTCAGATAGACCCGTTCGAGGCTTTGTATGGTAGGCATTGTCGCTCTCCAGTGGGCTGGTTCGAGTCTATAGAGCCTAGGCCGTGGGGTACGGATTTGATTCAGGAGGCTTTAGACCAGATGAGAGTGATTCAAAATAGACTCAGGACAGCTCAGAGTAGGCACAAGATTTATGCGGATCAGAGGCGTCGACCTTTGAGATTTTCATTTTGGTGATCGGGTATTCCTCCGTGTGTTGCCCTTGAAGGGCGTGATGAGGTTTGGAAGGAGAGGCAAGCTTAGCCTCAGGTACATTGGGCCTTTTGAGATACTTCGTACAATTGGGGAGGTTACTTATGAGTTTGCCCTACCTCCAGCATTTTCAGCCATCCATCCAGTTTTCCATGTCTCGATGCTACGCCGATATATCCGTGATGAGTCCCATGTGCTCCAGTATAATGCAGTTGAGTTGGATGACCGTTTGACATTTGTAGAGGAGCCAGTTGCCATCCTAGCTAGAAATGTGTGGATATTGCGCTCGAGAGCCATTCCATTTGTTAAGGTCTGCTGGAGGCATATTCCAGCCGAGGAGGCTACCTGGGAGACCGAGCAGGAGATGCGAGAGCAGTTTCCCGGCTTGTTTGAGCCTTTAGGTACTTCTTGACTCTTACTTTCACGGACGAAAGTCCTTTTTAGTAGTGAATATTATAATGACCCTCTTGGTCATTTCTGTGTTTTGTCTTTTGTGCATCGTTTAGAGCGTTCCTATAGCTACCAAGTCATTTATGACTTGATGGGACTGACAGTTCGGTCACCTGGTCATTCATTTGGTTATTATGCGATTTTTAGTGTTTTTGGAGCTTATGAACTTTGAACGATCATCTTTTATCAAAATTCAAGAAGATAACATCAGAATCCAGTTCTGACAATTCCATCAGCTCCGTAAGGGTCATTTTAGTCTAGTAGCATGTGTACCCGACTCCCGAAGTTTTCAGTGTGAGTTGGTGCGATTAGGCGTTTTAACTTTAAGTTTAAGCTTAAGTTTGATTTTAGTCAACATATGAGTAAACGTGCTCGGATGAGAATTTTATCAGCGCGGTTAGCTACTAAATGTCGAGTTTGGTCTAGTTTGACCCTTATTTTGTGTCCTGAGGTTTTCGATATTGTTTTGAGCCCTTTTGTGGTTTTTGACATAAAATGACATTTGGGTGTGGGACCCCATTTTTGTCAAGATGATCTTGTATGAAAATTTCGACTGCTCCATTAAGTCCGAAAGATTGAATTTTGTATGGTTGCATATCTCGTTTGCGTATACGGGGTTCCAAACGAGTTCAGAGCACCCCGTCAGAGTTTTCAAGTTTTCGAAAAAAGTGCAGAAAAATCTGCACATTTTGGAAATCTTTAAAACCTCTTAACTCTCTCATCTCTCAATCGAATTAGGTCATTCGAAGCGCGGGAGATTTGTGTTTTTGATGGCTTCGGTGTAGAGTGTTTAGAAGTTATTCGGTGCGCGTATTTAGAGGTAAATTCTGCGAGTAACCTGACTGTTAGGCCCTTTTTCGAGCAATTGTTTTTGGACTTCTACTTTTGGTCATATCTCTCTCATTATAGCTCGGTTTTGGGTGATTCGAAGTCCCACGTGTTGGGAATTATTGTATCTACGACTTGAAGTGTTCAAAGAAGCCCGGGCACCTTTCGATTCTCGTAAATTCTTAGTTTAGACTGCTGCAAGTTTCTTTTAAGTTGATTAATGTGTTGGTTTATTGCATGTTGAGGTTTTGTTACGTATTGAGCCCCGAATTGTGTTCTATTTTGGAAGACAAGTTCGGAGAGATTTTTAGGATCTAAATTTGGGGTTAATTCTGGAATTTTCAGTGTGGGTCCCACTTTTCCCGTTTTAATTCCAAAATTGGTCCATCTCTATTTCTTACGATTCTAGTGTCTAAACGACCGTAATAGTATTACAACTCTAGTTTTGATAGTGTGTCAACGTTTTGAGGCCATTCAGAAAGGGAAAACTCCGGAGAAGTGATTAAAAATACCAGTAGGCTACGATTTCCTTCTTTTAGATTGAACACGAACATGTGAATGCATGTTGATTAGTTGGGATTTGGGCTGGGTAGTTATTGAATCATACATAGGTGTTAAAAATTATGTTTTCGGACTATTTTTGGGAATTATCAGGCAACTGTGAGCATGCTTTGTGTTATTAATTGACCTTCTTTGCAATGTGGAGTACTTGTATGCTTGAGTACTGTTTATTTGAAGTATGTTGGACCTTAGTTTAGGTTTGACTGGGGCTTGGGCTTGCCTTAGAAATGCATGATTCGGAATTGGTAGGACTTAGTTTTACCCCGACGTCACTCGATCGGCTTAAATCCTTGTAGACTGGTGTAGCAGACTTGAATCTGATAGTTTAGGCCTTATCTAGGCGATGATTTACTCCGGCGATATTTATCCTTACTTCTTCGATGTTACGGCTTTACGAGTTACGTGAGTGACAATGAGTTCCGCTCCACAATTCAAAGTTGATTTTTGATTCGATTCCAAGGACTTACATTGATTGACTAAGTGTGGATGGCGTTCCACCAGTATTTATGATTATGGATAGATAGAGACTCTTTCAGCAACTATATTGACACCTTTGTTGGGCATCCTAATTGAAGGCCCAGCCTCGACTTCATTGATGATTTTCGAAGAGCATCTGATTCAAGGTCCGGCCTTGATCATCCGCATACTTATGTAGAGAACCCGGTTCAAGGTCCGGCCTCGATCATACACATACTTATTTAGATCATCCAGTTAGATGTCCGGACTCTGTTACTTATACTTGTGATTAGCTACTTTGGTACTTCTAGCAAACGTCCAGTTCGAGGTCCGACCTCTGTACCGTCAGATTCTACTAATTGGTTTTGAGCATCTGGTTCGATGTTCTTTGGCCTTGGGTTCTATTCTCCTTAGTTATAGTTATTTTGTGTACTTGTCGGGCTTATGGGGGTCCGTTTGGGCTTTTATTTAAACTTTTTCACGAGTGTACCTTCTGGGCTGCTTATGGGGGTCCATTTAGGTGTAATTAGCTTATATATTACTTTAGTTAGTTCTTTCTACACTCATGTGCATTTCATTGTTACTTAGACTTCCGTTCTTGATCTCTAGTTGTGTTATTCTTTGTTTTCGTATTGCTTTACTTTTCAAGTTCAGTCGGTCTATGATGAATACTTGGTACCTATTGTTTGGTACTCATGCTACACTCTGTATCTATTTTTGTGAAGCAGGTTCGAACATCAGTAGCCAGTGTTGATCGAGTTTAGAGCAGTCTGATTTGGAGACGGGGGTGAGCACACGATGTTCTGTACTATTTCAGTCTCCATCTGTATATATATAGACTTGTCTTTTACCTTTCGAGATAGTCTAGTTTAGGTGGTCCACTTTTGGGACTTGCACTCATTTTGTTAGTAGTTCTGTACTAGTGACTTCCAGATTCTGGGAGGGATCCTTATTTGTATATATGTTTTTGGTTTCTAAAGTGTATTTTCTAGTATCGAGGTCGGATTTTGGAACGGTCATCGGGTCTTCTCTAGTTTGGGTGTCAGGGTCGAGTCCTAGGTTAATTATCGGGTTGATTCTCGGATCAAAAATTATTTTCTAAAGAGTATTTTCTAGTATCAAACCCAGAATAAAATATATTTTCCATTGACCAATCAAACATTAAAAAATAATTTCTAGTGACCTACCAAACATGAGAAAATAAGTTTAAAATCTACTTGTTTTTCAAGAAAATATTTTCTTCCTGCCAAACACACCCTACTATAGCTTCGTCTTTGTTGCAATTTTTGTACTAGGTTCAAATGAATCTGATATTAATACTTACATTCTCCTTTGTGGGTGTTATGTTATCGAGTTTCATTGAAGCTAATTAAGAAAAAAAATAAAAATTGTTACAATGACAGTAAATGAGAAAATTAAACTAGGAATCTAATTTCATCCATTGTCCCGAGCACCTCCAAACATTTGCTGGGTTTTTCACGATGATTGTTGGGTTTCTTAGACCCTGTTTGGGATTATCGTTAAAATCTGCTTATTTTTAAAAGTATTTTTTAAAATAGTTTTTCAGAAAAATGCTTTTGAAAAAAATATTTTATATTTGGTTATTTATTTGGAAAGTGCTATTGATAAACAAATTGTGTTTGATTAATTTAATAAGAAGAAAAAATTTGAAAAACATTAATATACTTTCTCTTATTTGTTCTTATTTTAGTTTATTGTTATAGATTAATTAGCTACTTATTTTATAACACGTTATCAGTACGAGACTCTGCCAACTTGAGCTACTTTAAATACGTAAAAAGGGTAAGAATTTTATTTTTCTAAAAAAAAAATGTCTAATATTTCTAAAATTGAATTTGTTGCCTTGGATATATCGGGTAAAGGATACTCATCCTGGATACTAGATGCTGAAATCCACTTGGATGCAATGAGTTTGGTAGAAATCATCAAAGATAATAATCAGGCATCCAGTCAAGAATGTGCAAAAGCTATGATCTTTCTCCGTCACCATCTTGATGAGGGGTTGAAAATGCAATATCTCACTATAAAAGATCCTCTTGTACTGTGGAAAAATCTAAAAGATAGATATGACCACCTGAAGTTGGTCATTCTACCACAGGCACGTCATGATTGGTTTAATATGAGATTATCTGATTTTAAAAGTATAACTGAATATAATTCTTCTATGTATAGAATTATATCACAGTTAAATTTATGCGGAGAAGAGGTTACTGAACATGATAAACTTGAGAAAATATACTCCACATTTCCTGCCTCGAGTATGCTCTTGCAGCAGCAATATCGAGGGATGGATTTTAAAAAATATTCTGAATTACTTTCACATTTTCTTATTGCTGAACGACATAACGACCTTTTGATAAAAAAATCATGAAAGTCGACCTGTTGGTTCTATGCCAGTCCCTTAAGTGAATCAGGCAAATTATCACCAATGAGAAAAAGGTCGTGGCTCCTATTGTGGTCGTGGCTCCGGTCATGGTCGTGATCGTAATCGTAAAATAAATTACAATCATGATGGTCGTCTTGCACCAAAAAATGACCAACAATATAAAAGGAAGGGCGAGAGACAAGAAGTGATACAAAAGAAAAATTCGGAAAGTGTATGTCATAGATGTGGAGGAATGGGGCACTGGTCGCGTACTTGCCGATCATCTAAGCGTCTGGTTCAGCTTTATCAAGCATCCTTGAAAAGAGGTGATGATAATCCAGAAGCAAACTTTATCTCTAAAGATAATGTTGAGCCCATGCATAAGATTGATAATAATGCAAAAGCAAATGTTTAGCCTATGCATCTGGATGTAGCTGATTTCTTTGTATTCCTTGAAGGAAAAATAATCAGTGACGATCCCGTGATAAATTAGATAGTTTTATTTTCTATTTGTTTGTATTAGTTGGTATATTTGTGTTTTTCTGAATCATTGTAAATATGATAGCCTTGTTTAAAAGTATTTTTTAACTATGTTTATATCTATTTTTTGAAGAAAATATGGATATGCCCCAAACTTCGTTTGAATCAATGATCAATCATGAAGATATTTGTGTAATTGATAGTGGAACAACGCACGTCATATTCAAAGATGAGAAATGCTTCTCTTACTTGCTCAAAAGAAAAGGAAATGTTACTACAATTTTTGGCAATTCAAACTTAATAGAAGGCTCCGGAAGAGCTACTATATTCTTGCCTAAGGGGACAAAACTTGTTATAGTAGATGCATTGTTCTCTTCTAAATCCCCAAGAAACTTGTTAAGTTTTAAAGATATTCGCCAAAATAGATATCATATTGAGACAATAAATGAAACAAACGTTGAATTCCTTGGCATTACCAAAATTGTCTCAAACCAGAAATATGTGTTAGAGAAATTATCAACTTTATCTTCTGGTTTATATTATGCAAAAATAAGTACAATTGAAGTACATTCTATCGTAAACCATAAGTTTATTGACTTAAAACTTTTGTGCTTTGGCATGACCGAATGGGTCATCCTGGATCAATAATGATGAGACGAATTGTTGAAAACTCAAAAGGACATCCATTAAAGAACCTGAAGATTCTTACGTGTGATGAATTTTCATGTACTGCTTATTATCAAGGAAAATTGATTACTAGGCCATCACAAATGAAGGTTAACATTGAATCCCCTCAATTTTTAGAACATATACATGGGGATATATGTGGACCTATTCACCCATCTAGTGGGTCGTTTAGATATTTTATGGTCCTAATAGATGCATCTTCAAGATGGTCTTATGTGTGCCTCTTATCATCTCGCAACCTGGCATTTGCAAAATTATTGGCACAATTAATACGATTAAGAGCGCAATTTCCAGATTACCCATTAAGGCAATTCGCCTTGATAATGCTGGAGAATTCACATCCCAAGATTTTAATGATTATTGCTTATCAATAGGGATAAAAGTTGAACATCCTGTAGCTCATGTTCATACTCAAGATGGCTTTGTTGAGTCATTTATTAAGCACTTACAGTCGATAGCAAGACCTCTACTTATGAAAAGTAAGTTACCCACTACTGTTTGGGGTCATGCTATCTTACATGCAGCATCACTTGTTCTTCTCAGACCGACTCATTATAATAAATATTCTCCGTCATAATTAGTATTTGGTTATGAACCTTATAATAAATATTCTCCATCATAATTAATATTTGGTTATGAATCAAATATTGCTCATCTACGAATTTTACGTGTTGCATATGTGCCAGTAGCACCCCCGCAGCGCACTAAGATGGGCCCCTAAAGAAGGTTAGGCATATATGTTTGGTTTGATTCACCCTTCATAATTCGCTACCTTGAGCCATTTACATGAGATTTATTTGTCGATTTGATGAAACAAATTTTTCGCAATTAGGGGGAGAGAAAAAAGAACTTAAAAATGAAATTGCATGGAAAGTTTCATCATTCTCTCATTTTGATCCACGTTCCCCTATATGTGAACAGGAGGTCCAGAAAATCATCCATTTGCAAAACATAGCAAATTAAATACCAGATGCATTTACTGATTTGAAAAGGATAACAAAGTCACATACTCCCGTAGTAAATGTGCCTATCCGGATTGAAGTCCCAAAAGGACCATCTACAAGTGTTATTACTTCTGAATCACAAACACGCTTGAAGCGTGGCAGACCATTGGATTCAAAAGATAAAATTTTTAGAAAAAGAAGTACGAAAAATGACACTACAAAAGAATCTCACGAAGATAAAATCTAAGATCTGATTAATCCTGATATTTCTGAAGAGATTAGTGAACCCGAGACTCAAGTGAATGAAGAACTTTCAATAAGTTCTACGAGTGATGAGATAAATTTAGATCGATCGAAAATCATAGTTAATAATATTTTCGCATATAATGTTGCACTTAACATTATGCAAGACAGTGATGATCTTGAACCCTTATCTGTCGAAGAATGTCGACGAAGATGTGATTGGATAAAATGGCAAGAGGCAATTCAATCTGAATTAGACTCACTTGCTAAACGTGAGATTTTTGGACCTGTAGTCCAAATCCCAAATGGTGTAAACTTAGTTGGCTATAAATGGGTTTTTGTGCGAAAGCGAAATGAAATTGTAAGATACAAGGCACGCCTTGTTGCACAAGGATTCTCTCAACGACCTGGTATCGACTATGAAGAAACATATTCACCTGTTATGGATGCAATAACTTTTTGATATCTCATCAGTTTAGCTGTTCATGAAAATCTTGAAATACATCTAATGGATGTGATTACATCTTATCTTTACGGTTCACTTGATAATGAAATTTATATGAAAATTCCAGAAGGACTTAAAATGCCTGAAGCATATAGTTCAACACCTCGAGAAATGTGTTCAATCAGATTATAAAAGTCATTATATGGCGTAAAACAATCAGGATGCATGTGGTATGATCGCCTCAGTGAGTACTTGATAAAACAAGATTATATAAATGATGTCATTTGCCCTTGCATTTTTATTAAGAAAACAACATCAGGGTTTGTTATTCTTGCAGTTTATGTTGATGACATTAATCTCATTGGAACTCCAGAAGAGGTCCAAAAGTCAATTGAATATCTAAAGAAAGATTTTGAGATGAAAGACCTTGTAAAGACAAAACTTTGTCTTGGTCTACAAATTGAACATTTAGTAGACGGGATCTTCATCCATCAATCTGCCTATACTGAGAAAAGCTTGAAATGTTTTTACATGGACAAAGCACATCCATTAAGTACTCCAATGATTGTGCGATCACTTGAAGTGAGTAAAGATCCATTCCGAACTCAAGAAGAGAATGAGGAACTTCTTGGTCCTGAAGTACCTTATCTTAGTGCAATTGACGCACTTATGTATCTTGCTAATTCTACAAGACCTGACATAGCATTTTCTGTTAATTTATTAGCAAGATTTAGTTCTTCTCCTACACGAAGACATTGGAATAGATTTAAACATATATTGCGATATCTAAAAGGGACTAGTGATATGGGTCTATTTTATACTAACAAAGATAGTACAGATCTTGTTGGTTATGCAGATGCAGGTTATTTATCTGACCCACATAATGCTCGATCTCAAACAGGCTATTGTTCACATACGGAGGTACTGCTATATCACGGCGATCTACTAAGCAGTCCATAGTCGCTACTTCTTCAAATCATGCTGAGATAATAGCTATTCATGAAGCAAGTAGAGAATGCGTATGATTGAGATCAGTTATACATTTTATCAAAGAAAAATGTGGTTTGAAATGTGATGTCAAGCTACCCACAATTCTATTTGAAGACAATGTTGCATGTATAGCTTAATTAAGATGAGGCTTCATAAAAGGAGATAGAACGAAACATATTTCACCGAAATTATTTTTTACACATGATCTTCACAAGAACGGTGATATTGATATCCAACAAATTCATTCAAGTGATAATCCAGCAGATTTATTAACTAAATCTTTACCAGCCCCAACTCTTGAAAAGATGGTACAAAAGATCGGAATGCAAAGACTTAAGCATCTGAATCGTAGTCTTCATCAGGGGGAGTAAAATACGCGTTGCACTCTTTTTTCTTAGTCTAGATTTTGTCCACTGGAATTTCCTAGAAAGGTTTTTAATGAGGCAACATGTAAAACGTATTGTGAATGTCTATGTATATTTGTTTTCAATTTTTATTTACATAGACATCCAAGGGGTAGTGTTGTAAAACCAAATAGATGACATGTGGCCATCATTTAAAGAGTCATCATTTACTTTATTAATATGATGACATGTGTGTCCACTTGGCCAAATGGATAGTTTGTCAATGGCCAAGTGTTTAATTTATTTTTTCCTATTGGCTATAAATAGCCATTGTATTCTTCACAAAAATAAGAAGAAAAAATTTGGAAAACATTAATATACTCTCTCTTATTTGTTCTTATTTTAGTTTATTGTTATAGATTAATTAGCTACTTATTTTATAACACTATTCAATTTTTCAATCAATATTATACATTATTAAATAAAATAAATTGATATAATATTGATATGATGATTTGAATATAATTAAAAGCATCAAGTATAAAGTAATGATGACAAACGTAAAATAATAAAAATATGTTATATAAAAATAAAATTCATAAATGAAACTTTTACCAAAGTCATGAGATATGTTAATTAATTAATAAGAGATATAGGGAGAAACACATCAATATAAACGGGATAATATGGTCTTGTAAAAAATAATTTTCTGCTTTTGATTTTTGAAGAAAAAAACAGAAATTTTCAACTTCTTTCTAATAGCAGAAAAACTGCTTCTATTTCTATTTAAAAGCAATTTTATTGATTTATCAAAAACCTTATTTTTCCAAAAAATTATTTTTTACAAAGTGTTTTTTTTACTTCAACAGTAATACTAAAACGACTCTAAGAGAATTGAAGAAATGACTTAATTTTTTTTAGTGATTTTTGATTAGTTATTTTTATAATGCAACACATAAATGGGAAAACTTAAGAAAAAAGGATATATAGGATCCTAGTGTTTAATAAAAATGATAAGTAGGATTTACTAGAATGAATGTGTATTTATATTTTGTCCATAAATATTACTCATGTTTATGTGAGTTACTTTTTTTTCTAGTCAGTTTAAAAAAGAATAACATATGTTTATATTACGTAACAATTTAACTATAAATGTCTATTTTATCCTTAATGAAATGATTTACACCCATACAAATTTCTATCATTCATTTTGGATGACAAATTTTAAAGTATTTATTTCTTTCATAAACTCAGTGTCGAGTCAAACTATCTCACATAAAATGGGACGGAGGAAGTATAAAACTAGTGTTTCAACATAGAAGGGCAATAGTGTCATTCAACTTTAAAAGAGTGTTGTGGTAGAGGAAACTTTGATTTAAATTATCAAAAAAGCCAACTAAGATGATAGAAAATTGTATATTAAACAACTTGTAGGGTCAGACATGCAGAATGTTTTGCAAAATGACATACATTTAACAACTCAAATATTGACAATCTTAACCAAAACAATGAAATTGAGATTATTAAATAAAGCTTATTCCATGTCATTTCTTTGCATTATCAATTCATAAAAACCTGCTTGTCATAGTTATGGACATAAATTGCAATCTTCTCTTTGTTGTTGCAATTTTCATTCTGTTTTATACTTCACTTTCTAATATTAGTACTGATGAAGCTGCTCTTCTTGCACTTAAATCACACATTTCTTTTCATCCTAACAATATCTTAGCAAGCAACTGGTCTTCTTCCACCCCGGTTTGCGGCTGGATTGGAATCACTTGCAGCTCCCGTCACCATCGAGTCACTGCTTTAGACATTTCTAGTATGCAACTTCATGGTACCATTCCTCCACACCTTGGAAACCTCTCATTTCTCGTCTCTCTTGATATCAGTAACAACACTTTCCATGGAGATTTGCCACAAGAATTGGCTCGTTTGCAGAGGTTGAAATTGATTAATGTCACAAGCAATAACTTCAACGGAACCATTCCATCATTTTTAAGTTTGTTACCAAACCTACGGTCTCTAATCCTCTTGAGAAACCAATTTTCGGGAGAAATTCCATCTTCCCTTTCCAATCTAACAAAGCTGCAAGTGTTAGTCTTAGAGAGAAATTTTCTTGAAGGAGAGATCCCTCAAGAAATCGGTGATCTTCGTTACTTGACTATCCTAGACCTGCAATATAATCAACTTAGTGGCTATATACCACCATCAATCTTTAAAATTACTACAATGAAAGTTATTGCTCTTACTGAAAACAATTTTACGGGAAAGCTTCCAAAAACTATATGTGATCATATTCCAGACTTGGAAGGACTTTACCTCAGAAGAAACTCCCTAGATGGAGTTATTCCACCAAACCTGGAGAAATGCAGAAAGCTTCAAGAACTGGTATTGGGTGAAAATGAGTTTATTGGAACTGTACCAAGAGAGCTAGCCAACTTAACAGCTCTTACAATATTATATATTACACATCTGCATTTGAAAGGTAGTATGAGATTTTCTTCCTTTTCTCTTTTTTGCCAAAACTTGCTACTCATGATATATTTCCCCAAAATTGACAGGAGAGATACCAACGGAGCTCGGTAATCTTAAGAAACTTCAAAGATTAGTATTATCACAGAACGAGCTTACTGGCTCTGTTCCTGACAGCATTTTCAACATATCAGCACTGCAGATTATAGATTTTGGAGAAAACGAGCTTTCAGGTACTCTACCTTCAGATTTAGGTCGTGGAATGCCCAACCTAGAAATATTTTTGTGTGGAGAAAATAATATGAGTGGTTTGATCTCTTCTTCAATCCCAAACTCATCGAAACTCCAACAACTTGACCTGTCCGGCAACAGTTTCACAGGTCCAATTCATAAATCACTTGGTAACTTAGAATACCTTGAGGTTATTAACTTGGAAAGCAATAATTTTGTCAGCGATTCATCATTGAGTTTCCTTACATCATTAACAAACTGTAGGAAACTACGCGTACTCGCGTTAGGTTATAGTCCGTTGGATGGTGTTTTGCCTGCATCTGTTGGTAATTTCTCAAACTCCTTGCAAATTTTTGACGCACCAGCTTGTAAACTGAAGGGTGTCATTCCAAAAGAAATTAATAATCTTACTGGAGTGATACATATGAGTCTGTCTAACAATGAGTTGACAGGACATATTCCAAATACTGTCCAAGGCATGTTGAACCTTCAACAACTTTCCTTATTTTACAACAAGATAGAAGGATCCATACCACATATTATCTGCAATTTAAAGAATCTAGGTGCATTAGACTTGTCAGAAAATCATTTCTCTGGTTCAGTGCCTCCGTGTTTAGGTAACATGACCAGTTTGAGGGAACTTTATCTAGCTAACAACAACCTGGATTCTAGATTACCTTCAAACTTGGGGAGCCTTCAAGATCTCATACAATTCGATGTTTCATACAATTTATTGAGTGGGGAAATTCCACTGGAGTGCGGAAACTTAAAGGCAGCAACACTCATTGATTTGTCAAATAATTATTTTTCTGGTACGATTCCTAGTACACTAGGGGATCTAGATAAATTGATTAATCTTTCTCTAGCACATAATAGATTAGAGGGGCCTATTCCTGAATCATTTGGCAAAATGCTATCCTTGGAATACTTGGATTTGTCTTATAATAATCTTAGTGGTCAAATTCCAAATTCATTAGAAGCTCTTGCGTATCTCAAACACATAAATTTCTCATCCAATATACTCAGTGGAGAAATTCCCACTGGTGGTCCCTTTGAAAATGTCACCAGTCAATCTTTCTTGTCCAATGATGCACTTTGTGGTGACTCCCGATTTAACGTAAAACCATGCCTGACAAAATCTACAAAGAAGTCAAGAAGAAAGCAAGTGCTTACAGGTTTATATATTCTATTAGGGATTGGATCACTCTTCACGTTGTCTGTTGGATTTGTGGTGTTAAGATTGAGAAACACAAATAAGAGTGCAAGTCAAAAAGATGTGTCTCTCGTAAAAGGGCATGAAAGAATGTCGTATTATGAACTTGAGCAGGCAACGGAAGGATTCAACGAAGCCAACTTGCTTGGTAATGGAAGTTTCAGCAGGGTTTATAAAGGGATACTTAAGGATGGTATCATTTTTGCAGCAAAGGTATTCAATGTGCAATTGGAGGGTGCATTCAAAAGTTTTGACACGGAATGTGAGATACTCCGCAACCTTCGCCACAGAAATCTGAACAAAGTCATCACCAGTTGCTCCAATCTTGATTTCAAGGCCCTAGTGTTGGAATATATGCCCAACGGGACACTTGATAAATGGTTATACTCTCACAACTTGTTCTTGAACTTATTGCAGAGACTGGATATAATGATAGATGTTGCATCTGCAATGGATTATCTCCACAATGGCTATTCAACGCATGTGGTGCATTGTGACTTGAAGCCAAGCAATGTCTTGCTCGATGAAGAAATGGTTGCTCATGTAAGTGATTTTGGCATTGCAAAAATGTTAGGTGCAGGGGAGGCTTTTGTCCAAACAAGGACAATTGCAACCATTGGATATATTGCTCCAGGTATATTGAAACTTTTTAAACTTCTCATATCATGTAAATACTCAAAACATTTCCTCTCCCTAGGTATAAATTGATTTATGATCATTTTCGACCATGATTGCAGAGTATGGACAAGATGGCATAGTATCCGCGAGTTGTGATGTTTATAGTTTTGGCATCCTGATGATGGAGACATTCACACGAATAAGACCAAGTGATGAGATATTTACTGGAGACTTGAGCATACAACGTTGGATTAGTGATTCCTTTCCGGGTGAACTTCACAAGGTGGTGGATTCTAATTTGTTACAGCCCGGAGATGAACAAATTTCTGCAAAGATGCAATGTTTGTCATCTGTCATGGAATTAGCTTTGAACTGCACTTTAGTGAGATCTGATGCAAGAATTAATATGAAAGATGCTCTTTCAACACTCATAAAGATGAGGCTCCAGCTTGTTACTAGTCGGCACTAGGTGGAATCGCACCAGCTTTCTCTTGTATGTAATTTAGTTACCAGTCTGCTCTCTTATGTAATTCAATTTCGCACAAGTGTATTTTATCTTGGTTGTTGGAAGCAACTCAGTTCTTGATATATGGAAGTTGAAAATGAGATTTGAAATGCTCAACACAACATTTTCTTTTTTGTATTACATAACTTTGAGAATCCTTCGAATTATCTACACTGAATAACACAGAACATGACAAACGCTTGTGGAACGATATATACCTAGGTCTTGGGCAAGTCCTTTGCTCCCACCCACCACATGTCAAAAAGTGCTAATATTCTTCGTCCTGAAACATCCAAACATACTTGGATTCAATAGTTGAGCATGAGGAACATGGTTGTCTTAGCACCTTATGAGCTATGTTAAGAACAACTAATTCACCTGCAGACTGCATTGAAGAAGCAATGAATAAGTGCGAGACAACATAAGTAGTGCACCAATCTAGCATAAAATAAGCTCTCTCCCCCTCCACCGTGAGGGCAGGGCACTTTCAGAAAGTTGCAACAACTGATTATTTTCATCAAAAGCTTTTAATTGACTATGCCAAGGTCTGATTGTAGAATTCTTCATATACATCAAACCATCACTGAAATCTGTAAACATATTTAGAGGAGAACTAACAAAAATTGAACCAAAATAATAAAAATCGAACAAATTTAATTATTTTGGTTTGGTGTTCAGTACACGTTGTACAGAACCGAAAACAGAAAAAAAAGCCAAAATCGAACCAAATTACCGAATGCCCATCCTTAATCTTCGCAAGCAACTGGTGTTCTTCCAGCCCGGTTTGCAGTTGGATTGGAATCACTTGCAGCTCCCGCCACAATCGATTCACTGCTTTAAACATTTCTAGCATGCAACTTCATGGTACTATTCCTCCACTGTTGGAATTATGACCTCCGTAATCTAGTAAAGAAACTCGTACTTACTACCTGTTCTTTAGTGTTTTGAAAGTTGCAGTAAACAAACTTGTAAAATAATCAACAGTTCACAACTTTGTATTATTTATCATAACTTCAAATAACACAATGATTACACACATATGCAATCTAAGGAATTATAAACTCTAATTCCTATCTTCTACCGTCCTTCAAGTTCTTTAAAATTGTTGGACACACACCACTCGATTGTGTAATCAAAACTCTCAACTACAATGTTACAACTTTTTCTCTCAACTCGCAGCAATCTTACTACTTCTTCTCTCAACTCGCAGCACTCCCCAAGCAAATATCAAAACTCCCTCAAACTCTTTGATCGTGTTTTGATTTTCTCTCCAGGTAAGTGCGCAAACTTCTTTGAAGAAGTTATTGCCCTATTTATAGATTTGGACTTGACTACAAACCTATCTCAGCACTCTAAAAGCTTCTTCACATCCTTAATTATTCGACTTGAACATGATTTGACCGCTTCTCTTTTTTGTAGTTTCCTTTCTTGATGACTTGGCTTTGACAACTACTTTGCTTATCTTCCTTCTTCACGTTGGATTTAGAATTACTTAGCCTTATTCTGTTCAACTTGTTCCTTTGATCGTTTGTTTTGTCAGTCTTAAAAAGCCATATTAAACTAACATCCACACATTGGAAACCTCTCATTTCTTTCTTCCCTTTACATCAGTAGTGACAACACTTTTCATGGAGATTTGCCACAAGAGTTGGCTCATTTGCAGAGGTTGAAATAATATTATTGCTAAAATCAATAACCAATTACCGCCGTTCCATCATTTTTAAGTTTGTTACTAAACCTACGCATTGTGCACCTATCACGGAGAGATCCCTCGAGAAATTGGTGATCTTCATTAACTAACTGTCCTAGACCTGCAAATTAGTAAGATCCATTAGGTAAGTGTCATTAGATCCAATGTCGCTAAAGACTTTAGGGACATATACAAAGAGGTGCTAATTGCCGCTAAAAATACATAATTAGGGACAATTGAGCTATTGTCGTTAATTATTTGCCGCAAAAAATATTTTTTGACGTAGTGTGAAGTCTTAAAACTACTGCAATTCCAGACTTGAGCATGCTTACAAAAGGAAGCAATCCCCTCTAATGAGAACGTTTTTTAAGAATTTCGATTATTATATTATTAGGAAATTTAGTCGCGCTACGTGCGGTGTATAAAAGTTTTAAGATTTTTTTTTTAAAAAAAAAAAGTCAAATTCGAATAAAATAGATAACAAATTTTGACATTTAGATTCGTAATTTTAACTCAAACTCATGAACTGATTTTATCAAAAAATAAATATTCTCATAGCAGTACGGTCAAATACCTATACTATTTTTTGGTTGAATAGTGTCTATTCTTGAGAAAATGATCAAAATAGTCCTTAATGTATGGATTTAGATTGATTTGGTCCCTCATATATGCAACTTATAGAAAAGGTCCTTTATATATGTCAAAAACTTATCAATTTAGTCTTTCATCCTAAAACGCTAACTACACCAAAAAAATTCTGTCAAATTTAACAGAGATGTGCAACTCAGGTAACATACAAAATCTAAAACAAAACCTCTGTCTTCTTGGATCAATTCCAAAGGATGAGAACTCCCGCCTTTCAAACAAAAATCATTTTCTTGTAAATGAATGGAGACAAAATTTTCAATTGTTAGTGTCTGGGTAGATTTCGACGAAGGTGAGAAGACAGATACTGACACACTCATCAAAATTGTTGCTTATCAAAGACGGAGTAGAACAACAAAAACTATAAATTGGCAGATTGGAGAAACTGAATCATGCAGCAGATGCATTCCGATAAGATGATGGGAATCAAATTTGACATTTTAAAGTTACTGAGTAAAAATTGCCGCACTCAAAGAAAATATGGAAACATATTAACTGCTGACAATCAATGAAGCGAAAAAATGATTGACTCGAAGAAACTATGAAAATAGTAGCTACTTACTATTGACGATAACCTTTGAATTTGAACTACAAATCCTAGACTATGTATACTACCTCATTGATCTACAAACCTTAGTCGAAAATTCTCTCGCCTGATGAAAAGACGGGAGTTCTCATCCTTTGGAACTGATCAAAGAAGACAGAGGCTTTGTTTAAGATTTGTGTATGCCATATGAGTTGTTCATCTTGAAAATGAATGAAAGAAGCCATTTGTTGGGTTATCCCATGCTAAAGGGCTTGAATAGATAGGTATTGAGGCTAAGCAGCCCAACTCTGCTAGCGTAAATGTGCTAGGGTTCAATTGATAAAAAATGGAAAGAAGATTGTTGCATTCGTTCCTAACGATGATTGTTTGAACTACATTGAAGAAAGGTGTTGATCGCTGAATTTGGTCGAAAGGGTCATGCCTTATGAGATATTCCTGGTGTCAGGTTCAAAGTTGTGAAGGTTTCTGGTGTTTCTGTCTTGGCTTTCTTTAAGGAGAAGAAGGAGAAATCATGATCTTAATTTTGCCATTTTGCCAAGATACTGTTGTCGTAGATTTGAGTATGTATTTTGTGAGCAACTATCTTTAATGTAGGCACATTTTTTGGTTTAAAAAACTATGAGTTGCACATCTCGGTTAAATTTGACAGAGTTTTTTTTGTGTAGTTAGGATTTTAGGGTGAAAGACTAAATTGATAAGTTTTTGACATAGATAAATGACCTGTTCCATAAGTTGCATATATAAAGGACCAAATCAATCTAAATCCATACATTAAGGACTATTTTGATCATTTTCTCGCCTACTCTTTTATGTTAGTTATAATATATAATTAATAATTATGATTTTATCATCCATTTGAATGAGTTCTCAAAATTAAATATGGTCAACTTTGATATTTTGTAAAAAAATTTAAGTGGGTTTTTTAGTCTTTTAAAAATTTAAAAAAATGTCAAAAGAATTAAAATAGTAACACATCCAAAAACAATCTTAGAAATATGAAAAATTATTTGTTATAGATAAGCTATCTATATTTTTGAAGACTTAAAAGAGTACTTCAATTGTATATTAAAATTTAAAACTGTTTCTCTATATGTTGACTCTTTGAAGGAGATGTATGATACATGATTTTTGTTATGCAAAATAATTTTTGGTGATATATAATTAACAAAATAAAAACATATTGTTATTAAAATACATAATAAAATAAGTAATAAATGAGCAATTATAAAAGAATGATAAAAACTTTTATGTTATAAAGATTTAAAAAAATTCTTATGACATCTAATAAAAAATTATAATTAGACTCTTGGATTTTTTTTAATGAGGTAAATATTAAAAAAATTGTTCCCAAATAATATGAATACTTATAATTATTAACGATAAATAATATTTTCATATAATTAAAGTGTAAGAAAAAAAAGTTAAGTAAATTTTTAGAATAATTATAATGGTGGGTGAATGGTTAAGTAAAAAGTATATTTGGAATAATTATCTCTATTAATTTTTTCATTAATAAATTATCTCCTATAATTCTACGTTTCTTTAAATTTATTCAACGCTATTTTTTTATTCTCCCTTTTTTCAATATTTTTTGTCTTTGCTAATTTAATTCCACTAAGAAACAATAACAATTAGCATCGTATCTTAAGAGAATTAAGTTAGCTTGTCTTTAATTTATTTTACTAATTTATATATATTTTTTTAAAAACAGTAATAATTAGCATGTATCTTAACATAATCAAATTAACTTATCTTTAGCTATTTACAATTTATGCAAAATGTTAAAAATGAATTCTCTTAATGATTTTTTCTTATATTTTTCATGATTCATAATTTATTTTAAAAAATCTTTATTCAACGAATATTAAGTACGTACTTCACCTTAACTTATTATTCAACCATAGTACATGAATAGAATTCTACATTATATTCGATCTCAAACAAGCATAACATTCATTTTTAACATAACCAAAACAATAAAATCATTACTACTAAAAAACAAGTTGAGGCATTATATTTAAAGGCTTGAGCCCTTTAAAAATTAGGCCTCCGTCTTAGGTCCCCAAATTTGAGGGGTTCCATTTTTTTTAGTAATAATAGAATACTATTTTGTCTTTCATTTAGTTCATTTTGAAACATTAAAGAACATTTTTTTCTTTGTTGTCAATATTTAAATTTAACTTTCTTATGATATGTTTAAGATCATAAGATTAAAAATATTTTGGTATATATATAATTTAAGACCATAGAAAAAATAAAGTGTTTCATTATAAAGAAAGAAATAACTTTGAATTTAAAAAAAAAAGAAAAACTACTAGGATTTTATCCTATTATTTTCGTGGCAAAAACTTAAGAGTACAACATTCACGCTAACAAATGTAATCAAGTGGCTCAATCATAACATAAACAATGTGAATCAAGTGGTATTTCTTAATTCTTTTGTTCGTTAGTTTAATTTTTTCTAATTTTGGAAGATTTGTTTGTCTTAAATTTTTATGTTGAAAAATCGAGTATCGATCAAATAATTGGTGTATTGTAGATTGATTTTTAATAAGTATGTTATTTCAAGTTGAAGTTCAATGAGCTAGGAGAAACATTCACATAGAATCCAAAACAAGTTTGGCGTCTCAAAAACAAAATCAATTACACCGAGATGCAAAAATGTCGAGCAAGTAGAAATGTCATCACACTCTTCTTATAGACAAAGAATTTGATGTAAATGATTTAAAGCCTGATCCGGCTGAAAGAATTTCAATTTTGAATTATCATCGAAACCTCCGTGATGAGATAAGGAGGGCAAACATCATAGAAGGTCTTTGTCTGAATTCAATCGAGCTTTATTACAGTAGAACCGAGCTAGAGCATGGTACATTTCTTCTGAGATGCTCATAAGGACTTTGAGGGCATTTTCATTTCCAATCTCAAGAGGTATTTTCCCAAAGATCACCGATTTCCTGAGGGATCTCTCTTTCGAGAAAATTGTTCTGTATTCTCAACACTTGTAGTTTTGTCAGGGAGGATGGAATTTCCCCTGAAATTGGTTGTTCGATATGTACAGTAAGCGGATGTAGGTTTTGTAACAAACTTAAGAATGATGGAATGGATCCAGTAAAGCTATTATAACTTGGAAGAAATCCTGCAAATGTGTAGGTCGTGGTTTTCCCATTCTTGTCCTCGTATAGTGTTTAATCTTTGTCACCATATAATGGGATTGAAATAATTAAACTTTCTGAAAGTGCCCTGCCCTCACAGTGGAGGGGGAGAGCTTATTTTATGCTAGATTGGTGCACTACTTATGTTGTCTCTTCAATGCAGTCTGCAGGTGAATTGAAGAATATTAGCACTTTTTGACATGTGGTGGGTGGGAGCAAAGGAGTTGCCCAAAACCAAGGCATAAATCGTTCCACAAGCATTTTTCATGTTCTGTGTTATTTAGTGTAGATAATTCGAAGGATTCTCAAAGTTATGTAAATACGAAAAGAAAATCTTGTGTTGAGCCTTTTACATTTCATTTTCAACTTCCGTATATCAAGAACTGAGTTACTTCCAACAACCAAGTTAAATACACTCGTGCGAAATTGAATTACATAAGAGAGAAGACTGGTAACTAAATAACATACAAGAGAAGGTTGTAATGATTTCACCTAGTGCAGACTACTAACAAGCTGTAGCCTCATCTTTTTGAGTGTTAAAAGAGCATCTTTCATGGTAATTCTTGCATCAGGTCTCACTAAAGTGCAGTTCAAAGCTAACTCCATGACCGATGACAAACATTGCATCTTTGCAGCGATTTGTTCATCTCCTGGCTGTACCAAATTAGAATCCACCACCTTGTGAAGTTCACCCGGAAAGGAATCACTAATCCAGCTTTGTATGCTCAAGTCTTCAGTAAATATGTCATCACTTGGTCTTGTTCGTGTGAACGTCTCCATCATCAGGATGCCAAAACTAAAAACATCACAACTCATGGATACTATTCCATCTTGTCCATACTCTGCATTCATGGTCGAAAATGACCATAAATCAATTTATACATAGGGGAAAGAATTGTTTTGAGTATTTAAAGCGATATAAGAAAACTTTAAAAAGTTGAAATATACCTGGAGCAATATATCCAATGGTTGCAATTGTCCTTGTTTGAACAAAAGCCTCCCCAGCACCTAACATTTTTGCTATGCCAAAATCACTAACATGAGCAACCATTTCTTCATCTAACAAGACATTGCTTGGCTTCAAGTCACAATGCACCACAGGCGTTGTATAGCCATTGTGGAGATAGTCCATTGCAGATGCAACATCTATCATTATATCCAGTCTCTGCAATAAGTTCAAGAACAAGTTGTGAGAGTATAACCATTTATCAAGTGTCCCGTTGGGCATGTATTCCAACACTAGGGCCTTGAAATCAAGATTGGAGCAGCTCGTGATGACTTTGTTCAGATTTCTGTGGCGAAGGTTGCGGAGTATCTCACATTCGGTGTCAAAACTTTTGAATGCACCCTCCAATTGCACATTGAATACCTTTGCTGCAAAAATGATACCATCCTTAAGTATCCCTTTATAAACCCTGCTGAAACTTCCATTACCAAGCAAGTTGGCTTCGTTGAATCCTTCCGTTGCCTGCTCAAGTTCATAATACGACATTCTTTCATGCCCTTTTACGAGAGACACATCTTTTTGACTTGCACTCTTATTTGTGTTTCTCAATCTTAACACCACAAATCCAACAGACAACGTGAAGAGTGATCCAATCCCTAATAGAATATATAAACCTGTAAGCACTTGCTTTCTTCTTGACTTCTTTGTAGATTTTGTCAGGCATGGTTTTACGTTAAATCGGGAGTCACCACAAAGTGCATCATTGGACAAGAAAGATTGACTGGTGACATTTTCAAAGGGACCACCAGTGGGAATTTCTCCACTGAGTATATTGGATGAGAAATTTATGTGTTTGAGATACGCAAGAGCTTCTAATGAATTTGGAATTTGACCACTAAGATTATTATAAGACAAATCCAAGTATTCCAAGGATAGCATTTTGCCAAATGATTCAGGAATAGGCCCCTCTAATCTATTATGTGCCAGAGAAAGATTAATCAATTTATCTAGATCCCCTAGTGTACTAGGAATCGTACCAGAAAAATAATTATTTGACAGATCAATGAGTGTTGCTGCCTTTAAGTTTCCGCTCTCCAGTGGAATTTCCCCACTCAATAAATTGTATGAAACATCGAATTGTATGAGATCTTGAAGGCTCCCCAAGCTTGAAGGTAATCTAGAATCCAGGTTGTTGTTAGCTAGATAAAGTTCCCTCAAACTGGTCATGTTACCTAAACACGGAGGCACTGAACCAGATAAATGATTTTCTGACAAGTCTAATGCACCTAGATTCTTTAAATTGCAGGTAATATCTGGTATGGATCCTTCTATCTTGTTGTAAAATAAGGAAAGTTGTTGAAGGTTCAACATGCCTTGGACAGTATTTGGAATATGTCCTGTCAACTCATTGTTAGACAGACTCATATGTATCACTCCAGTAAGATTACTAATTTCTTTTAGAATGACACCCTTCAGTTTACAAGCTGGTGCTTCAAAAATTTGCAAGGAGTTTGAGAAATTACCAACAGATGCAGGCAAAACACCATCCAACGGATTATAACCTAATGCGAGTACGCGTAGTTTCCTACAGTTTGTTAATGATGTCAGGAAACTCAATGATGGATCACTGATAAAATTATTGAGCTCCAAGTTGAGATGCTCAAGGTATTCTAAGTTACCAAGTGATTTAGGAATTAAACCTGTGAAACTATTATCTGAGAGGTCAATTATTGCGAGTCTTGAAGAATTAGAGATTGAATCAGAGATAAAACCACTCAGATTATTTCCTCCACAAAGAAATAATTCAATGTTTGGTATTCCACGACCTAAATCTGAAGGCAGAGTACCTGAAAGCTTGTTTAGTCCAAAATCTATAGTCTGCAGTGCTGACATGTTGTAAATTCTGTCAGGGAATGAGCCAGTAAGCTCGTTCTGTGATAATACTAAACTTTGAAGATTCTTAAGGTTAGCTAGTTCCATTGGTATCTCACCTGTCAATTTTCAGGAAATATATCATGAGTACAAGTTTGGCGGAAAAGAGAACAGGAAGAAAATTTTATACTACCTTCCAAATTCAGATCCATAAGATGTAATCCTGTAAGAGCTGTTAAGTTGGCTAGCTCTCTTGGTACAGTTCCAGCAAACTCATTTCCAGACAATCTCAATATTTGAAGCTTTCTGCATTTCTCCAGGTTTGGTGGAATAACTCCATCTAGGGAGTTCCTTTGGAGGTAAAGTCCTTCCAAGTCTGGAAGATGATCACATATAGTTTTTGGAAGCTTTCCAGTAAGATTGTTTTCCGTAAGAGCAATTACTTGCATAGTAGTAATGTTAAAGATTGATGTTGGTATAGAGCCTGTAAGCTGATTAAATTGCAGGTCTAGGAGAGTCATGTAACGAAGATGACCGAGTTCCCGAGGGATCTCTCCTTGAAGAAAATTTCTATTTATTCTCAACATTTGCAGCTTTGTTATATTGGAAAGGGAAATTGGAATTTTCCCCGAAAATTGGTTGCTTGATAGGTGCACAAAGCGTAGGTTTGGTAACAAACTTAAAAATGACGGAATGGCTCCGGTGAAGTTATTGCTTGTAACATTAATCAATTTCAACCTCTGCAGACGAGCCAATTCTTGTGGCAAATCTCCATGAAAAGTGTTGTTACTGATGTCAAGGGAAGAAAGAAATGAGAGGTTTCCAATGTGTGGAGGAATGGTACCATGAAGTTGCATGCTAGAAATGTCTAAAGCAGTGACTCGATGGTGACGGGAGCTGCAAGTGATTCCAATCCAGCTACAAACGGGGACGGAAGAAGACCATTTGTTGCTAAGATATTGTTAGAAATGTGTGATTTAAGTGAAAGAAGAGCAGCTTCATCAGTGCTAATATTAGCAAGTGAAGTAGTGTGATGTAGTAAAATGAAAATTACAAGAAAAAAGACAAGAGTGGAACTTCTGCCCATAATCAAGCCAAGAAGGTTTCTCATTGAGCTAAAACAAGATGTATTTAATAAAGTTATCAAATTTAATGATATCTATATTGTAGTGTTATTCTTTTTATAACACTAGTTTTGTACCATGTGTGTTGCACGTGATTTCTAATTCTTGAAAATCAATTTAGGTACTTTGTTTTTCCCCTTTCTACGAAACCAATTTTGATAAGTAAACTTTTTAGAGTAATAAATATTAAATCCTATGAAAATATATTAGATTAATTTGCATATTTTAAAATTTTTTAAAAAATATATCTGAACTTTGATTGAAATTGCTGTAACAATTTCATACTTCGGGCAAAACCTATTACCCCTGCACTATTTAATAGTTTATTTTAAAGATATATATAAGTTTGTAATTGGACAAGTTACCATTTATAATGATGCAATATTTATGATGTCTACATGAACTAAAAAAAATATTCATTGAATTTAATATTTTTATCACACTAAAAAATTACTAAAGCTTTCATCTTTACTTTGAAAACATAAATTTAAAAGAAACAACATATAAGCATAAAGGACCCTCAATAAAAGTAACATTAAAAAAAAAATCAAAACAACCTTATCTGAGACTACTTTCTACATATGTTGTGAGGAAAATAACATTTAAATAGACTCAAATTGCTTTCAAGAGTCTTCCATTATAAAAAGGGAAGTTGAAAGGAAACAATATTATCCCTCTTTTTTGCAAAAACTAAAGAATCATTAAAGCAAAAAATTCACTTTCCAATATTTTACATTTATCTTATCGTGAGCCTAATACCAAAGGCACAAAGCAAGGTCAAGGCAGATAATCGAAGAATGATTTACAATATCATCTTAAAATTGTGTGACTTTATAATGGATAGTTGCCACTTGGCTTAACCTTTATTATTTGGAATTCACTCGTCCAAATAAGACAATTTTGTGTTGGTTATAAATACTTTACATCAAAAAATTTCGTTTCTAAGGGTTCAAATTTTAGAAGAAAGAAATTTCACTAATATCATCACACTGGTTATTGATATTAGAGAATGAATATATATAATCTAAATTCTCCCCTACCAAATATTTGAGATATTAATCCCGCGGCTGAGATGAGTATTGCGGTTTATTTTCCATAATTTCTTATCATAAATAAGTTTTCCTTTTAGGAAAATGTTTAATATTTTGAGTAGTCTTTTTTCTTGTAGGAAAAGTTTTGGTACTCTATAAATAGGGTTGTTCCTTCTAAGTTAATTAACATTCACAATGTAGTCTTAAGAGCTTTGAGAGTTTTGGTTGGGGGAGAAATTATGGGACACAAGCTTGATACGTTATCACTTGTGTGAACCTCCCATGTATTATGAGTGAATTGGTTGAGATTGTTTCTCTCTATATTTTGTACTCTCATATTTATAGTGTATTGTTCATTTCCTTTGTGGACGTATCTCGATTGACTGAACAACGTTAAACTTTTTTGTCTCTTTTGTTGCTCATAAACCTCAGACTATGACCGATGAAAATTGGGAATTCGAGCACCAACAAGTATCTGGATATATAAGACAATGAGTAAGATAATGTTCGCAACCATATTGTGAATGAGACACATGCTAGAAAATTGTGATAAAAGTTGGAGACGTTCTACGCTTCAAAAACTGGCAATAACAAATTGTTCTTGCTAAAGCTATTGATGACCTTTAAATATAAGGAGGCCAGTCCCATTCTTGATCACATAAATGACTTTCAGGGTATTCTTGATCAACTATCAGGAATGGGTGTTAATTTTTATGATGAAATACAAGGACTTTGGCTTCTTAATACTCTACCGAATTCTTGGATAACTTTTCATGTTTCTTAACAAATTCTGCCACTGGTGGAAAGGTGACTATGGAATATGCAAAAAGTGATATGTTGAATGAAGAAGTTAGATGAAAATCTCAAAGCACATCCTCACATTTAGATGTTCTATATACAGACGATCGATGGAGAAATAAGACAAGAGATATGAGGAGTAAACGTAAAAGCAGAAACAAGTCAAGATTCAGGAATACAAATATTATATGTCATGGTTGTGAAAAGAAAGGACATATTAGAAGATCTTGCAAACAATTGAAGCAACATATTAAAGAAGGAAAGAAGGAAGAAAATAATGGAAACAATGTTGTTGAAGTCTTTGCTTGTGATAAAAACGTCATCAATTTTGTATCTCAAGATACAAGTTGGATAGTAGACTTTGGAGCCACATCACATGTCACACCAAGAAAAGACTTCTTTTCATCTTATACTTCATTCTGAGGTGTTAAAGATGGGTAATGCTGGTGAGGTTAAGGTGTTTGGTGTTGGCATTGTTTGTTTCAAAACCAATATTGGTTCAACGTTAGTCCTTCTGAATGTCAAGCATGCTCCAGAAATTTCTGTGAATTTGATCTCTGTAGGACAATTAGATGAAAATGGCTATCATAATGACTTGTTCAATGGAAGCTCACCAAAGGCTCATTGATCGTAGCTCGAGGAAGAAAGCATTCAAATTTATATGTGACACACGAATCGATTCTTGGTAACTCGATAAATTTGGTGGAAAGCGACACTTTATCAAAATTATAGCACAAAAGGCTTAGTGGTATGAGCGGGGGGGGGGGGGGATCACTTGTTTGGCTAAGAAGAATTTGCTTGCTGATGTGAAACAAGCAAAGGTGAAAAGATGTGTTTATTGCTTAACGGAAAAATAGAAAAGAATTTATTTTCACAGTTATCCTCTTTTAAGAAAGTCTGAGCTACTGGAGCTAGTACACTCTGATTTGTATGGTCCTTTTAAAGTATAGTCAAAAGGCGGTGCACTTTAATTTGCAACTTCATTGATGATCATTCTCGCAAGATTTGGATATATCATTTAAAATCCAAAGATCAAGTACTTGATGCGTTTAAAGAGTTTCAAGCCTTATCTGAGAGACAAACGGAAAAGAAATTAAAACGTATTCGCACTGATATTGGTGGTGAGTGTATTGTTCCCTTTGATAACTACTGCAAATTGCAAGGAATTCGTCATGAGAAGACTCCTCCAAAGACTCATCAATTAAACTTCCAAATTCATTTTGGGCTAAAGCACTTAACACTGTTGCTTATGTTATCAATTTGTCTCATGTTGTTGCTTTGGATGGTGATGTTTCAGATAGAGTTGGACTTTCTAAGGATGTTTGGTATGATCACTTGAAAGTGTTTGGGTGTAAAGCCTGTGTGCATGTTCCGAAGGATGAGGAGTCAAAATTAGATGTTAAAATTAAGCAGCGTATCTTTATTGTTTATTGTCAAGATGAGTTTGGATATTACTTTTATGATCCAACTGATATGAAGCTCATTAGAAATTGTGATGATGTGTTCTTTGAAGATCATACTATTGAAGATATTGACAAGGCCGAGAGCTCAGATTCTCAGACTGATGAGAACTTAGTTGATGTTGATACAATCTCTATTATTAATACATCTTTTGCAAATGAAAAAACTCAAGATAATGATGCGAATATTGATCAAGGTGTAGAACCTATAGATGTTCGTATTGATGATGTTGTGGTTGATAATAAACCAACTTGTGGTAAGATGACCACTTTGGATGCTCCAAAAACCTCTTGTACAAGATCCACTAGAGAGAAGCGAAGCTCAACACATTATTCTCCTGATGAGTATATTCTATTGACTAACATGGAAGAAATCAAAGTTATGATGAAGTCATGTTAGATACTCATAGATATAAGTGGAAAGAAGTCATGGTAGACAAGCATGAATTTTGTAGAAGTGTGGCAGGCATGAAGTCTGTCAAGAGTTTCTCCACTTGAAATCCATTTGGCCCCTTGGCTGGAGGGGAAGTTAGTAAGTATCTTCTCTTTTACTTTACAAAATCATTTTCTCATGCAATGTTGATGTGCATAACTGGTGCGTTATTTGTAAAACCAAAATGTAGTAGTAGAATGTGTTCCATTAGTTAACAGATACTTTGTTACTATAAGTCTCTATAAATTGTAATATTTGTTGATTGTTTGAATTCACTGAATGATCTATCGTCTCTTTAATTTGTATGTGTTCAAAAGCTACTTTGTTATTGCTGTTTTATTTGTTACGGTTTCAGACTGTTATGTACTTACACCAAAGAAGTAAATTCTGGAAAAAAATAAATTCATGTTTTTTGTATTTTATTCGATTTGTGATTTGACACTTTTAGAGTATCAATTTTTGTTAGTGCATTGTTATTTGGACTGCAGTTGGATGAATTGTGTTTAGAAAATCTTGTATGATTGCAAATACATTATAAGTTTTTTGTGAATTTAGATTGTAGAACTTGTATTTTATCCTTCTCTAGACTGTTTTTGCCTTAACCAGACTGCTCTAGTGGTACGGTGTCACGGGCTAATTTTCACTGCGTCAGCGGCACACAATTTACCCGTGCAGCGCCCAAAGCTCCCCATAGCTTAGGGGTTAACCTTTCAACTTCTCCCAGTTACCTTAGTACGATCCTTGTACCTGTGGCGAGGTTCACCTCATAGTTCCCCTCACTGTGTCGCCCGTGATGTATGGCTATCGCCTTGACATGTATTCGACTCATATGGCGCACTCATACATGTTGGATTACTTCCATGTGTGCCCTGGGGTTTGACTATGGACATACATATGCCATGTCGGAACCTGAGTATCGCTTACGCGTGCACAGTCCTACTCTCAAGCTTGTTAGTCGCCTCATGTGTCCGCATTTTGCTTGTTGCTTTGCTTGAGTAGGGCAACATTATATCCTTGGCATTAGCCATGTGTGTCTTCCTTACCGTGTAATTACTTTTCTTAGGGCATGGCCCAATATAGCCCACTCATCATGCATACAAGCTTCACAGTGCATCATCGCCCTACGACTGCATGTCTAGGCCTACGGACCCTTGCTCGCTTGATTGAACCTTTTTCAAGCTCACAAGTTAGCTTACGAGGCTCTTGAGTGAGTCTCTCGATTGCTCATTCGTCTAGGAGGTATTTTCCCACAAGGAGAACGACCCTGAGGGCCCAACGTTCGATATATCAAACTCCCACGGTCGTCCGAACACCCAACGTCAACTTCCAAGTGGCACACTGCCCATAGAACTTCCTTAACTCGTATAGGTACAAGGCATCCCACCTGGGGAAAATCTGCCCGGGGGAGGCTGGTAGGTTATCACCATGTATACCCCCTTATATATACTTAAAATAAAGGATAAATTACCTATATACACATTTTTATTTTTCATATTTTCCTTTATTCCCTACTATTTAAAAAAAATTATAAAATCCCTTATTTTTCCAAAAATTTGAAGTGAGCCAGATACATAAGTATCCCAACCTTAATTCACGATTCCCCTTCCTTTTTTCGCTCCTTTAATCTCTCCCTAATTTCACTCCACAATTTTATCAGTTACAATTTTAATATAAATTTGATTTTCGAAAGGATTCTCTTCGGTAAATTCAATTCAAACAACTCTGAAAATTCTCTCTCCGGTAAATTCAATTCAAACAACTCAATAGTTCCTCCATGGTCGTCTTCTTAAGATTTTTTTCCCCGATGCATATGGATATGGATAGTTTTTTCAACTAAACTTCTTTAACACACGATGAGTATATTATTATGATGATGATAAACTAAAAATAAAATTATGTATAATTCACAGCCAGATATATGATTATAGTCGTTTTCTATTGAAAAGTTGCTCCTGTAATTTTCAGATTTACATTATCCAGGTATGTCTTTTATTATCTGATTCTTTTTTTTTTTAATTTCATGTAATTCCTGCAGAATTATATTTAAAAAATTGGATACGTTGACAACAATGATACATTATCATATTGTTTTGTACCTTGCTTTGAATCTTACGAAATTATATATAAAATTCTAATTTTTATTCTTTTTGTTTTTTGAATTATTGTCATTAATCTATCAAACTATATAGTATAAATTATTTTGATGAGATGTAATTTGCAAAATAGTGTATCATATTATAAAATAGTTTAACCATGATATTTAAATAACATATAATGAATATATGATATTTCATATAGTATCAGATACAAATATTATCAAGTGGTATTGAGTATCAGTTATTATTTTTTAATCATTATATATTAACTAAACAATAAGATTTCTTGTAGTTACTATAATGTATCATGTAATTAACTTTTTTGTTCAAATTTAATTCATTTTTATAATGTACCAGCAGGATGTTTATAGTGAATGCTGAATATTTGTAGTTGCCTTTGCTGAATTCTTTAGCGATGAAGTCAACATCCATGAGCTGACTACCTCGCACAAGATTTGCAACACTATTATGGAAGTACGGTCTCGACAAGGTCAAAGTGGGATATGTTAGCGATAGCGACGATCTACTAAAACTGAACAGTTATTTCACTCCACAACAACAAGATGACTTGGTTCATATAGATTAGTGATTATGTACCATTGTACTGATTCACATACAACTTTTGACGTTTATTGTTTTTAAGATACATTAACTATTTGTTGTTTTTCAAGATATATTTTCTCAAGTTTTACAGTTTTTTGTAACAAAATTATTTATTTTGAATATAATTTTTTATATTGTTAGTACCTTGTTACATTTTATCTATTATACGTATTTCATACATCAAAAACATTTGATACTATATTATTATCTGATACAAAAATATCAAAAAGAAAATAAGTATATGATTCATATATCATGATCTGATACAAAAATATTTATAAAATAAATATTTGATTCGTAATATTTAACAAATAATTGCACAATCATATTATTTTATGTAGTTCTAAGCAGCTACAAATACATTTAATATTTAACCACTGCAATGCATAGTTTATGCACGTATCAACTTAATTCTTTTTGTTTGTGATACGTTCATATTCCCACTTCATTATACGCTACACACAACATATCTCGATTACTTTTGTATCAAACACAAAACAACACATAATATAAATAGTATATTTAAAACATAGTTCCTTGTACCAGATTCACTTTATTATATTAGAAATTACCAATTTAAATTATAGCCAGAATTAAAAACTGTTTGATACAAATCAATTTATTGTATCGGAAATTAATAATTTAAAAGTACTTTGTAATGTATATATCTATAACAGTGAAAAAAAATGTTACAAATTGAAAATTATTAATTTGATACGTCACAGTACTCCAAAAAACGTATTCATTAAGAATCTTTCAGAAAGAAAGTATAAGCTCTTTGATTGTGACCTTCTTGTCCAGAACGTCCATAACTGTTCGTGCTTGCGGTTAGTTTTTCATCTGAATTTTTCTTCCTTCCTTTCCTTAGTCGTCCTGACATTCTTTTATACATTTTGACGCATATACCATCAAAATCTCTTCAAATATCCTCCCAAATGTATAAAAAGTTATTTCTTAATTTTTGCAGTTCCAAAACTAAATATAATTCTAACTTCTTCCAAAAAGCATAATATAGGTAGTTGTCTTGCCTCAACAAGGCAACCATTGATACATTCTACGATGTTAGAAGTCATCATTCTCTCCTTGTTCACTGTTGCAATTATAGAAGATACATTAAAAAATTGTTACTATTCAATGTATCATTCCAAAAAAAAAAAAGCAATTGAAGATACATTCTTATAATTAATCACAACAGACCATATTGTTCTCAACATTTTTTCATGTTTCAGATACAAATAAACTACGTGATATATTTCATACCTCTGTACCATAATTACTCACATCGTCAATGATACATTAAAACAACGAAGAAGAATTTTACATGTCTGATACTTTAAAATTACCAAACAATGATACACAAATCTAATAATAAAACACATCTGATGCAATTGTTTTATTTATAAAGTAGTAACTAACAATGAATCATGAAGAATAACATGACTTATGTATCGAAAAATTAAAAACACTAATTCACAATATAAAACAACTTATCTTATTCCGTTTCTATCATATCTTTGTATATTGAAATCGATTCACTTACTTCTCTGTATTATTCACCCTGACAACTATCTTATCATTCCGGTATCATTCATATCTAAATTCTGGTAAAAATTTAGACGAAACAATGAGAACGAGGAACAACGAAAAAGACGAAGGTTGGAGAATTTTTAAAACAACTAATTACATACCTATTTTAGCAGATCTTTATATCTTGAAATTGATTCGCTTACTCCTCCATATTGTTCTCCCCGACCACAATCACATCATTCTGGTATCATTCATATCTAAGCTTCGACGATACAGGGAGAACGATAAACAACAAAAACGATGAAACATGGAGAACGACGAATCAGGAAGAACTATGACGCATATGGAGTTTTGATTTTTGAATTGGTTTGTTATAGTAGGATCTAGGTTTCAGTGATTGACACTAAAAGGGGAACTGAATAACATAAATTATGGGATCGTAATTAGATTTTTTTCTGTTTTTTTTTCCTTTTTAAGCGCTACAACTGCAAATAATGTATCATGATTAATGTATCCGGACAATCAATTATGTATCCGGATGACTCCTTTTTTAAGGAATTTTTGTAAAAAAAAAAAAAAAGAAGGAATATGATGTAATTTGGATTTTACACTATGGGATTTATGTAAGTTATACTAAATTAAACCCATGTGATAGGTGTAAACATCATTTTCCTAGATAATCATAATAGGTCATAGACGGATCATCCGACCTCCAAATTGGGTTCCGTTTAGTTTTACTTATTCGTCTTGACTTCCTTCACACCTCCATGAAGTTTCAGCCCATTCCCATACTTGTAGAGCAGCTTATCGCCTTTGTACTTTTTACATATTTACCAAAATGCCATCAGCCTTGACAAAGTCAAAGATGCATCCAAATGAACTCTGTTTGGCCCCAAATTTGGTAATAATATATAAGGACATGCTAGGAACAAATACATTATGGTGAAGTCCCGCATTTTATTTCTATCTCCAGAACATCCTGCAGTACAAACCTCGCTGCACGCGGACTTGGCCGATAGGCTTAAGTCCTTGGGAGCACCTCAAGTCCTTGTCAAACATCTTTGGCACTATAAGGGCATGTCATACAACATATTAAATGGTTCTTGCCTCATGCCATGACCCTTTGAATCAATATCCTACTTCAGCGCCTCCTTTAACACACGTCGCCTGCATGGCTGACATAGGTGCGACCTGCTTAGCCCGCACTCACCACCTTTGCTTAAAGTTCATCATCTATCTCATGCTTCTTGCATAACAAGCTGTCAACATACTACTCATAGATTTTCAGAAAAGCTGATGGTTGATCACAATTTAGGACATTTGAGCAACAACTATCCATTTACCCGTTTTTGTAACAACAAGAAAACAACATCACAGGAGGCGCAAAAATCCAACCCAACGTGTCTTGACATAATCCCTTTAAAGAACAATATCCACTTATTAGAAGTCGTCCCTCTAAGATACATCGATCATATTCGGGTGCTTCACATTTGAATCAACCCACACAGACAAATGCATAATCAACGGCTGTGAGAGGGCATGATTCTGGTTGTCGTAGGTATTTGGTTGAAACAACTCCATTTAGCTCATTGTATGCAACCAATCCCTCTTCGACAGTAGCATTAGTTCATCAATATTTGGTGAGCATGGCGAACAACTATCTATGTTTTGTCTGAGCACGAAAGTTCACAGTCTGTTCTAACATTTGCAACAACTTGGTTCAAGTTGCGCTCTGATATCACTTGTCACGGGATAATTTTAACTACGTCAACGGCACACAATTTACCTGTGCGTCACCCAAATCTTCCCATAGCTTATGGACAAACTTTTAACTTCTCCAATAACCTTAGTACGATCATTGTACCTGTGACGAGGTTCACCCTATAGTTCCTCTCACTATGTCGCCCCTCTGATGTTGGCTATCGCCTTGACATCTATATGACGCACTCATACATGCTGGATCACTTCAATATGAGCCTTGGGTTTTGTCTATGGACATACATATGTCATGTCGGGACCTAAGCATCGCTGCCGCGTGCACAGTCCTACCCTAAAGCTTGTTAGTCGCCTCGTGCGTCCGCACTTGGTTTGTCACTTCGCCTGAGTAGGGAAACGTTCTATCCTTGGACTTAGCCATGTGTGCCTTTTTTACTGTGCCATCATTTGTCTTAGGGCATAGACCAATATAGCCCATGCATCATCCATACAAGTTTCACAGTGTAGCGTCGCCTCACGACTGCACGTCTAGGCCTACGAACCCTTGCTCGCTTAGTTGAACCTTTGCCAAGCTCACAAGGCTCTTTAGTAAGTTCCTCAATTACTCATTCGTCTAGGAGGTTTTTTCCCACAATAAGAATGGTCCAGAGGACCCAATTTTTGGTATATCAAACCCACACAGCCGTCAGGACGTGCAATGTCGACTTCCGAGACGCACGCTGCTCATAGAGTTTCCGTAACTCATATAGGTACCTAGAACACTCCTTTGAGGTGCCTAGGCAGGCTCTTGAAGCCCTGTTTCAAGACAACACACTTTAGGAAAATCTGCCTGGGGGAGGCTGGTAAGCTGTCACCATGTATACCCCCACCCCCCACCCCTTATATATGCTTAAAATAATAAAACTCATGTGGCAGGTGTAGACATCATTCTACTAGAGAATCATAATGGGTCATAGATGAATCATCCGACCTCCAAATTGGGTGTCGTTTGGTTGTACTTACTCGTCTTGACTTCATTCACACCTCCATGAAGTTTCAACCCATCCTCATACTCGTAGAGTGGGTTATTGTCTTCAGACTTTCTGCGTATTTACCAAAATGTCATAGGCCTTGGCTAAGTCAAAGACGTATCCAAATGAACTCCGTTTTGGCCCAAATTTGGTAAGAATATAAGGACATGCTAGGAACAAGTCCATAGCGAGGAATTCCCATATTTCATTTCTAGCTCCAGAACGTCAGGCAGTCACATACCTCGCCACACACGACCTTCCTCGACAGGCTTAAGCCCTTGGGTTCACCCCAAGTCCTTGTCAAAAATCTTTGGCACTATAAGGGCATGTCATGCAACATCTTAAATGGTTGTTGCCTAATTCCATGACCCTTTGCCTCAATAACCTACTTCAGCGCCTCATTTAACACACGTCACATGCATGGCTGACATAGATGCGGTCTGCTTGGCCCGCCTCCTTGGCCTACTTCCTGGCCAATGTAGATGCCCATAATCCTAGGGCGTTCATATGAGCTACGTAAATATTATGGGTTTGTTGTTGTTATTTTATTCAATCATGAGTTTCAAATTTCAAATTTATCCATGAGACTTCGTATATTTGAGTTCTTGAATGAGGCTTCTTCAAGTTTTGTTCTTCATTCTTATTAATGGAGTTTAATGAGTTCTTGAGGTGAGGTTTTCGAGTTTGAGGGTTCTTCTTGAGGAAATTTGAGTAGATTTTCGTTTACTTATGTTGAGTTTACGAATCTAAGAAAGTTTGGAAGAAATCAATCGATTCTCCATGTCGACACGTAATTTTTGATCGAACTAAAATTTTACACCATTTTTTAGAGCTTAAATAATTTCAAAATTTTAAATTAAATATTTTTTTACTTTTATCTTATTTTATAAAATTTATTTTAAAAGATTTGAAAAGATATATTTTACTTATAATTTATTACTAGCTACTCAATGTTAATTTTAAAATAATTAAATAATATTAATATTATATTATATTATTAAAAATAAAAAATAAAAACCTAAAATATCTCATTACCAATCAGCAACACACACACTACTACATTACTACTTATACTACACAATCAGCAAACAAAGAAAAAAGAGAACACTCCACAGAACACCCAACATACCGACAAAACTTACAGAAAAGAAAGAAAGAAAAATCAGAAGAAAAAAAAAAAAACACGCACTCATCTGGAAAAAAAAACATCCAAACTTTTCCTAGCCAGCTACAAAAAAAAAATACTATCACAAACCACTTTTAAAAACTTGGTACGTGTTTTAATCGAGGTTCAGCTAAGGTTTTGCGGTATTTAATTTTTTCTTATCTCTTTAGTCTATCTATAAAATTTGATGTAATTTTTTATGACAAGTTTTTTTATATTTCATTTCATTCATGATTTGATTGAAATGATTAATTTGAATGAAGATTGTTTTAATCGATGATTATTTATTTTATTTTATTTATTTCTATTCGCTAATTGTGACCTCTTAAAATGAACGGGTCATGACGTCGTTCTTGTGTTGATTTAGATAATAATGATAAAGTAGGTATAGCTAGGCTAAATAAATAAATAAATCATATTATTTTATTTTTATAAAATAAAAATGAAATTTATATTTAGCAATTTGGTATTGTTTTGTTGGATTAGAAAGTGTACTCTTAATTTTGACATCAACTTTTAAAAATTGTAAAAAAATATTTTAAAAACATATGAAAAATGATCAAAAAATTTATTCTAGGAGCTTAGTATTTTATTTTATTTGTCTTTTTAGGAATACATATTTTCTTTTAATGTTACCGAACACTTAAACAAATTTAAAAATATTTGTTTCAATTAAGAATCATTTTTTTTTAGACATTAAAATAAACTCAAGGATGCGGTGACGCACCTTGTCCACTAATATAATTATTTTTTTATGAATTTAAAGTATTGACTTATAAAATAAGGTTATTAAGTGTGACGCAAAGTAGACAGTTATGTCTCTAAATGTCAAAACTAAGAATGTGGTTATACATCTAGGTCGAGACCAAATAAAAGTTCAACAAAAAACATAAATGTGAACAAGTCATGGCATGAAAATAATATAGTCAAAAATATTTTAAGTCAAGTATAAGCCAATAAAAGCGATCGTGCTAGAACCACGGGACTGAAGGGATGCCTAATACCTTCCCCTCGGTCAACAGAATTCATTATCCAAATTTGTAGTTTGCAGACCATACAAAGAGTCATTTCCTTTTGATTAGGGATTAAACAAAAAGGTGACTTGGAACACCATAACTCAATTCCAAGTGGTAACTCTGAAAAAGTAAAATAATTTCTAATCAATAACGTCACTTAAATTGGAAAATCCCTTCCTCCATGTGCGAAAAGGGGTGTGACACTAGGTGAACTAGGATTAAAAATCGATAAGAAAAGTTCATCGAAACATCCTGACATTTGGTTGTGCGGCGCCTAGAAATACAGCTAATCAGACCCGCGGTAAATGGAGGCCTGATGCCATGCGTCAACGGTGCACCCAATCAAAGTATATAGAGGTCTGGTGTGACGCGCCAATCAGATCCCTGTAACCTTTACATACTTACTCCGGGCTTACCAAATATTTCATTTTTCTTCAAAAGAGTTTATTAAGTTGAGCATCAAGGGGATAAGTGAATTTAAGGACGACATGGTCAACTGAATTGTGATTGACTTAGTTGAAGATGAGTTTAACTGTGAAGAAGGCGAGTCATACCGGGATAAAATTGCTAAGCTTGAGGAAAAAGTGGCAAAAACGGAACAAGAAATTGATGGCGTCAAGGAAATGACAGTCGATCTTAAGTATTACTCCAATGAAGACTCGGTGGATTACAATCCTAAAGACTCCTCCGATGAAGATTTAGAGGGATACTCTCCTATTTGCGCAACTGCATATCCCAACTTTGATTGTGATACTCAGCATTTTTCAGCCATGCATCAACTTTCACAGAATAAGACATTTGAGAATTTGAGTGAAACTAGAAAAGATGGGTTGAAATATATTAATACCGAGACTAACTGAATTTCCTTCACAAATTAGCTTGTTGCATAACTTGGGAAAAATTTTGTTGAGATGGAAAATGAGAACGAGACACCTTATAATCTTGTTCATATATTCCATTGTATGATGGGACAGGTCTTCCCCAGAACCACTTGAAGTCATATCTCGATTGGTTAGCAAGCATAGGGCAAGAAAATGAATTTAATATGAGACTTTTTGCTAGGACACTTACAGGGCCAACATTGATGCGGTGTGCAAACCAAGACACATGGAAATGATTCTCTTGAATCGATATGGCCAAAGATTTTATTAAGCAATATGGGCCTCCTAATAGGGCATCTAAAGGGCGTGCTTTGTTGAAAAGGAAATCAATAGAGTATCCCGAAGAAACTAAAGGGCACGAATCTCAAAAAACAATTAGCAAAATCAACTTTGGGGCATTATTGTCTGAACGAGGCACAATCTAGGGACGATGGAAAGACAATTGTCACTGAAGCACCACATGTTCCTCCACTTGTGCCTGAAGCGAGAAAATTTTCAAACTTTCACCCCTTTGAGTGAACCAATTTCATTAATATTCGATAAGTTGATATCATTAGAAAGTTTGCAACCAAAGCCTCATGAAATTCCTTTGAATCCCTTTAGCCCCGCCAAACAATGTGCTTTCCATTCAGACATGTTAGGTCACACTATCGACGAGTGTCAGTGTTTGAAAGAAAATATCTAAAAGTTATTACCCTTTCATACATCTACTGCACTCACTTATGATGTAGCCGAAAAGAGTACCCATAATGGTTTCATTCTGAGCAACCATTAGGTGTACCGGGGATTTTCTCAACAGTGACTTTTAAGAGGCATAAAGCAGGGCAATTAGTTTTTGTGTATCATCGATCTTATTATATTTTTGTGAGCTTAGGTGATTATTTATTTGTATGTTTTAAATACCTTTTTATGGAAGGTGAACTACGTTCGACCTGATTTCCTTGGTGGATACGTAGGCAGCCCATATAGGGGCTTGGTCATATTTATTTAGAAATTTCAATGTATCTCTTTCTTGTAATTGAATCTACATTCGACCTGATTTCCTTGGTGGATGCGTAGGCAGTCTATATCAGGTCCGGTCGGTTTATTATAAAATTTTAGTATTCCTCAGAGAAGGAGAATGAAGCTAGGGCATAATTGTGGTATGCAATCGAGATAATTTTTGGAAGCACGCCAAAATTTGCAAAGGATATAACAATTTTATTTTTTATTTTTATAGTTTTGTTTCTTCTTTCGAGGTTGCCTAGCATTGAACACTCTTTTGGCAGCGAATCTGCGTTAAATACGAAATTATAATGGCAAACAAATTGAAAGCATTCAAAAACGACATGGATTTGTGCAAGCACAAAATGGTGTTACAATCTTTGATGGATGATGTATGTCTTTTTTGCCTATTTGAACTTAATGTTCAATGTGTTCTTGATGTCACTGTTCCAATTGAAGGCATTTGGATCTTACAATGATGTCTTTCCCATGTAGGAGAATTTTTCTCTAATTTTGTATCTTGTTTTCTCACTCTAGAATGGTCTCAGACTCTCAGTATTGCTTAGCTAGAATACTTTAGAAAGATTTAATTGAGCATGTTGCCACTAATATTCCAACATATTTTCATTCAAATCCATTTGCTTTGTCCTCACTTTAAAAGTAGTTCATTTGTTTTGGATTAAATTGCCATGGTTTAGCTTACTTTTGCATTTGTTTGAAGTTAGGCTAATCATCCTTAAAACTAGAGGGGACAAGGTTGTTTTGGTTTAATATTTTGACTATCTAACACTAGTTTATAACTAGTTTGTTCTCCTTATATTGTACATGTAAAATCTTGTTTGAAAACTTTCTTTAAAACCAATTAAACTTGGAGAAAAGTTCCCAACACTTTTTTGTTATTTTTCTCCATTGCCTCTAATTTATGTTGAAAGAATGATACCCAAGTTAGTGTTCATAGGCTTTCATTGGTTGGCCTCTATTTGAATGTGAGGATATATCTTCTATTTCTCTTTTGTGTATGCTGAAAATTGCTTTAGTCATGTCATGTTGTGTTTTATACTAAAGATGCTTTTCTTGTGAAATAGTTTTTCTTGGAAATAGTTTTTAAGTGTGAATGTTAATCTTATTACTCTTTCTTTACATGTGACATTGGCAAAGTCTATTTGACTCTAATCCTTGCATTTTTCGAGTCGAATCCTTCTCAATTCAGCTCTTGGTCATGTTCTAAGATGAAAGTTGATATATGTCACAAGGGAAGCAAAATACATGTCTCGGAAAGCTAAAAACAGGATAATATATTACCTGTATATATTCACTATACACTGATATACAGGTTGAGTGCAACATATACAGGTCCAAAATATTAACATAGGTGCTTGTAGGGCTGTTCAAAATCGAACCAAAACTGATTCGAATTGAATAATAGTTATTGGGTTATTGGTTCAGCGGTTTTGATAACAGTTTTAATTTTTTGTTATCGAGTTATCAATTTTTAACGGTTTGAGGTTTTTTCTTAATGGGTTAAGTGATGACCCAATAGTAAATTATATAATTATATTTATACCATTTTGTATATAAAGTCCTTGACTTAGAGTTTGGTTTCCTACTTTTATTTTCTGTTGTCCCAAACAATTGGTTATTCTACAATGTAAAAGTGTTTGCTTTTGAGCAATATGTAACTTGTGAACTCATGTGTATGGTTGATTTGGCTTGTCACCTTATTTCTAAGTGATTTTTAATGTTTTTTTGTGTCAAATCTTAACAGTTAAATCAATAATTGAACTGATAACGATCGAAAATCAATAAACCAATAATTGATAATCAATAGTTTAGCATTTCTACAAATCAATAACTAATAAGCAAAACCCATAAATTTAAAATCGAACTGAACTGATCGATATGCAACTCTAGGTTCTTGGAAGCTGAATTAGGATGCATACAGTCGATATACAGAAAATGGACTAAAATATAGCTTATATACATAAGTATACACTCATTGTATATGGAGATTTTTAGGGGGCGAAAATGGGTCAAAGCTCATCTTTTGCACAACAGGTCCAAGCGAAAATGGGCCAAGAGGCCCACATATTTGGGAATTAGGGCAAAAAGGCCCACATTCTAACTTTCTTATTTTACTCTTTATTATTATTTGTATTGATTCTAATTTTTTTTATTTGATTTTGTTTAATCTAATTAAATTCCCCAAAAGATAGACCCTTTTCATGTTTCTACATTTTTGATAAAATTTATTTTTTTATGAACTTTTGTACTTTTATTGAAAACTTTTACTTAATCTTCAATTTCTAAAATGATTAAAATAAATTTGGGAAAATGTACAATTACTCTCCTCCTCCAATCTATGCGCGAAATTTTAGAGACACACTTATACTATATTAAGGTCTTATTATCCCCCTGACTTATTTTATAAATAATTTTCTACCCCTTTTTTGCCTACGTGGCACTAGCTTGAAAAAAAATGTCAACACGAGCTGGGCCCCCCAACTTATGTTATAAATAATTAATCTATTTTTTGTTAAAATTCTAATCATCTATCTTTAATTCAAATGTTTCAATTAAGATCCCTTTTTCTTAAAAATAAAATATTATTCTTTGTTTAACTATTTTTCAGGTTAATATTATAAATTATTTCTAAAATTATTCTTTCTTTAACTATTTTTCATTAATATGATAAATTATATTTATAATCATTTACCAAAGATAGTCAAAATTTATTCTAAACAAGTCGTAGGATAACTGCGTGTTAGTGGACAATTCTAATGCTTTAAAAACCTTATTGAAGTGTAAATGAGAATCTCTTACTCATTTTCTTTAATTTTTAATGACTTAATGTGTCAGAGTCTTTTTTAAGTTTTCTTAATTTCTTTAAAAAAATAAATAAGTGGCGACTCTTTTCTAAGTATTTTTCTCAAAATGTTTTATACTTAGAACATTTCAAAAAGTGATTTTTCTAAAGATAGTAAAATTACGATATAATACCAACAATAATTCTCAAATTCCTATCACGTCTAGAGTGTAAACTCGGGGCATGACATAGAGTCAACAAGTGTAAATAAGTAGAACTGGTTGGAAGTATTAGAGAGCTAATGCAGCATGTGAAGAAGTCTTAATTCTATGCTAGAATGCTATATGATCTCGAAAATAATAACATCATACAACAACAATTCAAAAACGTGTTGGGTTCATGTACGCATATTTAAGTCCACGGGTTCAATTTGTTTTAGTTATCCAACTAAGAGAAGATGCTAAGTGGATTGTGTTAAAGAATGACAAAAGGTCCTAAATCGGTGGTTAATGAGATGGGTGGACTCCTTATAAGACTTGGGTAATTCTCCTCCCTTTGAGTTAGATTTTGGGGTGTGAGTTAGGCGTAAGACCTAAGTTTACATGGTATCAGAGTAGGGCCCGTCTCACTCGATATTGGGACCCCCGAAATTAAAATTGTCCACGCACCAAATGCTAAGCACTGGGCGTGAGGTGGGGTGTTAAAGAATGACAAAAGTCCTACATCGGTGGTTAATGAGATGTGTGGACTCCTTATAAGGCTTGGTGCTTGGGCAATCCTCCTCCCTTTGAGCTAGCTTTTGGGGTGTGAGTTAGTCCTAAGACCTAATTTCTACATATTGACCATACATAAATATATGATCCAGACTGGATTGACCAAATTATTTATTTATTAATATTTGGATTTAAATTTTTTAGAAACTTATTGGAGAATAGTTATATAAATTCTTTATTATTTAGTAACAATATGAACTTGTTGTATGTGTATTTTAATTTGTAAACATATTTGCTTCCCACCCTTGTTTAATTAACTTAAGTATTCTATCTTAATTTGACTTAAAGTTTGTGTCAGGAAGATCTTCATATATATATATATATATATATATATATATATATATATATATATATATATATATATATGTATATATATATATATATGAAATGTATTATTAGTAAATCCGCATATATAAACTGATATACGTGGATCATTTTTATACCTATGGATTCAAGTCATCTAAAAAACTTTTATTTATTGTAATTGTAAAGTGTAAAACATTCTTAACAGACGAGATTCTTTCTTTCTTTTTTTCTTTTGATGTGAAAATATTTAATTAATGAGTGATGATGAAATAAATTCAAATTATTATTAATATTATCATTGTTACTATATATAGAGCTATAAGTTATTGTACTTCACTTTTAAATTTTTAGTTAGTCATTATTTACATGTTTATTAATATTATTTGTATAATTTTAAAAATTATATATGTTGACATTGGACAAACGTGCAAAGCACGTTCCCAGAGACTAGTATATTACCAAAAGTGAAAAGCGTCAAAGTATAAAGTTGAAAAATCATTTTAGCCCTATACTAAAAACTTTTTTGTTAAAATCATATATTATTAGTTATTATATATTAAATATTATGGGAGGCAAGAAATACACTTTTTCAAAGAAATAGTAAAACGTATGAAGAATTTGAAAAGTTAGTTTTTCATTAAAAACATAATAATCTATTAAAATTGTCAATTACTATTAAAATATAAAGAATGTGAAGGGTTAACATTGAATTGAAGTCATAATAAAATATCATAATCATCTATATAATCAAATATATACAGATCATTTTGATAGGAAAGAAAAAAATCATGAATTTTGTGGATTAATGTTGGAGGAGAGAACTTTTGTTCTCATTTTTTTTCTTAGAGAAATCTGATATATAAACTGCTATACATGAATAATATTCTTATTTGTTTCTCTACATTTCAGATTTTAATTTGCAGTTGTATATTCTTCACTTTAACAATCACACATCAGGTACTCAATTTTTGACAATTAAATATTTTACTAATAGAATAAGTAGGAAAATGTAATAAATGTCTAAGATTAAGATTTATGAAAAGTACAAAAGATATAAACTTCTGATACATACATGATTATTAGTTCTTTGAACTTTTCCCCCTTTTTTTGGGATATTTACACATGGTGATAGATTTTGTTAAATTTTAAACATTATGATTATATTTTAAAAGGTTTACTAAAATTATTTTGTCGATATATATTCAAAATCTATTATTTTAAAATGTTTCGAGTTTTCTTAATAAAAAAACTTACAACAAATATGAAAATATGTGAATATATAAAAGGCATAATATATATATTAGACCCTAAATTTGGCTTCCAATTTTAACTTTGACCTCCAACTTTCATAATGCACAAAAATACACTTTAACTATTCAATTTTTAAATAAATAAACACATGAGTCCTATATAACACAATACACGTAGGACACCACGTAGGACAAAAAATGACATGTAGGACATGTGAGTCTATTTGTTCAACTTTATACAAGTTTACGTGTCTATTTATGCAGCCATAAATGTGATTTGAAATCAAGTTAAAGGACACATTTATATATTATGTCTATATAAAATGTAGTTATTTTCTTCACATGTGCATATGGCATCTAAATAATTTAACGTGGAATACACATGGAAAGCACATCTGGTTAGATGATAAAAAAAATACAAAGCAAATATTGTCTATAAGATAATATTAGTGAGATAAAACTAACTATATAATTGAAGCTCATCAAATTGAAATAAATATATATACATTATTGCATTTAACTAATAAATTTTTTAATTAAACATTTTCATAGATTTGAGTGAATTAAGATATATATATATATATATATATATATATATATATATAAAAAAATCTTGAATTAAACAAAAAATGCATGTATGTACAACTATGATTTATATATATGTAATAATAATTAAATTTTATGTTATCACTAATTATTAATTAACTATCTCTATCACAAGATTTTTTAATTTTTTTACACATGTTGAGCTATGAAATTGACAATATATAATATACTAGAGTATGAGATTTTATAATAGGAGAATGTTAACTTTAAGACTTGAAGCATTTGCAAACATCACTGATCATGTTGCTCATGTTCATATTCGAGCTATTTGTTGTTGAAATATCAAAAGACGAAGAAACATATATCATAAAAATCACACAAGAAAAAGATAAAATCAATTCAAATTATTAAATATAGCTACAAATAATTGTACTTTGCTTTTAAATTTTTGATTAGTCATTATTTACATGTTTATAATATTATTTATATTATTTTAAAATTATATGTGTTTATATTGGACAAACGTAATGTGCAACACATGTTTCCAGAGACAAGTCCAGGTATAAAACTCAAAATACTAGAAATATTTAAGTGTTTATTTTTATCTTTTAACTTTATTTAATCATGTCCTCTTTGTTTTTATATTTTTTCTTTTTCAAATTATTTTGATATGCGTTATTTGAGCCTAAAAGTATTTTGAAAACAACTTATTTATCTTCACATTAAAATAATATAAGTAAAATTTGTGTACACTGTATGCCCTTTAAACTTCATCTATAAGATTATATTATTATTCACTGCGTCAATTTAAATTAATCGAAAAAATAAAATAAAAGAAAAAGAAAAAGGAGAGAGACAAGGCATGACAAGTTTTAATGAAATCCACCCATCTTATAGAGTACATATTTTTTGAGGGAATTCACACAACCACTCGATTGTTTCCCTTGAAAGAGACCTCTCAACAACTTCTTTCATGAGTGGATAAGCTTCATAAGATATTTATCTAACAAAAAAAAGAGTATAATACATAAATATAAATATGCTCTTTAATTTGATCTCATTTTATATTTATGCCCTTCAAATTTGAGTGTGTACAAATAGACACTTAAATTTTGTATAAAATTGTACAAATAGACATAAACGTCTTACATGGCATTCTACATGGAAATTTGTGTCCGGCGTGGTGTTCTACGTGTACTGTGACACGTAGGATTTGTGTGTCTATTTGTTCAATTTTTTACAAGTTTAAATGCTTATTTGTGCAAACTCAAAATTAGAGGATATAAATGTAAAATAAGGTTAAGTTAAAAAATATAAGTATCATAAATTTTTACATACATCAAGTATTTATATCTATTTAATATAAATAATATCAAGTGGGAAATTAACATAATCCTAAACCTACACTCCTTTTTGATTCATTTTATGTGTCGTTGTTACTATTTAAAAAGTTAAAAAGATTTTATTTATAACCCTATAATTTCAAATACAATGTAATTAATTTTGATTGTTAATTTGTAAATAATTATAGCTTTTTGTTATGTATTATTGTCAAAATATTTAAATTTTATTTTTTAAAGCATTTATGTTCAAATTCATACCGAAAAATTGTTAATTTGACCTTCGCACTTTAACTAAAGTTACATAAATTAAAACGGAAGGTAGGGATGGTAGATCTGTCATTTCGTACCATTCATTTCAACTTATTACTTTTGACACGTACTATAAATTTATATGTAAAAACTCATTATAATGACATTAAATATAGTGAATATTAAAGCATAACTTTAATTTGAGTATATAATAAACTCATGCAAAAAAAAATCTCATTACGCGATCGGTTCTTTTTAATCTAATACGACTTTTTTTACGAAACATAAATAATGACCAACTCCTAATGAAATGGTTATATGGCCACTTACCATTTGAATAGAACAAAATAATCTTTTCAAAACTCGTTTATATTATTTTCAAATCTGCTATGTATAAAATAAAATCGTGTATAACCACTTACAATTCAAACATGAAAAAGTAATCCTTTCATATTATCATTTGTTATTTTCATATCTCAAGACAAAAATAACCTACCTACCACCAACCTCCAAACTTTCAAAATATCTTTTAAGGAAAAAATATCTAGCCCAAAAGATATTTAACTACTTCATAACATTTGTAGCACATGATATTATTACATTGATGAACCCCTTCAACTAACATCAAATAAATAATATTACCCTTTTTTTTTCAAGATTTTTAACAACAAGAAGAAGAAAATGGAAGTGAATGGAAATATTAGACCAAATAGAAGTGATGTTCATTTATCAAAAGAGGAAGAAACAAAGATAGAAGAGGAAACAAGAGAGTATTTTGATGGCATTGCACCAAAAAGACACACTAAACCTCAAAGAAGTGATTATTCTTCAACTTATGTTGATCACATCAATCTCTATCCTTCTTCTCATGACACAATTCCCGAAAATCTCGAATTCCAACGTCTCGAAAATGATCCTCAGGTCTACCTCCTTCTCTACATTTGTCTGTTTTGTTTTAATCAGTAGAGGCGGATTCAGGATTTGAACTCTTAATATATTTAAACTCTGTGCCAAGTATTGAATCATAATACTTTTTGTATTAATAGGTTTTGAGTAGATTATTTGTACATATTAGATATACAAATATGATGTTTGAGCTAAAGTTAATGAATTTTGTCGAACTCTTAACTATGCCTTGAAAATGATTTTCATGTTAATTAAGCTTTTCCCCCCTCATTTTTCACTTTTGGGGTTTCTTCTTGTTGGTGAATAATATATCAGTAGAAAATGTAGATTTAGAATTTCTAGTGATACAGGAACTACTTTTTTTTAAAATATAATATTGGAGCGAGATGAGATTAAATGAAGCAACCACTACTAAAAATAAAGGTTTTTCTCGCCGCAATTCAGTGGGAAATTTGTGTAATAGGACATGATTTTACCACTTATTTCCCACCGAACCAGTTTTACTAAGAAAATGCATAGTGGAGAATAACTTCCCACTACAATAGTGAGAAACTTCATAAGTTTTTCACAGGGATAAGGTACAAGTAGCTCTAGACTATGCTCGAAATTTCAAAAACATATTTTAATTAAACTAAGGTCATATTATCCTGAACTCATATTTTTTGTATTTTTGTACACCTTTTTCTTACGTGATATTCAAATATCTCTCACGTTCCTCAACTGCGTGGAGTCACAGAGTGTATCAAGTAAGCCAAAAGAAGTATAAAATTACAAAAATAAAATAAGTGCAGGGGTATAGGACTTAAGTTTGGTAAAAAGTATGTCTATAAAATTTGGGTCATAGTCTAGTATTACTTGTGCATTGCTCTTTTTTCATATGAAAACATTACTATTTTTTTCTTTTCTTACTGATATAATTAAAATATTTGTGGTCGTAGCCACCGAACATTGACTTTTACTAGCTTGGAATTGAAGTGTAGTTGATCCATTTGAATCACACTTTTGTTGATCCAATGGCACAGAGATAGCACTTCGCTTTTAAGTGTTGAGTCATGCACAATTTTTCTTTCCGATGTATCAAAGAGTACCTATGAACTATGTTCCGGTTTGCTCATAAGGAAGATAACGGGGGACGGGGTGGGGACCGGACTATATGATGTGATAGTAAACAGGAACCATTATGTAAAAGACTTTGGTATCTATGTTTGGTCGGTTCTTCCAAAAACATGTATGTATTTTTGAAGGATTTGACACGGGAACGGAAACATTTTGGAGGGTCTGAGTAACATAGTCGCGGATTATAAATCACATTAACGTCAATCGGATTCATATATCTTTTGGTTTTGGTTTTGCAGAAATTGGTTTACAATGGAAGCCAAGTGACAGAGGAATTTATTGAAACAGAGTATTACAAAGATCTTAATTGCATTGACAAGCAGCACCACACGGTTACTACTCTCACTCACTCTTATAACACTCCTATTACCAAAAAAAATCCAATTACAGTCGAAGCTCTCTATAACGATATCGTTTGTCTGAATATTTTTTGGCTGCTAAAATGAATGTTGTTATAGAGAGCATATAAGAGTTAATAGTAAAAAAATGAATGTTGTTATAGAGAGCATATAAGAGTTAATAGTAAAAAAATGCACTTACACACTTTTCCGCAGTTTCATACCTCAACTATCATTGTTCTCTTTATATAAACTATCACTTCGTTTGTATTAAAGCACACATCAATGCTGAGTTGGTCAAATATTTGTTCATAATCGACAATAGGCGTGTGTAGGCCAACTCAGCATCGAGATATGTGTTTTTTAATACAAAGGTATTGATATATAGTTGAAATATGAATCTCGCGAGAAAATAACAGACTAGGTAGGTAAATAGAAGAATAGATAGTTGAGGTATGAAACACGCGAAAAAAATGATGTTTTAGGTGTGCTTTTTTACCATTAACTCAACATATATTATAATCTAATGTGAAAACTCAGTTCCGAAGAAAACTTAGTTGTTAGAGTGAAATGTTGTTATTGAGGATGGATGTTATGTTGGGTGGTCTTGGGCCTTCTCAACCCAAAAGCTAGCTCAAAGGTTGAGGCTTTCCCTCACACTTATAAATTGACCACCAGCCCCTTCCACTTCCGATGTGGGATAACCCAACAATCTCCCCCTTCACACATCGGGCCTTGGGCTGGAGAGAGCGACAACCCAGTTTCTCCCGGTGGGCTGAGACTTGTTGACAACCTGGGCACTGATACCAATGTTGGGTGGTCTTGGGCCTTCTCAACCCAAAAGCTAGCTCAAAGGTTGAGGCTTTCCCTCACACTTATAAATTGACCACCAGCCCCTTCCACTTCCGATGTGGGATAACCCAACATGTTACAGATAGGTTTGATTGTGTTCTTTTAGTGTCTATATATGTTGCTCGGGTTCTCTAAAAATAATGCAATTTCGGAGGATTTGACATGCTCGTGGCCGTATTTTTATTGGATCCAAGAGCAATGTAGCTTTTGGTTTAAAAAATAAGGTTAATGAACTTTTTTTTTTTTGTGGAAAAATGCAGACAGGAACAGGATTTATCAAAGTGGAGAATAATGAGAACACTTTCAATATAGGAGCTGATTCTACTACTGATCCAAGCCATGTTTACAAGGGGAATCCAGCTACCAATGATTGGATTCCTTCTGCTGTTGATGAGGTATGACCAAATGAAACTTTTTGTATATGTGGCAAAATGTTTGCGATAACTTGTTGAGAGGCGCATGAGATGAAAAAGTCTTAGAAATGATCTCACGTGACACAATGAGTTCATGGTGAACACCTGATAGTTTAGGTTTGAAACTCGAAAGACAATAATAGTTTTAGAGAGGGGGTTGGGGGTTATTTTACTCACTCAAATTGAAGTGTGCTATTCACCTAGCATGTCATATTCCTCCAAGGGTATTATAAAAAAAGTTGAAAGGATAATTCCGTGAGCACTCAATAATTTAAGTATGAAACTCACAAAATGAGATTGGTTTAGTGTTTGTTAACCTATTTAGTATTCGCTCTAATTTATAACTCGATGAAGAAAGAGTAGGGCAAGTCCCCATACATATGAGCAAACTAACTCACATAGTACATTATAATGACTCTCATTGTTGAAATAGTACACAAGACAATAATGACTAGTTTGGGTTGGTTTAATAGATGATTGAATGGATAGGAAAATGTTTCATTTTATTTCTTTGGTTATTGTAATTCTCAAAATTAATGTCTAATTGTCTATCATTTTTGGTGGATCAGGTTAATTTTATCTCAGGAAAACCACACAGAAGTGATAACTGAAATTGAGTCTTTGATAAAGACAGAATCTGCTTATTTTGTACTTCTGTGAAGCTTGGCTTCAACTTGTCTCTCTTTTGTTTGGTTGTATTTGAATAACATGCTATATGAATTATTTCAGACAATTTTAATGAAGAATTTATATTAGCCAAATATCAGCTAAGGGGGTGTGATGGAATGGTTCTAATAACCTAAACCATTAATCAGAGGTCTCGAGTTTAAACTGTTGTGAACGAGAAATAGCATTATAAATGGATCTCCTTTTCTTGTTGTGTGAAATCTGAAATCCTTCTTAACTGTGTTTTAGTTGTTGCTCTATTGCTACTGCTGTAATCTTTTTCCAGTTGTTAAACAAAGGCTATTGAATTTCCATCTATCTATTTATTCTCAAAATTAAGCATCTGTTAAGGGGCAATTTTTTTTTTTTTAATTTCCCACTCGGAGTCTGGTACCCACATTGAGGGAACACTTTGTTACCTTTTTTGTCACCCAAAGAGAAAGACAAAGATGACACGATCAACAGCTTGCTTAGCATCAATCACATTCAAAAGAGATAAAACAAGAACCCAAGTCTTGTGTAACAACTTTAAGACAAAACACATAGATGCAGAACTTCAAAATCATACCTAAATATTAAGAGAATGTCATACAGTAAATCTTTTAAGTTCATGTGTTTCTCTGTGCTAATCAGGGTGTAATTTACTGTCGATTGGTAAATGTACATTTGAAAGACTTGAATTTCTGTACAATTAGCCAAACTGTATGGTAGCCTTGCTCAAAGTCCACACCTTGGCGAACATATTTTAGTGTACAACATGTGTATCGTCAGGTCCTTTAGAATTGCAGATGAAATCAAGGCTTCCTGGCCTAATCAAACTCCGGTAATATACAAGCTAGCTGCAAACACGATATCACGCTTGATCACATTAGATGCAGTTTCCATTTTCTTGTACAGTGCAGAGTTGCCCATAATTGCAGCAGCATTTCTAAATTCACGACAAGTCTCGTCTAATCTAACAATAGTCCTCACTATTACACCTTCAGGGACATCTGTGAGTTCACAAATCTCAGCAAATGGGGTCCCCTGCAAGACGGAAGCAGAATTAGAGACACCCCACACTGGAGAACGGAAGAATCAAGCAACAAGTAGGATATTATGATAATTAAGTCATACGCAACCACACATGCAAATCCTTGATTTTTTTTGATTTTTTTGATTTTTTTTTTTTTGTGTGTGTGTGAGAGAGAGAGAGAGAGAACCTTTGCCCATTCATATACCACTTCAACCAAACCAAACTTCAGGTTCTCTTGGGCATACTCCTTTGGGTCAATCGGTAGCTTAAACTGAGCCTGAAGCTCCCCAAGTCTTATTGCAGTTTCATGTAATCTGAAATGCCACGATAATGATATTGTCATTGAGAACAAAGTAACAAAAAAAACTATAATCCCAAAGAACAGGGTTAAGTTACAGCTCATGGTAATTAATGAGAAAATACCTACAGAATACAGCAGAATGACTTGAAACAATTAGAAAAAATAGGAATGAAGCTGTCAGAATGAAATTACTGTAATCAACAACTAGAGTTGCACTAGTCAAATAAAGACAAGTAGACAACATTGACAAAGTGAAAGGAGGAGATGACATGTCTTCAGAAGTAAAAGAGTGCCAAGTGGCCATACACCATTTAAACAGTAACAGCCTTTGTAGGCAAAAATAATGACAGAAATGTTCTGCGGAAGATCTGAAGCCGTGTAAAATTCTATTCTCTGTTGTTCAGTAACTTTTTGACAGAAGGAAATTTGGATATTTTGCAGTCAAAAGATATTCCACTAGCAGTTGTGCATTCAGAGAAAGACCCAAAAGCAGCAACCAGGTCTTAGACCATGACATGCTTGATTTGTAAATCTGACCAAATCCCATTTTAAAAAAATCTTTCAATAAAGGAAAAGCAGGGGATACACTGACAATATAAGAGAATTAGCAGCTGGCCAGAAAATTCTTTTCCCTCTAAAAAGTGTATTCACTATAACAAAGAAGAAACAACTTGATAAGAAATGAGCCTTGAGCCTAAATCAACTCCGAAAGTATTCATGGGGTAAGAATCGCCCAGGACCATATAAGGAGACAACAACCCATTTTCACCACCAATGTGGAACATTTAACATTCCTCACACGCTCAGGACTGGATAATTGGAGAGGAAACAACAAACAATGGGGCCCAATGCTGAGTAAACCAAGAACAGGAACGGGTTTGGCTTTAATACCATGACAAGAAATGGACCTTTGGCCTAACTAAATCCCAAAAGCTAATTCATGCAATGAGGATTTCCCAAAACCATATTAAGAAACAACAGCCCATTTCCACCATCAAGGTGGGACGCTCAACAAAAATTGCTTACCACACATTTACTCTATCTCTACTTTCACAGCAACCTACTTTATTATATCAAGAAAAGGAGTCATAACTCTTTGACCTGTGACCTTGTGATGTGCCTCTTCAAATGTGCAAATTCGTGAAAAAATGTGACATATTTAACTTGATATATTATAATCCAATTATAGAGATATACCCAAGTTAGTAACTAGCATCCCGTACAACTTGCATATGCAATTCTGTGAAACATGAGAATACATTTGACATGATATGTTTTGTTTTCATAAAAAAACAAGAATGATGTATTTTATTCCAATCCTAGAGATAAATACCAAGTTTGAACCCTAAATTGTCCAACAAAGCAGTGATAAAAAGAAAAGTACATCTTGTATGGATATCATATTCCAATCATCTAATCAATTAATTTTGATGAGTTCTCTATCATTAAACCTAATGCATAACAAGGAGAAGTCTTCACAGTCTTTTAAGCTCATCCATGAAAGTAACATTACAAAAAGTAGACATGGCTGATATACAGGTTTGATCCCTCAATAACTCAAGACATCGCAAACACAAAATCTTATCAAAACTCTTCAACAAAAAACTTTTATTCAAAACTACAGGAAAAATGACAACACGTCGACATGAGCATATCGCACCAAACATTTGAAAAGAAAATAACCTCTTTTTAGCCTGAGAAAGCTTTGGCGTGAGGAAAGATTCAGAAGTCTCCTTTTGCTGAAACACAAAGGAGGACATGATCGCCACTGCCTCTTCTGGTTCCAGGTCATCTAGTTGATTCTCAAATAAACATTCTGTGCATATCAACTCCTCTCCGGAATTCATTTCGCAAGCAACACGGCCTTTGATTTGAACTACAAGGTCAGCATCTATGCAGCCAATTTCTTTTAACACATCTATCTGCAAATAGTGTAAAAGGGGATGGTTATGAACCCATCCTTCGCAAGAATCGATTGGCATGAAACGGGAAAGCAAATTGTTATGATAATGTGGTTCCATACCCGACCCTGAAAATCTGGCATCTGCTGAAGTGCCTCATCTGACATTTCAAACCTCAAAGCATTCACTTCCGCTCTGTGGAGCTCTAATTCTTTAGCCAATTTCATGTGCTCATCCAATTTAATACAACCATGACACTTATTCTGTGCCATTTTCTGCAAGAGATTATTCCATTTGTAGTATGCTTCCACAAGATTCATGTCTTTCAACTTCAGATCTGGCATAGAATCTTCATTAGAGAGTGAAATGTGGAAAATCATACAGACAGTCATTGCCATATATTCACTACCAAAAATTTTAAACTTTAGAGACAATGCGAACACTGGACTAGTAAGTCAAAAGGTTCTTTCTCCAGGATCACCGGAAACCTTGGTAGCCGTGTTTTTCTTCAAGCATCCTTGATTGACTAGAAACATGGTCAAGAAGAGTAATATTAGGGCTGCAGACAAGTCAGCCAATATCACAAAGAATGTCACCTCGTCGGAAAACATGGTTTGAATGGAGGGAAACTAGAGATAACTTGCTTAGAAGGATGACAATCAGATGGAAAGTTGTGTCGTGGATTTGATACTTATTGCACAAGGCTTCTCAGGCCAGAGGTAATGAAGTCAGGAGGTGGAAGCTTAGGGACCATCGAGCCGTTTATTTCTGTACAAAGAAGTTCAGTGCTTTCGGCAGATTTGTTTCCATTGTCGCAGTACAGGGGAGTAAAAGGTCCATTATTTTTATTATTCCAGAATCAGAGCATTCAATGCTGGTTGAGACAAGCCAGCAGAAAAAATTGGAAATTTTTATTCAGAGAAAAACAAGATTACAACAATCACATCTCCCCAATAATTGAACTCTTCCCATGCTGAAGGCTAGTACAAAAACAGATGGACAGTGAGATCTGGCACTCTCTCAATGGAGGAACTCCATAAAAGCAAACGGATTGGAGGAATCCGGGATAAAGAGATTCTGAGAAGATGCTTGCTGGGCCATTTCGACGGTCAGGAGATCCCAAACCATATAGTCATGTGCATATGGGCAAACAGAAAATGGGGCAGCTACATAGGGGTATTCGAAATGTGTGACCATCATTTTCTCTTTGAGTTCCCGACAGATCATGGTGGAGCACACTCTTACAGGGGACTGGAGTGGGAAAAGAAAGCACTACATCTGTCATGATGGTCTACGGCATCTGGTTGCGTGACGGAAAATTGTTGATATGCCAGAACTTGGATTAGAATATTGGGCCTCCCTCTAAAGCTTGGGACGAAGGAGATGATGAAAGAAATCAAGAAAGATACAGAGGGTGAATCGAAAACGAAGAAACTGAGCTCAAAAATCATCTGCGATGTGCTCACATGAGGGTCAAAGGAGGCACGGAGTGAATACCTAGTCACATCAACATTAAATGGGAGGGTCTTTTCTATCCCATCCCGATTTGGAAAGACATTCTGAAAAGAATCAGCCTTCAGCGACTTACAGACAGTCGCAGAGGGGGTCAAAGGCTGGCATCGGTAATAGCCTGGGTCTAGGGCTAGACGATATGGCAGATCCTATATTGGGTGGGGGTCTTATAAAGTTCAAAACAAGTGCGCATGCCTCAACACGTGGGAAGGAATTAATGGAGAATCTGGAAGATGCTATATTATCTGAGGTGGGCTGACCCAAGTTTCACAAGCCAAACTCGACAGAATTAACAGAAATTGGTCCTGGGCCTTTTCAAAACATGGAGATGCTCAACCGGTCTTTTAAGACCTACATTGTAGAATCTGATGCTTCTCTACAGGTCTCGCTCCAGCCAAGAATTTATGTTAAAGAGAATGCAGAGGCACAACTCAGACCCGATGCGAGAAGGGAAAATTTATCCACTGCTGGAGAATATTATTTATGTCACTCCAATCACAATTGCTGAACCAGAGGAAGATATTTTGGGGGTATAAGATAACATGCAACTGGAATTGATTCCACAAGAACCAGAAACCAGGAAGGATGATGATGAACTGTGGGTGAGTTATGTAACTCTTCTATTATATCTACCAAAACTAGGGGTTCAAGGAAAGTACAGGGATTGATCTGCAGTATAAACTATAAAGTTTAAGGATGGGGAGCCAAGAATCAGGCGGGATATAAACGGCAGGTACAGATAACCATATAAATAATGCTGACATACCTTTAACCGGATCTAAGGCTGGAGGATACTTATTTCCTTCAGATTTCAAACTGAGCAGCTGTTGTATTGCGTTAGAGTAGGCCCCAGCACTAACATCTTCAAGAAGCCGAACTTGGTCGATCTTAATCTTTTTCACACATATATACAAGAAATCCTTGTTATCAACTCCTCGAACCTCAAAATTCATGCCGGCAGCATTACCGCGGTGAGGCAATTTGATGTTGACAACACCAGATCCCTTCCGGGAGGTGACTGACGAACAATACTCATCATCATAACCCCGTCTTGATTTAGGCACTAGTATCTGCATTTCAGAATTTTTTTGATCTTTCCTGTTGTTACTTCTATCTGACGAAGTTTCCAGAGTTGAAGGCAATTCTGGAGTCAGAACTAGAACTATATATTGTCTGTTGTTAGAGGAAGGTGTCTTCACCACAACGCCTAGTAAGTGATCTTGAGCCTGCAAGTAGTAAAGGGAAAGAAAAACATTTGCACATGTTTTGGACTCATATACTTCTAATATCCAAGTAACCTCATGAGATGAGCAAAAGTAGACAGGATTATGATACTTCTAAAATGAAGAGTGATACAAATCGCAAAAGGAATTGGAACACTTTCAGTTTCTTAAACAAGTGTTCTCAAACTGCAGGAGTTTCTATGCTAGGAGGCCCAGTCAAATCATCCAGATTATCAACCTTCAGCCATTTTTACCATTGAAAATTCCTTAAGAGACGTTGACCTACTGCAGGGAATACTTTGAACCATATGTTTCTTTGCTGGTTTATTAATAATACCACATTTGGTTACATTTAAATGATAAATGTTCATATGTTTCTGAATACAGAAGATTATGATGTGACTTTCTGTTGCAGAGGACTAGATCATGGAACTAAAGAACTTGGTCTTGTAAATTTCCAAATCATACCAGATAGCTCAACTCTACTGTGTCTCAAAAGAAAGATTGTTGAGTATCAGAATGAAACATGTGCAAATAGAATAATGCTTTGATATACAGATGCAACTACTTTGAATCGATGCATAGTTATTATTATTGTATGCCAGATAGCTGACAATATTTTGACCTTGAAGATGAAAAGAGGCTACTGCCTAATGCCTATTTAGTGAAAAGAGTTTAATAGAGCTTACTGATTGTGATTTTACAACCACTGCTCTCCCAAGACTAAGGTACTGCTGAGAAGCTGGCGACTGCATAACTGCTTCTGCTATTTGGTGACTATATTTTTCTGCCTCCACATACATGTCATAGTATTCCTCAATTGCTGGTTCACCCTTTATGCATCTATATCAGACAAATTGTACTTATTACTATGCAAATAAATATCACAAATGATGCAAGAATCATCCACAGAAGGTGGCATTTAGAAACTATAATACGCTTCATAGAAGCAAGTATTTCATAGATCAGACAGGCTTTATAGAATTTAGCAATTAAAAGCACTACCAAAAAAATTCTCAAGATCATTGGTGTCTGTGCTTCTCTGTCTCTTTTGTTTGTGTGTGCGCGCGCGCGCGTGTGAGAAAGAAAAAGTGCATCTGCGTGAATGTGTGTGTGAGAGAGAGAGGACATGTTAAACAATACCAGGAAGTACAAAAGAATTAAAAAAAAAATGGGCAGTAAGTCAGAAAAAATGGTGGAGACTTATCCCTGCTTGCATATGGTGGACCATTTGGAAAGAGAGGAACTATGGAGCTTTTAAAGACATACAATTTTGTGGAGAAAATCAAGATGAGTTGTATGTTCTTGTTTTATTTTTGGTGTAAAGAAAGCTATGCTGAGGAGGTTGAATCACTAGTTGATATGATTGGATTCTTGTGAAGCAGTAACCTAAGCTAGGTTGAGATTTTGTAAAGTCATTACCAGTTTCAAAAAAAAAAAGTACAGAAGAATAAGCTTGGAAAATCTACACAACATCAAAGCACTGAAGCACATGCACACAAACAAGGAAGCACATATAAATGTTTTAAGGTGTGACAAATACATGTCGAAAAATGAATCCAGAAAGACAATCATGGTAGAAAACTCGGATAGTGTAACTGTTTTAGTAATTCTTACTCAACAGATTTTGTAGGCTGAGCAAGCTTTCGCATCAAGAGTTGCTGTTGCTCAGGTAGTTTCTTCTGAGCATGAAATTCAGCAAAACTTCTTTTCAGCATGTCCTCAACCTGCAAAAATTTTGAACTGTACTTCATCAGGAGAAATCTGCTGGGATGAATTAACTATGCAGTGAGAATGCACATCAATCCGTGAAATGGAACACATCATTAACATGAATCATATTACTAACATGCGCCATTACTCTAAAATTATGAGTTAGAGATGTAATGGCAATACGCCGTTGCTCAATAATGTGGTTGAGCAGATCAGCTGTATTTTGCAAAAGAAAAAAGAGAAGGTTGTGTCAGCAGTATATGCAGTACTTTTAAAGTAGTTAATGTCTTTCGTGTTGATCCTTTTTTATTGCTAATTAAAAACAAAAGGAAACAGAAAAAAGAAAAAAGAAGAAGAAACATTGAATTTCCTGAGTATGCTTGAAACTTTTAGACTTTTTGTATGTATTCAATAGCCATGAACTTTATCTGCTAAAGCGTTCTTAAAGAATGTTTTGGAGGTGAATAAAGAGACTTGAAAATACTTCAACTCACTACTACATACTAGCTCCAGGAGAGACAAATGAGAATGGTAATGATGCAGCAAGAACCAATCAGCCCTAAAATCATATAAAACTAAATTGCAAGGAAAAATGAACCGTCAGAAACTGAATTTTGAAATAGATGTTGTGTATAGGACTATTTGAAATCAAGCTATTTTCTCTTCTTTCCTAGTTAGTCAAAACTATGTACCTTCAGTTCTTCAACCCGAAGTAGATGCAAAATCATGATGTAGGTCAGTCGAAACTGAGATTCAAGCCTAGTTGCAGTACCAACTATTACATGCTTCAAATCATTTTCGAAAGGGATCTCATCTCGGCACATCACCACAACTGTACCAGTCTTATCAAGTCCTCTCCTTCCAGCACGCCCAGCCATCTGAGTGTACTCTCCGGGAAGTAGCTGCCTAAATTCCTTGCCATCAAACTTTCTTAAAGAATCAAAAACAACCTGCCCAAAATTTAATACAGTTTAAACGTTTTAGCAATAGCATATTTGAATAGAGAGATATGCTTGCTTACAGATCCTTAAATAATTAATAGCAAATATCAACTGGGAAACTAGAGAAATTCTGCAATCTAAGATGGTATTCTGCACTCTGCAGTCTGCAATAATATGCCACATGTCGTCAAGGAATTAGAGGGCACAAGAAATTTGAACATCAAGGAAAATAAGCAGGTAAAAATTAGAAGTCAGGAATGACCATAATACAGAAAGCAAACCCGGCAAAAGCTATATTAAGGATTGCCATGTTTGGTACTGAAAATTCAAAATTTGATCAATACATTATCAGATACTGAACTAAGGAGACCTTTTACCAATAGTTCTTTGAGTGAGATCAATTGATTCCACATAAGAAGTGAACAGCTCAAACTGTTCTTGACCTTCTCTCCTCATGCTACCATTTTCTAATAGCTAATATATTACAGTAAAAAGATGTAGAAGGTAAGTAGGGTTCATTATACTTTCAAAAATTTAATGTGAAGTGGTTAATTATACTTTAGACCCAATTACCATGTTCTGCACTAACAACTAATATTTATATCTGATCATTTGCTGCCTATGGAAATTGAATTGGATAAAGGGAAAAAGCAAAGATGGTCGGGAGTAACCAATACTTCCTTTGATACAAATAGTAATCTTAGAGATTTGGGAGGTACTACAAGAGAAATCAATATTTTACAGCAAGTATTGTCATCTTGACAATTCCACCACTGAAGTTGTTTAGCTTATGAGTGTCACCACTTAAGTTGTTTACCTATTGAGCAACACACAAGAGCCCAGGTAGCAAGCTACCTGATGGATGCTCCCCTTAAAAAAATTGAATTAATATTGTATGGGCTGATAGCCCACATATTAGATATTAAACTCATAAAAATAGATACTACCCATGATCTTAGCCAAAAGGCCTACAGCCCACATATCAAATTTTAAACTAATAAGAAATTCTGCAATCTAAGATGGTACTCAGCAATAATATGCCACATGTCATCAAGGAATTAGAGAGCATAGGAAGTTTGAACATCAAGGAAAATACGCAATGACCAGAACCAGTGTTATCAAAGGCGAAAAGCGCAAAAAAGCTCTAAGGTCTGTGGGGGCTTTAAGCGCAAATAAAGTGTGGGCTTTAATGAATAAAAGCGCAAAGGGAGAAAAATATATATATATATATGTTTAGTCCAAGACTAATAATTATAAATATGAATGACAAATATATGACCAATGAAATTGAATTTTTTTTATTATAAAGTGTAATATCAATTGTTTAGTGTCAATTCTTCATAAGAGGCTCATTGACAAGGAAAAGTTTGTCTTAGAACCTTGATGACGACACTGAAGCGCACATAAAGCGAGGCGCTCAACACGTTTTGAGCCTCGCTTCAGGGCTTAGCGCGCCTTTGATAACACTGACCAGAACCAGAAAGGAAACCGGACAAAAACTATACAAAAATATTGCCATGTTTGGTGCTGAAAATTCAAAATTTCAACAAGAATGATTTTCTTTAATATAAAGAGACAACAGCTCAGTCCCTCCACCAATGTGGGACAACACCCCCCTCCCCCCACCCCACCACCCCGCACTCCTGGGACTGGACATCTAGAATATGGACAACATAGTGTGGAAACAACATTAGATAGTTCAAGATATGGATAAGTTTTCTCGCTGATACCTCTACAAACTAATGGACCTAGGAGCTAATTACTCAAATTAACAGTCAAATTGAACTTCAAGAAATTCACCCCTTCAAGATGAGTCATTCATTGGGAACCAATGGATAGTCAATTCCACAGCAAAAATTCTTGAAATATCCACCAAATCTTAGACTGTAACCCCTAAGATTGTCAATAACATCTGATTTCCTATGTGATCTTTTCTTCATAAAACATGTGCATATTTTGTGCTACTGGCAAACTTGATTGAAACGCATTCCAGAAATTTATGTGAATTTCCTCTACATTCTCTGCTTTCCTCCATGATCTCCACTTTCTAAGTTCCTTAACTCCCAGCTCATTCTTAACTGTTTCTGCATTCTGTCCAGACCCTGAATAGAGCTAATATACTACTATAGCTCAGTAAACCTCTCTCTTGTATGTGCTTTAGGTTTTTCCCTGAAAGAGGATATTTCCAGAACTAATCATTGTTTCTAAATATGTTCTGAGGTTGACAAATAAAGATCCAGCGCTAGTAAAGTTCTCAGCCTTCAACTCTTAACAATGAATAAATAGCAAAACCATTCTACAACAATTAAATGGAAACATGATCACTATCCTCAGTTACTCAAGAGTCAGACATGGTATGAATCATATGAAAAAGACTATTTTATCATAAAAAGAGTGAACTTTTTAATTCTTATATCCCACAATTTATGTGGCAGACTTACCTTTTTAGCCTATACCAAAAGGAATAACACTTTTTTGTGTTTAGAAGAAGTTTAATTTCACAGTTTCCATTTTACCTTAATGAAATGATTTATAGTCACATAAATGTCCTCGATTTGTTCCAGACTACAAGTTTCACAAGTCTCCGTTTCTTTTGTAAACTCCGTATCCAATAAAACATGGCCACTTAAAATGGGATGGAATGAGTACGTTCTATAAAAATAACTGCAATCAAAGTAACAAGATCACTACAAATGATGACTTACCGTCCTGGCTGGAGCATTAACTCCCATTGCAAATGTCTCTGTCGAGAACAGAACCTAAGAAAGAACCAAGAATAAATGAGCAACTAAGACCTTCAAAAGTAAAACTCACCAAAGGACAGGAATTTTGATAAAAAATGGGTCACGAATGGCTAAAGGAGGTAAAGAAAATTCAGCAGCAGTGGTAAAAGTAGATAACATGAAAATGACTAGCGCAACGTTCAACTTTGTTCAAGGATTTCACCACTTGACTGATAATTTATTTCATCACAAGTGTTTTCCCTTTATTTGTTTACTTAATCTTTCACTTGAAAAGAACATAACATTAGATCACGACTCATACTTCAAAACAAGAATCACAGGGTCCAAAATTTCTTAATTGGATCCAAAGCTAGTAGACTCTTCTCAGATCTTAAGAAGTTATTTTAGTATAATTTCCTACTAGGATATACTATCAGTGCTAGTATATACAAACATGACCAAATGCTAATTGTTTTCTTTTTTTCTTTTTTAAGGTTAAATAATTTTATTTATAGAACAGAAACACTGCATTTTAAGTAGTATACCTAAAAGAGGAGAAACATCAACCAAAATATGTCTCTACAAAGGTCACCCAATAATTTTCACAAACAGGGGGCCTCATGGATAAAACAAAAAGAAACTAGTGACCAGAGGTTACTCCTCACATGTACAAAATTGTTCTCAACCCTCCTATTCCTCTTTCTCCAAATTACCCACTTGATTGCAAGTCGAACTACATTTAGGTTTTCTCCTCCATCTTCGGAAAGCCAGCTATACATTGCCTCCTTTACTGTTCTCAAACCAATGTACTCCAAACCAGTTACGGACCACCCACCACAGGTGTGTAGTTACTTGGCAATCTAATAGTAAGTATTAACGTAATTTTCAAATATCTTAAATTAACTTTCAATAATTTTGATGGAGCTCTAACTTTATTCTGTATGTCTGAGTATCTTATGAAGTATATGAGCATGTCTTTGTGTACACTAACAAGTGCTCTAGCATAAAATTATATGCCTCTTGCATGCTTAATGCAGACTAATATCTGAAATTAAAATAAGTATTAAATATGGTAAGATCCTAACGATGTGCAACCTCCACGAGGTAGTGGTAAGGTCTGCGTACACTCTACCCTACCTAGAGCCCCACTTAGTGGGATTTCACTAGGTATGCTGGTGTCGTAACATTCTAACGATATGGGCATTTCTGTGGAACAATGTGCCCTTTCCCTTAAAAAATCTGGCATGTTATATTACCTTAACCAAACCTCGACAAAAAAGCATTTCTACAACTTCCTTGACAATTGGGAGGAGCCCTGCATGATGCACAGCAATGCCCCTGTGGAGAAGGCTTTGAATTCTGACAATCTGTAGTTTAGATGACCATCAATAAGACACAGTTCTGCAATTAGCAGGACACCAAGAACCAGATAGTCAGCTAGATTAACAAATGCAGCAAATTAGGTAGGACACCTGCGGTAAGTTTCTGTCAGATCCCTTAAGCCGCGAAAATGCTTTATCACAGAATATCCTAATTTCACTTTTCTCAGAGCTACTTGTGAGATCGGTACCAGGGATGTTATCAGCTGATTTGTCACATCGATTCTTCGAAAAACAAAATATAACCACCTGAAATTACAATTTCATGATAAATATTAGGCTTTAATACATGATAAGTCTAGTATCAACCTGTAAACGAAAGACAGTACTGCTAAAAAATTTAAAAGAGGAGAAGAAAAACACAGTGGACAAGTTATCAAGAGATAAAATACTAACAGCGATGCTAACTACACTGTAAGCACACGGTGGAAGGAAGATATACAAGGAACCATGCATTTTTCAAAAAGAATCTTTTTACATACAGGTAACAGTGATTTCTTCAAGAGTTTATTAATCAGCATCAACCACAAAGACGCCTCAGATCTCCTAAACCCCATAACATTCTGTCCAGGCCCAGTGCTTTGCGTTCCCCAACCACCACCAAAATTCCCGAATCTTTGGGGACCAGAATGCTTGTGCTGCTTTGCCTGAGAAGAGCTATCACGCCTCTGCCCTCGACCCTTATCAGCAGCTGTTGAAGACCCAGGACGCAAGCCAGCGCCGCCAGAGACAGAACTTGTGGTCTTCTTCTTATGTACATCTTTGGCTGCTTTAAATCCATGAGGCAAAAACTCTTCATTCTCACACACGTTGTAAAGCTCCCCTGAATAGAAGAGACAATGTTCCAAAGGTACAGGTCTTTTTGTCGTCCTGATAGAGAAGGCCAGAAAAGAAGAAGGAAACCAGATCAAGCAAGCACTCTATAGATACTCCCTCCATTCCATATTAATTGAATTTTTGAGGTGTTTCACACCCTTTAAGAAAAGTAGATTAAGACAAAAATTGAACATAGTTTTCCATTTTTACCCTTATTAGTTATTGTCCAATGTATTGAAGTCATCACATTGAAAATCCAAATGAAGTGTAAAATTGGAAGAATATTTTAAAAATAGTCTTGAAGATTAAACAATTAAGTTAATTTGAAAAATGGAAAATGCCTCAAAAATTCATTTAATATGGAATGGAGGGAGTATATTATAATGATAAAAGCTCCTATCTTGTTTCCTGAATCAGAGCAGGTCCCAGAGAACTTCAAGAAACAAAGCCATGTAACTTCGTTTTTTTGAATTATAATTTAAGGAAAGAACGACTAACCCAGTAACACGAATTTGCTTTTGTTTTGTACGACCAATCCAGTCTGCAAATTCAATTGTGTTGGGTACCTGCAATGAAAAAATGAAACATCTCTTAGTTTCCCTCCTAACACAAGCTCAAGCATTTGCTTTTCTAGTTCATAGATAGAGACCAATTGTGGGGCTAACGTTTCTTCCCACTGAAGCACCTACTTATATTATGTCTTCCCACCTTGAGAGCTCCTTTCGACAGGTTTTACTAACATAAACATGGCAACTGCAGTAGGTTAGCATCTTTTCCAATTTTAATTCCCTCCAAACGCCCATGCTATGTCATAAAACGTTGGGGCCTTTCAATGGTAGAAATCTCTTTACTGCCAGCAATTTGCACGCTGGCAAGTTACAGAAATTCTGCCCCCACACATCTTTACTTACCATCTTGGTTATCTATCGGCGATAATTCTACAGACAACGGTAAATGATGAATGGTGAGTCGGGACCTACTGCCGATCCAAGAAATCGGGTTTCCATTTATTTCAAGCTGTATGCCATAAGCCCTAATATGATTTCTTATGTTCACTTTTCTCATTTCCTTTTTTTCTAGTTTTCATTAGACTATTGTAAAACAATTAACCAAATGAGGTAATTCAAGACCTTTTCTATAAACAAAAGTAGGCACAATGCCAACCTACTACAATCATGCAATAGGTTCCCAAAGTCCTTTTTTAGGAAGGATTGTGTTCCCACTCCAATAGAAATTAATAGATCTTCGACATAGTTGCCTTCATGGTCGAAATGGTCCAAAATTTGACACTGAAGTCTAGAGAGCATAGTCCCCTTTGTGCTTAAATTGATCAGGGGGGGGGTTTATTGAAAGCCACCTCAACATATCAAAAACAGCAACAACAAAAAAGAAATTATGACAGTGCTGTCCAGGCTTAGCTTGTGTGTACCTCGATTAGTCCACCACCTACCTACTACCCCAACCAGAATAGGTACTGGACCACAAAGGCTTGGGCAAATCGGAAGAAATCGCTTAGATTGTTTTGTCACCGCTGAGATTTAAACCCAAGACCTCATGGTTCTCCACCCACTTCATTGACCACTAAGCCACACCTTTGGATGCAGCAAAAATCTTGCCGTCAACGACACATCAAAAAAAGGGTTTCTGGAAGAACATCTGACATTAGCGGACTAGTTCTACTTCTATTTTTGGTTCTTTTTTAAGAGGAGCGAGGGCTCAACTAGATGAACCTTAAGACTTTGTCCAACATACCCATTGTTTACAAGCCACAGTCCACAGAGATAATTTGATGGTCATTACAAATTTGAAGATGTTCTTTTTCTTCTTTGTGGCACCAAAAGGTTTCTTGTCGACGGAATTTAGTGAAAGAACAAATCAGCATACTACCAAGTTACAGATTTTTCAAAAGTTTCAATCTGATTTCCTATGTTCCTCTCAGCAGTGCAATGTATCAAGCAACCGCTTTCTGACCAACCACCAAGCACTCATTATCATCAATTAATGTATACCCAAAACTGATTGAGGAGTATCATGTCATGAGAAAAATGTCTCATGCCATATAAATGATAGCTAATAAACTCTGTTGGAGTACAGCAATTATGACTGATGACCAAAAAAGTTTTTCAAAATAGTAACTAAGGTAAGCCTCTAATCCATGACACCCTACAATTGTTATTCGCATAAAGTATAATATGCCTATATGTTGACCCTATTATGCTATTTTAGACAATAATAATTACGCTCAGATCAAGCAAATGTCAAATGCTACCTTTTCTTAGATAGGCCAAGCATCAATGGTTCAAAGGGGCTGTCACTATACGTATGAGTACCCCACATTGATCAAAGTATAATTATTCTTTGTAAAGTGTGCATATAAAAAGATGCACACATAAGTCAGTGGTCTCACGCATTCCCATAAATTGTCTGCATGTCTTTATTTCTCATATATTGATGCTGATTGAACAGGGTTCTCTTCTAATAGACATTTTACTTTTGGATATTGTATTCTAATTGGAGACAATTTTGTATCCTGAAGAGCAAAGATCAAAGTGTGATTACAAGATCCAGTGTCAAAGTCTTGAGCCATCGCAACGGCAACTTGAGAACTCATACGGATCAAGCAAATATGGAAGGAATTTATGTTCAAATAACCTGCTCAGATGGAACTTGTGTGTGATGATCAAGCTGCACCTGATATTGCATCAAGTCCAGAGTTTCAAGAGAGGATTGAATACATACAAGATGCTCACACAAAAGATACTCTCAAGAGACATTGTCACTAGATTCATAATGTCAAATGATCATCCAAACATATTTACCATGTCCATCATGAAGTAGTTACATCGACATTCGACCAGTGGGCACTGACTTCAGGTAGAATGTTAGATTTGCTAGGCTAAATAGTTAGAAGTTGTACACATGTACTACTGTATGTATCAGTGTCCTGCATTGATCAAATGTGAAGTAATACATAGGAAAGTGTGTATAAGAAAGTGCAGGTGCAATACATTTGCCTCATGCATCCTCACACATCTTTTTGTTGTGTCTTTAACTCTCATACCTTCATTAAGAGTACTGATCCAAAGCACAAACTATAGTGACTAAAATATCAAGACCTACCGTAGCTGAAAGGAGGACAAAGTTTATATGTCTTGGGAGCATAATGATAACTTCTTCCCAAACAACTCCTCTTTCAACATCATTGACATAATGCACTTCATCAAATATAACCTATAGTCGCAACAAAAAAAATACCAGTAACCAACCAAATTATCTCAAGTACTGGAAAGGTTGTAGAAGTGAAATGAGCAGAGCAAACTATTTAATAATTACCCATTCTATATCTCGAATCATATCAGCCCCTCTATAAAGCATTGACCTTAATATCTCAGTGGTCATTATAAGACAAGAGGCCTCAGGTCTTATGCTTATATCACCTGTGAGAAGGCCAACATCAAATTTCCCACAAAAATCCCTGTATTTCTGATTGCTGATTGTTTTGATTGGAGCTGTATATACAGCCCTGGTACAGTGCTGCAGCACACAATAAAAAAACATAAATTTGGTGCAAATCTGTTGACAAATAAAGACAAGAAAATTTGGACAGTATTGACCCAAAAAGTTGTAAAGGAACTTATAAATAGGATATGTAAAACAGAAGACATTTTATTTATAAGCAAAGAAGAAGATTATACATAAGATATCAGTATAAAATCCATGATAAAACAGAATGCTTAATATATTCTTTTATAACCAAAATAAGAGTCAAATAGTATAAAATCCATGATACAAAGAGAATCCATACTTTAGCTGCCAAAGCAAATGCATATTCTGCCACAACAGTCTTCCCAGCAGATGTATGAGCAGCAACAAAGACAGAGTTCCCTTTTTCAAGATGATAGATGGCCTGCAATTAATGCAATGAGAAGGACCATAATTTTTTAACAGCTCGATAGGCATATATATGCCTGAAATGAAAAGGAAAAAGAAACACAACAAATCATTTCAAGTTAATAAAAAAGCAAACAGAACTCAACTCTATTATGTTCAAAATTAACACTTCGCCACTCATGCCAATGAAACATCATCTCACTAAAACATGGGCCCCATGATTGAAAGCTAAGTTGCTCGGACTCTCCAAAAATGTTGATGCACGTCGGATCTTTCAAAAATACACTATTTTTTGGAGGATCGGACACACACCGTCGACATTTTTGAAGAGTCTGAGCAACATAGATTGAAAGCATGCATTTACTCAACACTTTTAAGGGACAAAAGATTAAATAAGGCAGAGATATGCCAAGTTCCATAACAGCATTGAAAAACACAACATACACCATAGATTTATACCTCCTTTTGAAAGGGGTCGAGTTCAAATGGGAAAGTAAGAGCCATATCAGGGATGAGATCATGAAATCGTTCTACAATTACTTCACTGCCACCAGTAACTGCCCATCCCTGCATCAGATGTGTAGAGCAAAAGCATAAAAAAAGATCACTATACTTGATGCAGTATTCAAAAAAATGGAGAACTCCACTTTAACTTATCAAATGAAGGAAATCTAGAACTCTGTTAAGCAAGAGATGTGTCTGTTACGTCATTCTCTTGACGTGCACCATCTTTATCCACATCCAATCTTGATATTGATCCTTCTGCTTCAACGGACAAAATCTCATCCAAGACCGATATCTCAGTGTCTAGACCCTCATCAGCCACTACAGACTTGTTTACTTCAGCTTCAACCTGAAGTAGCTCTGGCTTGACAGATGGCAATTGTTCCGCTTCAGATAGCAATTCAGACGTATGACCTACATGAGAGGAATAATCTTTTTTTTTTTAGAACTGGTAATTGTATTCCTCAGAATTAAGGGTTATGCTGGTCATCTCCAAAAAGATATCAACAATGAAATAGAAAAAAGCTAATTACAAATATCCTAAAAAGTCTACCAACTGGATAGCATCCTCAATGTTTTCTTCTTAGAATAGAGAAGATAATTCTCTCTCTAATAATTAATTTATTTCACAATAGCCCATGATTCAAATATATATCATTGTTTGATAACTTTGCTATAATCTTCCGGTCTCTCCAATGTTTAACTAGAAGCATCACTTCTTTTGTGAAACAATTAACATATCTTATATAAATATTAATACTATACAAAGAAAGTATAATCCTCCCTAATTACAGGATTATAAAGAGACCAAACTTATAGCTCCTCTATCATCTACAAGGAGTCTAAAACATGAAAACTTAAATCATGATCTTTCTACACATGTTTCTTTACACCAAAGATACAAAAGTACCAAAAAAATCAACTTTATCTGCTTGATAGGACTTAATTTATCTTCAAAGCATCACTTCTTGTAAAATAAAGTTTAGAAAAAGTCTCACCTATGCATATGTTACTTCACAATTCAACATCTCCTTTAACTTCCATGCTTACTACTTACTCGTAGTTGAATTATGTGGACATCTCATCTAAAAGCTTAACATGTCAAAAGGGCACTTTTTTCTAAAAGGTAAGAAGTATTATCAATAAAGGTACCAAGATGGTACTAATATTCAGTACAAGCAAAAGAACATGCCCAGTCCTACATCATAAGAGAATCAAACAAGTCCATTGTTTTTAGAATCCTAGTTACATAACTCTCTTTCAACACAAAATACTAAATACATATATGGCTTAACATAAGAAGTGGAATCCTTTCTGTCTTCAAAACATCTATGACTCCTTTCGAGAAAACTATCCATGCAATACAGATAGGTATTTATAACCACAGTTTCTTCTGTCCTCTCCTTGATCTAAGGTCCCCCCCCCCCCCACTAAATTAGAAAAGCAGACAGCAATTAAGCATTCCTCGTCCATAACTAGGCTAAAAGTGCTGGGAACTGACCCTTAAGAAGTTCATCATTGTCCCGTGAATCTGTCCAATTCTACTTTTTCCTCTCATCACCAAATTTCAACCCCCCATAGAGTCATGATCTGCTTCCGAGCTGCAACCCCAACAGAACCAACTATTCTCGGATCCCAATATTTATTTTTGCCATATTTAGTAACAATGACCCTCTTCCACAAAGCATCCTTCCCATCATTCAACCTCCACAACCATTTATAGAAGACTTCTGTTATCTAATTTGAGTTCCTGACTCCAAGTCCTCGTCCATTTCACTCCTAGTCATAGACTCCCATTTAACCAGATGAAATTGTCCTTTCGGCATTTCCACCAATTTTTTAACTAGAGATCAAAGATTTCCATCCCACAAGGTGAACATCTGTTCTCTTCATTCCTTTCCCTATGAAGTTCCTTCTAAGTGAATCCAATCGTTTTTTCACCTAGGAGATGAGGGGAAAAGTGACATAACATAAGTAGAGAGACCATGATGCTAATTATGAGAACTATCCTTCCTGCAACCCCACATCATTCCTTCTAGCACCCACGGGAGTTAGGGGTGGCAAAATCAAGCCCAACCCGCCCAAACCTTTTAAGTTTGGGTGAGCTATTGGCCCGTCCATTCATTAGACAAACCCATTAAAAAATGGGTTGATATGTAACCCAAATTGGCATATGAAAAATCTGGTCAACATATTTTTATAGAACTTTTTTTCCAATTTCATATGTTGTATATAGCCCTAATAAAGAAAAAGATAATTTTATTAGGTACTAAAAAAGTTTAACTAAATTTGACCCAACCCGCCCAATTGCCACCCCTAACGGAATTCCCAAATGTGTAGTGAGAAAAACTTCTACTTTACATTGCAGGATCTCAGCAAACTGAGCAATAGAATCCGCAGCATTAACACAGAAAACAGTACTTTTGGATAAGTTAAATTTCAGCCCTGGCACAACTTCAAACACCAAAAAAAGTGACCCTCAAATATAGAGCTTGCCCCTGTCAACTTCACATTGCAATAGGGCATCAGCATAAAGCACGTGTGCAATCTCGTCTCCATTTCCTTCGTTGCCATCAACATAAAATCGCTTTATCCAATCCCTTTATCCAACCTAAACCAGCATCCATGACAAAACATTTCACTTAAGACCCGTGATCAAAACTTACTAAGCACATGATGGTGTTCAACAAACATTTCACTCTTCTGCTATGGAAACTTCTTTCCCAACAAAAGTGGAAAAAAAAGAGGAAAACCTGAGCTTCAAGGAAGAATGCATGACATATAGGCATGCTATCCTAAAATATTACATGTTTACTATGTATATCAGTTAAAGAAAACTAACTCTGTCTTGGCTAATTTGGATTTTGGCTAATCTAGAGATCTTTGACTATGAAATCACTCTTCAAACACAAGAAACATAAAACAATTAAAAGAAGTCTCTAGATGATACAGACCATCTCCAACAAACTCTGTGACATCCTCTTGCCAAGCTTTCTTGAACAAGTCATCAAACTGCACGGATAAGTCACTCTGCGGATTGCCAGAAAGTGATGTTTATCAAAAAAACAGAAGATGAGAACAAAATTACTTGACACATTCCAAAGCAAATCTGGCAAGCATGGTGCATATAATCCACCACAGTATTTACTTGATAGGATGGAAATATAAAAGTAGATGTTTATATTTTATATAAGAATATAAGAGAACTTGATTTTATTGTGGTACTAACCAGTTTCACCTCCACTGTTTTCGTAGCAGCACTCTGATCCTCATATATATTCCAAGAGCATGAATGTGTATCCTTAGAAATATACAAATAAGATGTTTCATAACGTCTTATATACAGAATAATAACTTAATCAAAAGCTCTTCGATGGTTGAAAAACTCACAAACCTTACCTTAAGATCGCCAAGATCAGGTCCTTGCTTAAAGCTTGGAGGAGCGGTTTGGGCAGGACCACCATTAAGCACCTCCCTTACCCATTCACCGTTTGTAGCACCATCAGGAACAACTCTGCCCAGCGAAGGGGAATCATCCAAGCCACCAGGTCGAAACGGACGACTGTTAATGCTTCCTCTAACAAAATCCTTTGGTGGTCCAACAATGCGCGGTAGAGCCCCCGAATCATCAGCTCCAATTGTAAGTTCTGATACATCTCTCTGAGAATGTCAGAAGTGAGCCAAAAAATGTCAGGATTAGCAACCAAAACGGAAATTTCAGGATGGTCTTAGTATGGAAAGGAAATGAAAATCAGTAATGAAAGGAACTTGTTAAAGCATGAACACTTAAAAAGTTGATAAAATGATAATGCGAATTATGTATACCTCCTCTGACTTTGGTTCCCATCCTCCATTATCCAATCTGTCCCGCTGACGTCTAAAAGGAACTTCCCATGTAGGAACAACAACAGATCGAGGCAAAGATGGATCTGGAAGGATTTTAGCTCTCTCAAACCAATCAAACTCCCACTGCCTTCCAACTTTTTCGGGAGAAAACTCGTCTGCGTCCAGCTGAGGCAATAGATACTTCTCCCTAATATATTCCTTTATTGTTTCAGGTGTTTCCTTTGGAAATGCAGGTGGCTGAAACAACATAAAAGTGATCATAAACAGTGTTTACACTTTTTTTAAGAGGGATGTGTATGAGAACTGATATGGAGCAAGTATTGAAGTTATAAGTTTAAATATTAAACATCAAGTGAAGATGTCATTATTAGAGAGGTTAATAAAAGGCAATGACATATAATTGGAAATATTAAGCATGGATATGCTGCTAGTATATGAAATTTGAACAAAGATTTGAAAGTCCTTGGCCTTATAGGTAGCAGATCAAAGAGAAATCAACCAATCAACTATCATTCTGTCCCAGATTAGATTGTCTGGGGATCGGAATCCTCTGTATTCATTAAACTCCAGGTACATTCTGTTTAAATGCAAAAAGAATTGTCCTTCAATGAAAAGTTAGGGATTCTCTAAAACTAAAGCTGCCTCAAATCCCCCACTTAATAGTCAGAGGCCAAAACCTAGATTAAGATCATAGAACCAAAACAAATACATAGGCTTCAATTAAGGAGTCCCAGAAAGGACAGCCAGAAGTTTGCAGGGTGTTAATTATTACTGCAAAAGCAATTGGAGGGAGAAAGACGATCAAACTAGGTCCAGCACTAAAGTTTGATCTCTAAGAATTATGCAAACACTATATCAACTGTTATTAGGTAGATATCAAGAATTTGGTGGGTCCTGGCTTGAATTGAATTATATGGACTGTGAGGTGCTTCCGACATCGCTAGTATGGTTCTTGGTTGGAAATATTTGTCAAATTATGATGTACTCTCTCCTTTTAAACCCCCAACGGTTACTGCCTATGTAGGGACCATATAACGGTTCAAATATAGCAGAATGAATAAAGAGTATCCATATAATTGACCCAACAATTTGGTATTAAGTGTAGTTCTCATTGTTGTCATAAATAAGTCATATTAATTTAAAATTCATTTTCCTCTTTTCATTTGTGGCTAACTAACATGCACTCAATCAACAAACTAAAATAAGAAAAAACATAAAACTGTAAATCTTCAGGAATGTACAGATAGGGAGTGTAACTGTATAAAAAGCTAAGTAACTTCCTCTCATATACCTAAGTCTTGGTTGACAGATTTACCAAGTAGTAAGTCCTATCCAGTACGGGTTCCACGAAACCTGTGAACTCTGATTCAAGACCTATATACATGTGATTGGTTAACATGTATTCCTATCAGAGGACCAAAATAGAGCTCGATGAAATAGAAACTATCATGCTACATTTACCTACGGTGAAATGAAACTTTCATGATGGAGCAAGAACATGAAAGTCATTTCAGGTCCACATCTGTTGTAGATAATTGTTATGAAGTAACAAAACCTAAAATGGATGAACACCTAATGTGCGTGAGCATGTTGCCAGAGTGTGTGTATGTGTGCTAAGACCATAGTAGAGCTCGATAATACAAAACGTATAATGGTAAGTTGTCCTTCCTAAAAAAGGAACTTTTTCATGCTAGAGCAAAGACTCAGATGAAATTTGAAAGTCATTCCAAGTAAACACATGTTGAAGATAGTTGTTACAAAATAATTGAACCCAAAATAGATGAAATGCCTTTTAAAGAGCATTATATCCCTCTTTCTACCCAACGTCATTGATCATTCCAATCACTCTCCTTCCTATCCCAAGATCCAAACACCTATTGATACCGTTCCGGAGAAAGAATTTCTTTCTAACTTACTTATCCAAACCTACATGGCAATCAAACTAGAAAAAAACTAAGCAGATGCTCTTGGAATCATTATTTCCATTGCTAATTGATATATTTCAACCATTATCATCAATGAATTAGAAGAGTGGGATTTGAACACTCGGTAAACAAATGCCTACATAGCAATTCAAATGCTACACCTTAATTCAGGAACTAATGCCTAAAAATTCTAGATACATCTCTGTAGAAAAGTTTCATGTTTTGAAAAGTCCCAGTTGCAAGCAAGGTGACCAGATTACCACCCTTAGGGGTATTTCGTGATTAATTGCTATCTCTAACCAAACACAGTCTGCATTTTATAGCGGGATTATTATCTCTTATCCCTCATACCAAATGAGGCCCTTAATAAAAGGAAAAATAAGGAGTGTGAGTGACAGAAAAGCTTACCAAAATGAAGTCAGGAATAGAATTGAGAGGAGTATCGCGTTCAACAGGAGGAAGAGGCTCGATCGTGAGGTGACCACTGTGTCCAGTAAACCCTATTCGAAAAGATAGCTCCTTTGCTGCTACTAACCGATCCATTGCTCTGTTAATGCTCTTTCTTCGCTTTTTTTCAGTTTTGATTCTTCTACAGACTCAAAACAAGTGTATCAGTATTCTGATATCTCCGGCGATGTTCCGCCGGAAGAATGCCGAACAAGGTAAAAAAAATTGCCGTTTGCCGTGGTTTCGGAGATACTCCCCGGCGATAGGTCACGGCGGGATGTTTATTTATATTATTTTTTTGTTAGGGCCTAAATATTTAGCACTTTATTGTTTAAGGGTGCAATATTTATTTTGGTACATAAATTGAACTTTTTTTGCTTTAAATCCCAATAAATTTAAAATAAATATAGTAAAAAAAATTAATGAGTTCGATAACTTTATTTTAAAATTCAATTCAACTCAATGTATCATAAGGCTCATTTTGAAGATAACGCTCTAATAATTATAATTCATTGTGAAATATCTTTACAAGTGTTAGATTGAGGCTATTTAAGAAAACAATGGCTATAACAAAATAATTAAATCAATCAACTTATATACTGACATATATTTGCTTTTGTTTGATTTGATATTAAATAAGAAAAAATGAATTGAACTGATATATAACTTATATATTTTGTAAGCTAATTTAAAATATTATAGAATATTTTATGGCCTTGTCATATGTGGTTTTTATGAGTTTAACTATATTTAAATATGATTCCTATAAATTAATTTTTAAAATGCTTGATTGTAACATATGTTTATCATCTTCTTATCAAAATTTGTTTTGATACTTCAATTTCCTTGTTCTTTATTTTTTTAGAAATGTTGTTTTATCAACAATATTTCTCAATAGTAAATGAAGATATTATAGTCCAGATTTTTACAAGAAAAAAATGAGTTCTATGTTGAATTTTTAATAGTTATTTGTTTGATTTTAAATTATTAAAATTGGACTAAGTTTGGGAGTATACATGAATGTAAATTCCTTGTTATACTATACTAGTATTAGTGAATAATTACCATTACATAAAATATTTGATAAACAAATTCATCACTGTGTTCAATGCTTGCTAAACACATTTGATTATAAAAATGGGTTATCCATAACTTTAATAGATTGAACGTTTAGTTTTAGTAGCAATAATTATGTGGAATTTTAGAATATAAATATTATGATAGGGATTTCACCATGGATCAATTCTTAATCTTTTTTGTTTATTTATTTTAGTGATGGATGTATTGTTGCGCATATTCAAGTAGAGATATTATGGTGTATGTATTTTTATGGATAACATAATTTTTAATTGATAAGATTTAAAGTGAAATTAAAATAAGCAAAATGTTCGGATGTAAACCTTGGTGTTTAAGAGATTTAGATTGACTAGAACCAAGACATAGTATTTGGAGTAAAAATTCAGTGACACAATGTATGAAACTAGCATGAAAGTGAGGTTTGATACATAAGTCATTCAAAAGAGAGGACGTTTCAAGTATTTAGGTCTATTATTTAATGAAAAGGGAAATTGACAGCAGTGTCACACATCGTATAGGTGTAGATTAGATAAAATGGGGGCTCGATTTCAGCTAGCGTTTGGACATAGATTTCCAAATATTTTTGGCAAATATTATTTGAGTGAAAATTTGGGTGTAATTTCACCATGTGTTTGGCCATAGAATTTGGAAAATATATTTCACCTTTTTAGAAAAACTAGTTAACATGTTCACGCTTCGCGTGATCCTAACAACTATTTTAAAAATAATTTCTTTTCTAAATTAACACGTACTTCAAAGGAAGAAATATGATCAATACTTAGTAAAAGCTATAAAATATTTATAATAATTGTTTCAATCTATAAGATATTATTTTTGTATTATTTTGTTAGGGTGAAAAGAACATGTTCTACATATTGAAAAAAAATGCTAACTTAATTTTCTGCTTAATTTTCTATCGTCGTGGATCATCAAATGAAACTAAATAATCTGTCATCCTCGGTTTTTAAAAGTATGGATGCTCATTTTTATATAAGGAACTACTGAACTTAGACCTTTTTAAATATAGATCTTCAATATAATATATTTTACAAAAAAAAAATACTTGTTAGGCACATAATCTTTTATAAAATTCCTTATTTTTTTAAAAAAAATACGCAAGTTAAAATGTGAAAAATAACAAAAAAACATGTCAATAGTAATACAAAGGAAAGAACGACTAACTATTTTAATCAAATAAAATATAAATATAAAAAATTGTAATAATAAAATTGAAAAGCAATCAATATTAATATTTCAGCAAATAACTCGATACAAAATTATAGTCATTTTAATTTGTTTTAATTCTCATAGAATATTATACAAATAATAAATAGTGAATATTTTAACTCTTGAAGAGTTAAAAAACTCACTAAATGTATAATTATTTATAAAACATAAAAATTTAAATAATGACAAAAAAAGCAAAGATTGGGAGAAAAAGATAAGTAAGACTTTTAGTATATAAGAGTTTCTGCTATTGTCTGTTTTTATATCAAATTGAAATTATTTATAAATATTTTTCGTCTTCGCACAAATTAAAAAAGTTTATCTTTATTTACTCAATATATTTCACTAAAATAATACTTCAATTTATTTTAGTGTGTATTTTGTATGTTTTGTTGTGGTCATTTTATTTAATTACTAAGAAGTTAGAAAGAAAAAAAATATTTTAGTACAAAACTATAAAAATCTAGAGTTTTAATAAATAATACATAGCCCCTCTATTTTAAAATAAGTGAAATTGTTGAGCCTTTTTTTATAGTTTAAAATAAGTGAATTGCTCCAAGTTTAAGAGAGATGTTGAAAAATTCTTCCATTTTTGCCAATGTTAAATAATTATAAAGGAAATGATTTTTTAAATACATAATATGTACATACCGTCACCAGAAAAATAAATCATTTATTTTTTAAGTTATTTAGAACGCTCATTTATGAAATAGATAAATGACTTAATTTTGAGTAAATTTAATATATGATATAAATGAAAGAAAAATGAAAAGAAGTCTTTAAACGAGAGATAAAGAATTAAGTAACAAGAAATTGAGGAGACATATTTATTTAGCAAAAAATATAAATGGATAAAAAGAATTGTAAGTCATGAGATGGATAAATTTGCTAATAAAAAGAACAACGCAACATAGTAGTATTTCCTTATTAATTTTAAATAAAATTAGAGTATGTCTTGTTACCAAAAGTTTACAACCACAAATAAAGAAAAAACATATGCTTCCATGAAAATGTTCTACGTGCAAATCTTGAATAGTTAATGTGCAAATGATAGGCTAAAATCTAAATCCATTATATTTTGAAAAAACTAAATGTAGAGTAATGAATAGAATCGTAGAAAGGAGTTGAGGAGATATGTCATTTAAGTAGAAAAAGTGAATAAACAAAGGTTTTTGTAATTTATGAGATGTAATAATTAGTTGTAATAAATATTATAATTTTTTTAGTTATCAATCAAAATTAATTAATGAAGAGAGTAAACTCATTTTTTCATTTTTTATAATCAACTTAAACAAATATCAATTTTCTTTATAACGTAAGAAAATATGTTCATTATAATTGGATATTGGCAGAACAAACTTGGTTCATTCTGAAAAATTTCATTAAATTAGAAGAATTAAATGTTTTGTGAAATTTGAGTCCCACAATCATATATATATATATATAGAGAGAGAGAGACTAATTTTACACAAGTGTTAACAAATACGAAACAAAAACTTAATGGAGGGGATCTCATCTCCTTTTTAGTCTATTCAAAATTCACAAAGGAAATAAATGTGTTATATCATCTAAATTAGAATGAAAAGAAGCGGATAAAGCAAAACAAAAGATGATGAAATATTCTTGATCAAGAAATTATGTCATATTAACATTTTATATACATAATATATATCGATATAGAATATGGATTATACATCCAAAAGACAAAAGTTTATATAATGAAAATATTAAAAGTTTTCTTTAAACAACAAAATAATCCGTGGAAGATCATGTTGCCCTTGATACAAAAAGTGTGCTTTGTAATATAATCTTGTTCATGAAGAATACACATCTTGATGGATAAATAATTAATTGAAAAATTATATAAGCAACAATAAGTGCATATATATTTATAAATTATTGAAACTTCTAATTTTTAAAATTTTACTCTGACCAACTCTGATGAATTTTCCATCGCCGTTAAACTTTCTTCTTCATTTTGATGACTTGTAACAAATTAATTTTTGATTGTCTCTTTTGACGAATCTTACACCACCTTTAAACTTTCTTCTTCATCTTGATAAACTTTTGCTTGACTATTGTAACACAAGAAGAAATTCTAAAAAATATATCTATAATCTTCATAAAAGCTGAAAAATAAAAAAATAAAAATATTAGCAATATGAAATTGGAGAAAATAGAAATGGACATGCAACAACACCATTGATGATTGTTAATTAAAAATGAGGATAAGTAGAAGGAACGTTGAGAAGACTTTTTATTTAATTAGAGAATTCAAATAGATGGAGGTTTTTTTGTAACTTTCATGTGATATAATTATATGTAATGAATATGATTATATTTATTATTTTTTTAATAAATTGATTAATGAAAAACATGAATGAAAAAACTAAAAAAAGGGAGAAAAAAGATAAACTGTTTTCTAGGTCATTGAGAGGTGTCACATCAGCTTATTTATATCTTGCTTTATTATATACATAGATTTTTTTGTATTTAATTAAGTAATATACATTTTATATAAATTAAATAATAAATATAAAATACTTAAAATATTTAAAAAATATTTTTCTTTCGTAATTGTAATTAGAAGAAGGACAAAAAATTAAATTTTTTTTTTATTAATAGTAGAAATTAGAGAGCTATGAATTATGAATATTTACTCTTTGTAAGTTGGCATGTGAAGAGTCTTTGTTGTATATGTTTCCATTAATATAATACTTATTGTAATAAATTAAATAATGACTTTTACAATAAAATAATTAATTTAATAAATAAGAAATAAAAGCCAAGAAAATGAGAAAAAAAATAAATATATGTGGAGATCATAGAGAGGTGCCACATCACCTTGTCTATGATTCTCCTTTATATTATATTAAGATATGGTTTATACCCATAAATTTTAAAAATTATCAAAACTAAGTATAAGTTTGTATTACAAGTCAATTGGATGTGCGTTACAACAACAACAAATAGTATCTATGACACTAGAGCAATGTGGTAATTTAGAGTGAGTGCAACAAACATCATTCCATACATTGTGAAGTAGAAAAAGCACATAACTTTGTTACCTTGAGCCAATTTTTAATCATTTTCATCAACAATCATATCATTATTTAATATTCACTAAATATTTCATCATTATTTTGGTGTTCACGTAAAAAATATTTAATACAACGCAAACAACAACTATAGAGGGTGTTTTTGTAAAAGATAAAAAATTGAGGTAAAATTTTAAGGGAAAAGGGTAAAAAATGCCCTTAAATTATGAGAAAGGAACATAAATGCCCAACGTTTATAATTTGATCCAAAAATGCCTTTTCCATCAATACTTTGGTCCAAAAATGCCCTTATTGTTATTTTGAATTAAAAAAATGCTTATTTTTTCAAATAAATGTATTATTTATTTTCCTTTTAACACATTCTATCTCTAATAATATTTTTTTAAAATTAGCAAATGTTTATCTTATTTCAATTCAGAAAAAAAATCTTATTTTATTATAATTATATTTTATCGTTATATAAATATAAATTAATGATGGATATACAATGATCTTTTATATATGGCATATATTATATGTTTAAAGGGTTCATGAAATTATTCAATTTTAATTGATAAGATGAGATTAAGAAAAAAAAATTCCTACATTTTTATTTTTTAAATGATTTTAAAAGAAAGAAAACAAGAACATGATTCTTTTATAATAATTTAATTAAGAAGAAAATGTGTTCTAAAAGAAAAAAATAATATAGTTATTCGGAAAAGGGTATTTTTGACCCATTTAGTAACTATAGAGACATTTTTGAACCATAATATTGACTGCAAAGACATTTTTGAACCAAAGTATTGACGACAAGGGCAATTTTGAACCGAACTATAAATTGAGGGCATTTTTATTCCTTTCTCATAGTTTAAGGGCATTTTTGATCATTTTCCCAAATTTTAATTTTCAAAAGATTCCAAATAATGAGATTTGACACAAATACTAGAAAAAATTAGTATTTGAGAATTTGAGATATTTGTCAAATAATGGCAAATTGTATGGACAAACATTATTTGCCAAATTTCCCCCCAAATATTATTTGGGAAATATATGGCCAAACGGGCCCTCAGAGTCGTGCATAATTAGAAAATGTCATCAAACCTTAAAAGGCAAATTTTACAAAGCGATGATTAGACCGGCTATATATGAGTGTTGGTCCATCAAAAACTTACTAATTCAAGAGAAAAAATGTGTTGGTTTAGAAAAGAAAGGATGAAAGGTTGTAGCGAGAGAAACGAAGTTGGACAGAGAGAGAGAGGCGGACGACATGATTATCTTGTGACGTATTAAATAAGTCTCAATGTTGTTAAGACTTAAGGTTCTCTTGTTTCAGATTCATTAAAAGTTCTCTTTTTTTTAAAAAAGCAAATGAACTTTAATATGTTGAATATGAATTTGTTGAGTGCAGACAAATATGCCTAAATATTAAGACATCCTAATGACTTTTGACTTCTTAATCCTTTTCATGTCATATATATATATATATATATATATATATATATATATATATATATATATATATATATATGTGATCATGTTTCATTATGTCATTTTATATAGGATTAAGTCATTTACTGTCCTTTAAAGTTGTCCGCATAATTTATTTAGACACATCAACTAAGACTTGTACCTATTGAACACCTCTACCCTTCTAAATTTAAACCGCTTAAACATTTTTTACCTACATGGCACATTGTTTGTGATTCACCTCAGAAAGGCGCGTGAAAGGTGTATTTAATTAGTTTTTTTAAAAAAAAATACTCTTTCTTCTTCCTAACCTCTTTTCCATTTGTTCCTCCATCACAGCAACTTGCTGCCGGCGGCCTTTCATCTTTATTTTCTTTCTTTTTTTCCTCTGGACACTTCCATTCTTCTATCACCATCATCGCTCCTTTTAATTTTTGCCGCTTTTTATTCATATTAAGATTGACATCACCATCATTGCCACTCACAGGCCACCAACCCACTGTTGGGTTTTATTTGCCTGATTTCTTACCATAAATCGGTTTTTCTTTTAGGAAAAGGTTTTGGATTGACTAGTCATTTTTCAAGTAAGAAAAGGTATATGACTCTATAAATAGAGGCATGTTCCTTCTAACTTAATCAATATTCACTATGTAGTTTTTAGGGCTTTGAGAGTTTTGGTTAGGAGGAGAATTTGTGGATCACAAGCTTGATACGTTATCACTTGTGTGAACCTCCCATGTATTCTGAGTGAATTGGTTGAGATTGTTTCTCTCTGTATTTTCTACTTTCATATTTATAGTGGATTGCTTATCTCCTTTATGGACGTAGGTCGATTGATCGAACCACGTTAAATCTTGTGTCTTTTGATATATTTTTCGTTTGTCTTCTTACTCGTGATCTTTCGAAATTTGCATTGCTAGCTTCCGCGTTACACCTGCTTATTTATTGTCCTAACACCCGCCACCTGTTAAATTTGACAAGATTCAAAAATGAATTAATGAGAAGATATGGTAGTTAGGAGGATAAATCTTCATTGGTAGAAAAAGTCAAGATAGCATCTTTTGTAGGTGAAATTTAGGTGAACCATAAATTGGTTTCACAAGGTAAATCTTGACATTTTTGACATATTGTGATGTCATGGATGACATCAATAGGAAGAATTCACTCCTATAAATAGGTAGCTCCTAATTCATTTGTAACACACCTCTCACTTGTCTTCTCATCTCCTAAGGCATTTGTTCTTCTTTCTCTCTTGTAGTATTTCACTTGTACTCTTTTGGAGTGAAATAAATATTGGTTGGTTGTGTCTGAGGACTAGGCAAAAGAAAACAAAAGTTTGCCGAACCTCGTTAATTCTTGGTGTTCCTTTTGTTGTTGTCTCATTTACTATTTATTAGCTACATTTAGATATAGCAGTTGTGATTCTATCACTCTCTATATATTCGGCTTCCGCAACAATTGGTATCAGAGCCAAGGTATTATCTGAGTATGCTCTGTGGTTGCAGCATAGTCTGAACTTCCACATCAGAAAAAGATTTACTTTGGTCTTTGCATTGTTAGCTAGTAAATAGTGTTTGTAGTAAAATGGAAGACAAGAAAAATGATGAGTCCACATCAAGTGTCAATAATACGTCATCATTGGCATCTTCGCTTATGACAAGAATTGTGTCAAATGCAAAATTTGCAGTTGAAATTTTTGACGGGTCAGGACATTTCGGAATGTGGCAAGGCGAGGTCCTTGATGTTCTTTTTCAACAAGGGCTAGATATTGCCATTGAAGAAAAGAAACCAGACGGTGTAGGAGAAGAAGATTGGAAGATTATCAACCGTGTTGCTTGCGGTACCATTCGATCTTACCTTGCAAGAGAACAAAAGTATCCATACACGAAGGAAACATCTGCAAATAAATTATGGAATTCATTGGAGGAGAAATTCTTGAAGAAAAACAGTCAAAATAAACTTTACATGAAAAGAAGACTGTTACGCTTCACTTATATTCCTGGTAGCACAATGAATGATCATATCACCAGCTTTAATAAGTTGGCGACAGATTTGCGGAATATGGATGTGACTTTTACGGATGGAGATATGGCCTTAATGTTGTTAAGTTCACTTCCGATGAGTTCGAGCATCTTGAAACGACTCTACTGCATGGGAATGATGAAGTATCTCTCAAAGAAGTTTGTTCTGCCTTATACAGTTATGAACAAAGAAAGAGAGAAAAACAAAAAGGCGGAGAAGCAGAAGCACTGGTTGCGAGAGGTCGTTCTCAAAATCATATGAGAACGAAGAAAGGGAGATCCAAGTCAAGATCGAGACTCAGCAAAGATGAATGTGCCTTTTGCCGAGAAAAAGGGCATTGGAAGAAAGACTGCCCAAAGTTGAATAGCAAAGCCAAACCAAATAATGGGAAGGCTGTCATGGATTCAAATGTGGCTGATTGTGATGACTCCGATTACTCACTAGTTACAACAGATCCATCCAAATCATCTGATGTATGGTTGATGGACTCAGCTTGTAGTTATCATATGTGTCCCAATCGGGACTGGTTTATTGATTTACAAGAAGGAGAATGTGGAGTTATTCACACTGCAAACAATAATCCTCTTACCGCATATGGTGTTGGTTCAATCCGATTAAGGAACCATGATGGATTAAGTAGAACATTAACAGATGTTCGATATGTACCAGATTTGAAGAAAAATCTCATTTCTGTAGGAGCCCTAGAATCAAAGGGATTCAAAGTCATTGCAGATAATGGCGTGATGAGAATATGCTCTGGTGCACTGGTGGTAATGAAGGCAATTCGAAGAAATAATAACATGTACCACTATCAAGGTAGTACAGTTATTGGGACAGCGGCAACAACATCCAATGACGAGAAGGAGGCAGAAATGACCAAGCTGTGGCATATGCGCTTGGGACATGCTGGAGGGAAATCCTTGAAAACTTTATCAGATCAAGGATTGCTAAAAGGAGTAAAAACTTGCAACTTGGAGTTTTGTGAGCATTGTATCAAGGGAAAGCAAACAAGGGTTAAATTTGGAACAGCTATCCATAATACTAAAGGTATTTTGGATTATGTTCATTCGGATGTTTGGGGTGCTTCCAAAACACCTTCATTAGGTGGGAAACACTATTTTGTAACCTTTGTTGATGACTTTTCTCGAAGATTGTGGGTGTATACGATGAAAACAAAAGATGAAGTTTTGGGAATTTTTCTCAAATGGAAGGCGATGATAGAAACTCAAAGTGGCAGAAAGATCAAGTGTCTTCGCACAGACAATGGTGGAGAATACAAAAATGATCTTTTTCAGAAAATTTGTGAGGAAAATGGCATCGTCAGACATTTCACCGTCAGAAATACACCACAACAGAATGGAGTGGCAGAACGCATGAACCGAACTTTGCTGGAGAAAGTTCGGTGTATGTTGTCCAATGCTGGCTTGGGCAAAGAATTTTGGGCTGAGGCAATAACATATGCGTGCCACCTCATTAATCGTCTACCATCTGCTGCTATTGGTGGGAAGACACCATTTGAAAAATGGTATGGAAAACCTGCTGAAGATTATGGTTCTTTACATGTATTTGGCTCAATTGCATATTATCATGTAAGAGAGTCAAAATTGGACCCAAGAGCAAAGAAAGCTTTATTTATGGGAATTACTTCTGGAGTCAAAGGATACCGTTTATGGTGTCCAGAGACAAGAAAAGTTATTTTCAGCAGGGATGTTACCTTTGATGAATCTGCCTTGACAAATAAGGTAACACTTGAAGAAGCCAAACAAATTGATGGTGCTTCAAAGCAGGTGGAGTTTGAAGGAAAGATAATTTTCCCAACACAGGGATCAAACGAGGAAACACAGAAGATTTTCCTCTTGAAGGAGAGCCAGTCGAAGAGGAGGTTCCATCTCAAGAACCTCAACCACAACTTGAATCAATAGCAACGAGCAAGCCAAAAAGGACAATAAGAAAACCTGCTCGACTCACAGATATGGTGGCTTGTGCTAACTCAATTGCAGCCGATGACATTCCTACCACTTATAAAGACGCAGTCCAAAGTTCACAAAAAGATAAGTGGAGGAATGCCATGGATGAAGAAATGCAATCTCTTCATCAGAATCATACATGGAGATTGGCCAATCTCCCAGAGGGCAAGAAAGCAATTGGGTGCAAATGGTATTTGCAAAGAAAGAGGGATTTCCTAATCAAGAAGATGTTCGCTACAAAGCAAGATTGGTGGCCAAAGGATATGCTCAAAAGGAGGGAATTGATTATAATGAGGTATTTTCTCCAGTTGTGAAACACTCCTCCATTAGAGTTTTGTTGGCTTTGGTAGCACAGTTGAATTTGGAACTAGTTCAGTTGGATGTAAAAACTGCTTTTTTACATGGAGACTTGGAAGAGGAAATCTATATGACTCAGCCAGAAGGATTCAAAGTTGATGGAAAAGAAAATATGGTGTGCAAACTTGAAAAATCGTTGTATGGATTGAAACAATCTTCTAGACAATGGTACAAACGATTTGACAAGTTTATGTTGCAGCAAAGGTACATAAGAAGCAAATACGATCATTGTGTGTATTTGCGCAAGCTTGAAGATAATTCCTTTATATATCTTCTCCTATATGTTGATGATATGTTGATAGCTTCTAAAAGTCAAGAGGAAATTGAGAAGCTAAAGATTCAACTGAGAAAGGAGTTTGAGATGAAGGATTTGGGTGAGGCAAAGAAGATTCTTGGCATGGAGATAAAAAGAGATAGACATTCAAAGAAACTTTATTTATCTCAGAAAGAATATTTGAAAAGAGTACTAAACCGATTCGGTATGAATGAAAAAACGAAGTCGGTTAGCACTCCGCTTGCTCCTCATTTTAAGCTTAGTGATGCTATGTCACCTAAGAATGAAGCTGAACGAGAATATATGTCAAGAGTACCATACGCGAATGCTATTGGTAGCTTGATGTATGCAATGGTTTGCACAAGGCCAGATATTTCACACGCTGTTGGAGTTGTAAGCAGGTACATGCACAATCCTGGAAAGGATCATTGGCAGGCTGTAAAATGGATTCTACGGTATATTCATAATACTGTAGATGTTGGTTTGGTTTTCGAGCAGAAAGATAGTCAATATCTTGTTGGATATTGTGACTCAGATTATGCAGGTGATTTGGACAAACGAAGATCAACTACTGGTTATGTTTTTACTATTGCAAATGCACCAGTTAGTTGGAAGTCTACTTTGCAGTCAACAGTTGCTTTGTCTACCACTGAGGCAGAGTACATGGCAATTACAGAGGCTGCGAAGGAAGCAATTTGGCTTCAAGGATTGCTTAGAGAGCTTGGTATTGGACAAGAAGAAATCACAATATTTTGTGATAGTCAGAGTGCTATTCAATTAGCAAAGAACCAAGTTTATCATGCAAGGACGAAGCACATTGACGTCCGATATCATTTCATACGAGAAATCATAGAAGATGGTGGAGTCATAATACAGAAAATTCATACTACGGATAATCCTGCCGATATGTTGACAAAAGTGGTGACTGCGGTCAAGTTTCAACATTGTTTGAACTTGATCAACATTGTTGAACATTGAAGATTATGGTTGAAGACACAATCAAAATTGTTGTTGAGAGAAAGTTGAAAATGGAGAATCTTGCCAAGGTGGAGATTTGTTAAATTTGACAAGATTCAAAAATGAATTAATGAGAAGATATGGTAGTTAGGAGGATAAATCTTCATTGGTAGAAAAAGTCAAGATAGCATCTTTTGTAGGTGAAATTTAGGTGAACCATAAATTGGTTTCACAAGGTAAATCTTGACATTTTTGACATATTGTGATGTCATGGATGACATCAATAGGAAGAATTCACTCCTATAAATAGGTAGCTCCTAATTCATTTGTAACACACCTCTCACTTGTCTTCTCATCTCCTAAGGCATTTGTTCTTCTTTCTCTCTTGTAGTATTTCACTTGTACTCTTTTGGAGTGAAATAAATATTGGTTGGTTGTGTCTGAGGACTAGGCAAAAGAAAACAAAAGTTTGCCGAACCTCGTTAATTCTTGGTGTTCCTTTTGTTGTTGTCTCATTTACTATTTATTAGCTACATTTAGATATAGCAGTTGTGATTCTATCACTCTCTATATATTCGGCTTCCGCAACACCACCATGGTCGTCATCACTACCATCTTGGAACGAACCAAAATTCATCTTTCTTGTATAAAAAATGGAACAATAAAGGAAGTTAGAACCTTTTTGATTATTTAAAAGATCGTTAAAATAATGTGTTGGAGGAATCAAAAATAGTATAACATTTTCAGACTTCTGTTTTTTTTATTTCTCTATTGCAGAAGATCCAAATATGTTTTAGAACTTTATATTTACATGGATGGTTGCCGTGTTGTGGGTAGCACCGTCGAGAAGCTGAGTTACGTTATGAGCTCCGATGGGATATCAGGGGTGGGTAGTACTTTTTTTTTCTTTTATTTTGTAACTTAAAATTAAATCCTTATTTCATTTACTATATAATACTTTTTAAAACAATTTTTTGGACTAAAAAATAACAAATGTCGTTATTTCATTCGTCGAATTGCCATGTACAACTCAAAGTTCAGATGTCTAAATAAATTATTCAGACAACTTTAAGGGATTGTAGATGACATTAAGTCTTTTATATATAACACAATTTAATATCTACTTATATTCTTTTTGTTAGGGGTATTGTATATTTTAAAAGATGCAGACTGATGCATGTAGCTAGACACACCGATTAAGCAATACGTTAAAATTTTCATATCCTACTTTGATGAGTCCCCACCCTGCTTTCAAGGGTTCCCTAACTCCTATCTTTCAGCACATTATATTATTTCTCTTAAGGTGTGTCGATAGGGGCGGATCTACATGAAGGGTTCCCTAACTCCTATCTTTCAGCACATTAGATTATTTCTCTTAAAGTGTGTCGATAGGGGCGGATCTACATGAATTTGAAGAGTTCATTTGATCCTCCTTTATTGAGAAAATTATACCATATATATAGACTCAATTTTTTTATTTATAAATATACTAAGTGATGGACCCCTTGAACACTAGTTAGGGGCTTGGTCCAGTGGTAAAGGGATTCAAGAATTCGCTAGGTAAATTCTAGGTTGCGGGTTCAACTCCACATATATCAATGTTTTTTCTCCATTGTTTCAATCGATTTTCATTTTTATTTCTAAATAAATGAAAGATCTGTTTTGTTGAAAACCTATTGGGATTTATAATATTTTATTAGACATTAAAAAATAAATTCATTTTCTTTTTTTTATAAAATTAAGTAAAAGTTATAACGTTTTTTAAGCTTTCATAATTAAAATTAAAAAATACATTCTCTTATATTCATTTTAAGTCAAACGCTTAATTTATATTTGATTAAAAAATAATATAATTATAAATAAGATTAAACAAATACGAATTATTTAAATTAATAAATAAATAAGAGTAATTATGTAAAATTATAAATAAATATGATTATCGCGATATTTTTCAATCTTGATAAATTATTTTTTCGACACGGATTTTATTGCTACAATATGATCGGATTAAGAAGTATTCCTTAGTTAGTTTCAAAAATTGAATAATGTTTATATACCACAATGACACAACAAGACTCATAATTATAGTTTTAAAAAGTACATTCTCTCGTACTCAATTTAATGTTATGTCAAAATATACTTTCTCAATTTATTGTTTGTGTTGAGGTAGAGTTGAATTTTTTTAATTACCTATATCTGATTCGATCCATTTATATTTAACCTGCTCCGCTTATATGGATACTATTAGTATGCTTATTTATATTTTTAAACCTCCTCGATAGAAATCTTGCCTCCATCACTGATTGTCGATCTGTGCCTTCTTCCGATAATCAATATTCAGTATGTTGAAGCTTCACAAGTAGACAATAATATATTGTCATGCGACGTATTCCCATGGTAGCTGTTGTATTGTTGTATGATAATTAATATTATAATTAATACAAAGTATCTATTTTATAAGAAATGTCCTCTCAAATGCTTGAAGTTATGTTTTCCGTTTATGTCTAAAAAAAGAAATGTGTGCACTATATTATGTCATGCTATGGATACGTTTGGGCTAACAATGCTCATGAGATTTTACCACTATAATGGATGGTCTCAAATTATAATGTAAAATCTTAATATATAAAAATAAAGAAAGAGTTTACCATGAATATATTCAAAATTATGGTCAAAGTACGGTTACCTTTAACCTATGTTCGAAATCTCAAAGACACGTTTATAATATATTAAGATCCTATTACCTTCTGAATGTTCGAAATCTCTACCCCTTTTTTACCTACGTGGTACTATCTTGTGGGTCCAATGCGTGTTGACATTTTTTTCAAGCTAATATCACGTAGACCGAAAAGAGATAGAAAATTATTTATAAAATAATTTCAGGAAGTAATAAAATATGAGTATGCTAGATTAGTCTTTTGCTTTTTTGCTCTTCCTCTCAAATTTAAAATTTTCTCATTTATTTATTTAGTTGTTTCTCAATATGGGGAATGGACAAATAATTTAAATAAATGAATGTTAGTTAGGAACATCAAAAGGTACTTGAAGGCTCTTCACATTATTATTATTGTTGTTGTTATTGTGAAAAACAAACAAACTAGGCAACCTTAACGATCTAGAATATAGATTGAATGAATGAGAAATTATGTTGACTAGGTTTTACTTTAGGTGTTAATTGAGTAGTTATTTTCTAATTTAATTTGTCATTTTCAAGCAATTAATATTTTGTTGAAAAAAGATTTAAAACTTCTATTTTAATCGGCTGAAATATAATAAATATGCACCGTAAGTTGAACTATAGATATATATCATCATTTTTTCAGTAAAAGATATATTCATTCTAAATCACAAAATGGAAAAATATATTTATCTTTTTTTCCCCTTGAATAACAGCAATCTGAACTTTTTAGAATTTAAAGGAATATTAACGACTTAGTTTATTTTGGAATAAAATTTGTTCACACAAGATATTAATATCAATTCAATACATGTCTGTCATGTGTTCAAATTTATTGTTCATTTTACTTAATCTTAATAACATAAATTTTACTTCATAAAATCACATTGTAATAGAAATTAAAGGGAAAATGCACAAGTACCCCCTAGATTATTATCGAAATTTCAGAAATACACCTTAATTAAAGTAAGGTACTATTACCCCTTGAACTTATTTTTTTTAATAATATATACCTTTTGTCTTACATGGCACACTCCGTGATCCCACGCAATTGAGGCGCTGAAAAATATTTGGATGTCACGTAAGTCAAAAAGGTACACAAAACTACAAAAAAAAAAAACAGGGATAGTAGGATCTTAGTTTAATTATGATGTGTTCCTGAGATTTCGATCATAGTCTAGAAGGTACTTATATATTTTTCCAAAATTAAATTAATTTAATATAAACACTGAATGAGAATAAATTTTTTCCTCTGTTTGGGAGAAATAAGGATCATGTTGGTCTTTTAATACTCCATCCGTTTTAAAAAAAATGTTTTTATTTCCTTTTTAGTTTGTTTAAAAAAGAATGATCCATTTTTTTATTTGGCAACACTTTAACTTTAACTTTCCACGTGACATGTTTAAGACCACAAGATTAAATGACATTTTGGTACATTTGACATAACTTTAATTTTGAACCACAAGATTAAAAAGTCTTCTTTCTTTTTTTAAATTTCGTTTCAAATCAAATTAGATAATCCTTTTTAAAATGGGGAATATTTATTGTCATATTTTAGTCACATAATTGTGGTCATTTAGCGGTTGCGTGCACGTCATAAATTCCTCATTTATGGCAATGGTGCAAATAGCAACTTGAATTAATAGTAGTATTCCAGTAGGTTAAGAAATTTAAAACAAAATAATAAATTATCCTTTCTGCAAAATAAAACAGTTGTCACAATTATTTGGGAGTAGGTTGCAGTTAAATTTATTACTACTTTTTTAGTTGTTATATTTAAATTTGACATATTCATTAAGAAAGTAATAATTGCTATATTATTTTACTATAGAAAAACTGCTTAAATATGTTATCCAGCTTTAAGAAAAGAGTTTTTATATCACACTTCATCTATATCATATCGGTTTGAGTAAAAACTTATTCACGCCATTATTTGTTAATTGATATTATATAGATAAAACATATTTTAAATGGATGATATAAATGAATTTTTCTCAAAGTTTGATATCATATTTGAACATTTTTCTTTTTTAAAAAATGATTTACTTAATAGCGTTGCCAAATCATAGTTGACCACGGATAAAAAACGATTTTGCGAAATTGAAACCTTTTTCATTTAACAAATAATGGCATAGATGAATTTTTTACTCTAATGAAAATTATATAGATGAACCAAATTTTTTACGAACGATATAGATGATACTTTTCTCAAAGTTCAATGCATTTGAGTATTTTTCTTTTACTATATTATCCCTATTAATTGAGACACGTTGATCATTATGTATGGCCAAAAAAAAGTAGAAGTCCAGTAAAATCTCAATAAATTAATAATCTTTCTAACACAACATTTTTCTCTAGGTTTTCGACTTGGGTTAATGAAATAAATCACGCATTTCGATAAGATAATATATTTTCAGAAGACCATATATAAATATATGATTTCATTAATATTATATATTTAAAATTCTTTGAAAGTACACATATGTCCAAGAGAATTTAGTGAAATATGATTCTATTGTGTTTTTTGTTTTTTGTTGATAAATCTAGCTAGTTGAAGCTCATCTCTAACTTTTCTTATTGCATTCGAAAGTTTGGGTGTTGCCACGACTGCAAGGCTTTTTAAGTGCATGTGGAATGATTTTTTCGTACTCACATAACACTTTACGTATTTGATTTGGCATTGCTAATTTTGTGACACCTTTTAAATGAGAAGTCATTTTTGAATTTGGATATGGTTTCAAAAATTTCCTATGTTGCTTATATAACTTATTTTCTCAAAATCATACATTGAATATTTTAGTAAAAATAAATGAATACTCCCTTCGTCCCATTTTATATGTCACATTTTTAATTTGCAATTGCATTAAGATATGATATAACTTTACTCTTCTACCCTTATTCAATATTTTCTTAAGTCAACTTTATTATTAAATGACAAGATTAATCAACTATCCTATATATCAAGGCTATAATAGGCAAAACATGGTAATTATGCATAAATTTTAGCGAAAATGCACAAGTATCCCCCTAGACTATGACCGAAATCCCAGAGACACATCTTAACTAAACTAAGGTCCTATTACCCCCTTGAACTTATTTTTTTTTGTAATTTTGTGCACCTTTTTGGCTTACGTGATATCCAAATATCTCCCACACGCCTCAATTGCGTGGGGTCACAGAGTGTGCTACGTAAGACAAAAGGTGTATATAATTACAAAAAAAAATAAGTTTAGGGGGTAATAGGACCTTAGTTTAGTTAAGCTGTGTCTCTGAAATTTCGATCATAGTCTAGGAAGGTCTTTGTGCATTCTCCCTAAATTTTATAAAATGACAAGTACTATGCTCCAACTATTTATAGAAAAGGCTGACATATAAAATAGTACGTTGAGAGTATTTAATTATTAAGAGAGTGTTTGGATTAACTTAAAAGTTGGTCAAACCTACTTTAGGTCGATTTTTTTTACTTCTGCAAGTGTTTGACAAATATAAAAATATCTTAAAATAAGTTAGAAAATACAAGATTAAAAATAACATATAAAAGTTTAAAATGACTTAAAATAAGTCAAAAAGCCAAAAGTATGTCTTTCCATACTTTTTACTTTTTGACTTAAAAATCATCTAAATTTATCTTTTCATTTTTAACTTAAAAGTTATTTTTAAGTCAATCCCAACGAACTCTAAGTAAAATGAATATTTATATAATGAATTATCGAATATTTGAACTTATTTTACAATAAATCATTCAACATATATATATATATATATATATATATATATATATATATATATATATATATATATATATATATATATATATATATATATATTACAACGAATTATACGCACAGATTGTATTTTATGTATAATGAATATAATTTTATATGAATTCAATAAATATAATTAGTAAGATACAATTATTTTTGATGTATTCATTGCACTTTATATATTAATAAATAATTATATTTTTATGTGAATTCAATAAATATGATACTAACAACATCCACTTTTCATTATTATAATTTTCTTTTTTTGAAGTCAAACAATAATATAAATTTAAAAATTAATTAATCAACTTTCATTAATGAGTGGAACGATATAGTCATATAGAATATAAATTAATAAGTTATATTAATGATTCTAATGTAATCAAAATTAATCTTTTATCTCAAAATAATAAATATTTTATGGTTCACCATTGATTTCGTGAAATTTTACTATATATTTTTTTTGAGAGTATAAATAAGTGATCCATTTTCCAAGTCACTATCACCAAAATCTTTCACTTCAATTTCGAACACTATAAAATGCAGTTGTTACCTATCTGTCATCGGAATGTTCTGCCGGTCTCTCGGAGTTCAACTTATGCTCTTCTCCATTGCTGCTCTCTCAATTCTTCATCTCTTCGTCATGGTATATATATTTCAATTTATGTGACGTAATTTGACTGTCTAGATTGTGTGAGAGTAAAATAAATAAATTTTCTACTGTTGCTATTTTGATATGTTTATCGAATTTTCTGAATGTTACTACTTCCAAGTTGAGTTTATCAAATTTTGTAATGTTGTATGTGTGTGTGAGAGTAAAATGAATAAATTATTTTTTCGTTTTGTTCATCAGTTATGGATGAGAAGAGATTCATTGAAGTTTCTAAAAGCGGAAACTTGATTCCGCTGCACAAAACCATTTTTTCTGATCATCTGACTCCGGTGTTGGCGTATCGATGTTTGGTGAAAGAAGAGGATCATGAAGCTCCAAGTTTTTTATATGAGTCAGTTGAAGGTTCTAGTGTCGTAAGTTTTTTTTTTTTAGCTTTTTGAATGATTTGATATATATATCGGAAAAAACCTCTCTACCTGTATAAGGTAGTTGTAAGGACTCTATCCTCCCCAGATTCCACTGGTTATAGTTGCTTCTCTCAGGGTCGATACAGCGTGGTGGGAGCTCAACCATCCATGGAAATCGTAGTTAAGGAACACAATGTGACTATATTGGACCACCATGCTGGAAAATTGACAGAGATGATGGTCGAAGATCCGATGACAATTCCAGCAAGTATTTCCAACGGATGGAAGCCCGGACTTATTGATGATGAACTACCTGATACTTTTTGTGGTGAGGATTCTGTTTTTCACTTATTGTGGTACGAGTAACTTATTCAATTAGTTTTCCACTATAGCTATAGGGCTCCGCTCTCGATTAACAACTAGATTTCACTGGAAAACATACACTTATATATTCAGGGGCGGATCTAGGGCCCTGCAAGCAGTGGCGGAACTAGAAATTTCTTAAAGGGTGTTCAGAAATAGCAAATTGTTATGTTAAGGGTGTCCAAAATAGGTTATTTAATCATTTCACATATCATTTTACTTGTATATGTGCTAATTTTTTTCCGACGAATTTGGACACCCTTGATAGTATGTGGCTACGCCACTGCCCGCGAGGGTGTTCATCTGAATACATAAGTGTCATAAATATTTCCACATAAAGTTTGTTGAGAAATAAAGTAATGTGTATGACACCCCAATTATGGTAAGTTCTCTAGAAGTAGTAGTTATTATAAATCAACTCCCCAATTCTCAACCAACTCCAATAAAAAATGAAGTGCATTTTCTGTTGGGAGCTTCCATATATATAATTTAGTCAATCTGCTCGGTTCCATCTCATTACGTACAGTCAAGTCATAGATGTAGTTTTGCATTAGAATTCGGAAGTTAGCATGCTTCAGCAATAATAGTACTAGAATAGGGAATGTTGTATTTGCTCGTACGGGTACTTCACTCTGCATTTTCTTAATTAAATCACAATTTTACTGTCATTAATATCACTTCAAACAGGTGGATGGTTTGGTTACTTCTCATATGACACAGTTCGATATGTAGAGAACAAGAAGTTACCATTCCTTAAGGCTCCAGAGGATGACCGGAACCTTGCAGATATTCAGTTAGGACTTTATGAGGATGTCATTGTATTTGATCATGTAGAGAAGGTATATTTGTAGAATTGTGCACTTATGAGTAGTCTCTCTAGCTGTTATCGTCGTTTGTTCTTGATTTACACTTGGTGCATATATATGAGAACAGGATAAATACTTATTGTTCCTGCAGAAAGCGCATGTGATTCACTGGGTGCGGTTGGATCAATATTCCTCTCTTCCTGAGGCTTATCTTGATGGGAAGAAACACTTGGAAATATTAATGTCTAGAGTACAAGGAATCAAGTCGTAAGTCCTTTTTCGTTTTATTTTTTTTTGCATAAAAACAAGAAACTGAGAAACATTATATACATTTTGAATTTTTATTTTTTAGTCCAAGGTTATCTCCTGGTTCTGTGGATTTCTGTATTCACGAATTTGGAACATCGTTAACCCAAAAAAACATGACACGTGTGGAGTACAAGAATGCCATCTTACAGGCAAAGGAGCACATTGCTTCTGGAGACATACATCAAATTGTTTTGAGTCAACGTTTTGAGAGAAGAACATTTGCTGATCCATTCGAAGTCTATAGAGCATTAAGAATTGTGAATCCAAGCCCATACATGACTTACATACAAGTAAGTCGTTCGTTCTTTGTGTTTTCAGTGTGAGTAAATATCTGATTTTCAGTGAAGTTACTATGTTATCTTTTCTATATCAGGCTAGAGGCTGTACTCTAGTTGCATCGAGTCCAGAGACTTTGACGCGTGTGAAGAAAGTAAGAGGGATGATGTTGTTCTTCTCCCTTTTTCTCTGTTTCACACATTTAATTAGTTTTTTGAGAGTTTGTAATGTTCATTTGTTCTATTGACAGAGAAGAATTGCTAATCGACCATTAGCTGGGACAAGCAGAAGAGGGAGGATACCTGATGAGGATCTGATGTTGGAAATGCAGATGTTAAAAGATGTCAAACCTGGTTTTGTGAATGTTGGAAAGCTCAGGAGTGTCGAGAGGTATTCTGATATGATGCACCTGAGCTCCACGGTGAGTCCATATTTAATTTTATCTGAGGTTGAACTGTTTATGATAGTGATGTCCAGGTCTGACTCGATTATTTCACCGGGTACCTAGCTACCTGTTATGTCCCATCAGCACAAAGTACCGAGTACTCTACCTAAAAAAGGCATAGACAGATAGGGAAACATCACATCGCATTGTGTCTTTTTTTTTTAAAAAAAAAATCTTTGTTGGAATTTGAACTTGACATCTCACTCTCACTTCATCGACCACTAGCAAGGCTATGCATCTAATATTTATTGTTGAAACATAAGAAATATACTTTGAGCTAACCTAACCCTAAAAGCTAGCTCATGGGATTATAACATACAGTGGATTACATCTCGTAAAAATGATCTTTGGTTGTTTCATGTGATGAAAAATCTGACTTCCTACTACTTGATATGTCGACCATTAGCTGGGACAATATTTACAAGCATGACATTTTTTCCGCCACAGGTGTCAGGAGAGTTGCTTGATCATTTAACCTGTTGGGATGCACTGCGGGCTGCATTGCCTGTTGGGACCATCTGTGGAGCACCAAAGGTTACACTCTCGAGTTTAAATTCGTTTGTCATTCATTTATTATGGAAATGATACAAATCCCAGAATGACTTGTTCCACACAAGTCACAACTAAACGAGCTTATCTGTTTGTCTTAATACTATAAGGACCAAAGTCGAAGTTTCATTCATTTCTAGATTTAACATGCTGCTACAAATTTGTACACTATGGAATTATTTATAGTCGTGTTCTTTGTTCATGTATGATCCAGGTTAAGGCGATGGAGTTGATCGATCAACTAGAAGTGGGTCGGCGAGGGCCTTACAGTGGTGGATTTGGAGGCATTTCATTTTCAGGTGACATGGACATAGGATTAGCTCTAAGGACGATGGTATTCATGAACGGACCTCGTCATGACACAATGTATTCATACACGGATGCTAGAAAACGTCAGGAATGGGTTGCACATCTCCAATCTGAGTCTCAAATCGTCGCTGATAGTGATCCTGATGAGAAACAGAAAGAATGTGAAAACAATGTAGCTTGTCTATGCAGGGCAATTGACTTGGCTGAATCAACTTTTGTTAAGGAAAGATCATCGGTACTTAAGATAAATGGTTCTGTGCCAAATGTATCTTCAAGGGCCAGAGTAAATGAAAAAAAGAAACTAACTAGCCAAATGAAATGAGAATGAATTCGGAGTATCTTAGTAGCTCAGTTAGTGAGGGTTCAAATCTCCCCCACCTTGTAATCTCATTACAATATTTAATATGAGTATTTTTAAAAACATTCTATATAAATGTTGTTTAAGTATTTGGTGATTCTGGATGCAATGACATTAACTTAATTGTCGTTAATTAGAAGTTTTTACAAGAATACACATTGTTGCTAAAAGTAATCTACAACCACTAAGGCTGCCATTAATGAAGATTCTAATCTTAATAATTTAGATCTTGGATATTAAGTTTGTTTGATGCTAAAAGTAATCCATAGCCACTAAAGCTAACTCTAAATCTTAATCATTAATCAGATCTAAATAGCCAAAGGAACACATTGCTTCTGGAGGCATACATCTAAATAGGAAGCTTTCTTTTGTTCATTCTTTCTTCTCGTGCGTGGTTTCCTTTGCTAGTGCTTAGTTGTTGCATGTTGTTTTGGCAGATGTCGAGGATTGGAGCTTCTATTTCCAGAGGTAAGGGAGGAGTTCTTTAGACCTCAACTAGGGGTAGAGGATTGGAGCTATTGTTATTGTTCCCGATGAGGCAGAGAGAGTTCACTGGTTTGTATGAGGGTTGCTTTTTCTAATTTTCATGTGAATTCAATAAATATGATACTATCTCTGTCTGTTAGACCCCTAATCTAAGGCACTCATGAAATGACAACATGGACAAGGTATTAAGCATGTTAACCTTGTCACTTGCATAAGCCAATGAAACAAACATGCAAGGCTAAGTTGGCGACGGACTGTTGACGAAGCTAAGGTGTGCACAATGGTACCATGGCCTGCTATCGAAGCAACAAGTGAGGACCAAGGACTTGAAGGCAAGGCAGCTTGGTGAGGGCTTGACCAGATGAAAGCTTAACAATGTTGTGTGGCATAACATTGTTATTCAAAGAAAGAACAAGGGCAAACGACCAGCAAGGATGCAACACTGGAAGGACATTGATGCCAACGTGAGATGAAGCAATGTCATAGATTTATGACCGTGGCGTGGCAGCATTGAGTGGGAGCAATGCAAGGCTGAAAAGTCTAAGTATTTCAGTGTTAAACATGGGAGTAGCTCGTCCAAAAGGAAAGCAAAGTCAAAGCTGACCGGCGGTTACAAAACACATGCCAAGCACATGACCGGCGGTTACAAAAAGTGCAACATTATCTCATTTCGTGTGGAACTTGTTTTTGACGCCTTGTTTGAATTATTTTGAATATACCAAGTAGTTGTGGGATGTCAACTACATAGGATAAGATCAGGCTAAAGCCAACAAATGTTTTATTCTTATTATGCCACTTGTCGATAGTTTGTTGCACATAGTATTATAAATGTGAAGGCTGCCTTATGGTGTATTGCGGATTTGATTATTCTAAGTATCAGGAAATACTAATTAGAGTGTCAAATCTAAGTTAAGGTCTAGGGTGATCTTATAGTGCCAAGGTTGGTACGATTTGGAAGTGTTCTTGTATTCACTTTATTAATACAAGTTGAAAATTAAGTTTTCTATAAAGCTGGTTGCCTTTGTCTCATTTTATATTTTCGTGGTTTTAATCATATTGTTGTCTATTGTTTTATGTTGTCTAAACTTTCCAAGATTTAGTCTCAAAAACGTTGCTGCGTATTTTTCGAGTTAACACCAAAACAGTCCTGAATTTGGCTAAGTGTTGAAAGGCTAAAGTCGACAAGGTTGTTGGCTGTCAAAGTGGGTTAAATCAGTGAACTATTTATGTTCTTAGATCAACCCAATTACACTGTCCATTTCATGAATTTTTGACGAAAATCATTCTTCAACTATATCTCAAACTCAAACGACATCCTTAAAGTATCAATCTTAGTAGAAAACATCCTTCACTTCAAGTATTTAAAAGTAAATAATTAATCCTTCTACTTGAATTTATTAGAAAACTAACAGATCCCAAAAAAATCAAGTCATTCCTCGTAGTTATTATTCTTAGATACACCAAAATACTATCGTGAACTTGGAATTGAGTTTAGCATTATGCAAATATTTTAAATTTGATATTTTTTTCCATATAATTTGATATGAAAAATATTATTAGTTGAAATATGTTTCTTCTTAATTGAATATATTAATAGAAATATGTTTCTTCTTAATTGAATATGCTAGAAGCGGCGTTTGTTGAAGACTTCCTTTTCTAATAATGTAGAATGAAACTCAAATGCAAGACATAATCAATATTTTGATCACTTCTATATCAGATTGGTCCAAAAATTTATTGATCTAAATACAGTTTGACTATGAAAAAGGTAAAGATAATTAAACTCCACCTTTGTTCCATTACTAAATAACAAAAAGAGTAGATCATGTATCCTCACACCTTCCAAACATTTTTTGTTTCAGTAAGCAATAGTGTCTGAGATTTTAAATAATTTTTTTCAAGAACTTCTTATTGCATGTAATGAAATTATGTAAGAAACCTTTTGTTGATAGTCACGTGCACTGTTCATGTTTTTGTAGGATTTTTTAGTTTTTTATGATATTTAACAGAAGGATGAAAATTGTTCATATTTAAATACTTCAAGGATGTTTTCTGCGAAAAATAATACTTTAAGGATGTAGTTTAAATTTGGGGTATTAAGAATATTTTTGGTCAAAAACTCTCCATTTTTAATTGTCATATTTTTTTTAAAAAAAGTCAAACGATGATAACTTTGACTAATATTTTACGATGTATTTTTTAATTATATTGATATGAAAAAAGCTGGAAATAACAATATTTTTTGAATGTCTATTTTTTATAAAAATATTGAATTAACGTAATCTAATTAACTTTGAAAATTAGTCAAATTGACTTTTGAAAAATTCAATATGACAATTTAAAAGGATATATTATATAAATTATATAGTAAGTTACATTAATGATTCTAATATAGTCAAAATTAACATTCATTCACTGAATCTCTCAAAATAATAATATTTTATGGTTCACATTAATTTAGTGAGATTTTACTATAAATGCTATTTTTCTTTTTGAGAGTATAAATAAGTAATCCATTTTCAAAGTCTCTATCACAAAATCTTTCACTTCAATTTTGAACCTGTTGGGACCATCTGTGGAGCACCAAAGGTTACACTCTCTGACTTTAAATTGTTTTTGTCATTCATTTTTGATGGATATGTTACAAATCCCAGGATGTATAACTTGTTCCCCAACCAAACGAGCTTATCTATTTGTCTTAATTCTATAAAGACCAAAGTCGAAGTTTCATTCATTAATTTCTAGATTTAACATGCTGCTACAAATTTGTACAGTATGGAATTATTTATAGTCCTGTTCCTTTTTCATGTATGATCCAGGTTAAGGCGATGGAGTTGATCGATCAACTAGAAGTGGTTCGGAGAGGGCCTTACAATAGTGGATATGGAGGCATTTTATTTTCAGGTGATATGGACATATGATTAGCTCCAAGGACGATGAACGGACCTTGTTAGGATACATTGATGCTAGCAAACGTCAGGAAGGGGTTGCACATCTCCAATCTGAGTCTCAAATTGGCATGTATCATATCTCTTATTTTACTTTTCATTTCCCCCGAGTCTTGTGATACTAATGAGGGTCCGATTTAAGAGTTTGCTTGTGCAGATTGAAAAAGAACGCGAGGGTGAGCAGATTGATAGAGCTTTATTGAAGAATGTTCTTGATATATCTGCTGACATTGGAAGGTGGGAAATAGAGTATTAGCCGCCATACTTCCCAAGATCTTAAGGCTGACATGTCTTCCCAAGATTGATAGAGTTTCATTGAAGACATGTTAGCCTTACGATTTTTAGAAGTATCGCAGCTAATACTCCATTTCCCCCCTTTCAATTCCAGCAAATATATCAAGAACATTCTTCAATAAAGCTCTATCAATCTGCTCACTCTCGCGTTCTTTTTCACTTTGCACAAACAAACTCTTAAATCGGACCCTCATTAGTATCACAAGACTCGGGGAAAATGAAAACTAAAATAAGAGATGCAACTTGTATATGTATATTGGTTAGATAATTGTATATTATACATATGCATTTGTATAAAAAGCAAGCGAGATTGGGAAAGAGAGGAGAAAGGCGAGCGAGAGAGGATATAGAGTAGGAGCGAGGTGAATTATATATGTATATTGATTAAATAATTATATATTATACATATGTATTTGTATATTCTGGCGAATTATACATATATAAATATAACTAATTATACAAACTCGAAATCAACTCACATAATTAATGTATAATGTTAGTCGTGAGTGGTAATTATAACAAACTATAGCTATGATGAGTAATTAAGTAGTATAAGTTTGCTTAACCCGTAATTTTCCCTAAGTTTTTCTATATCTTTTCATGGTTTTTATTTGGTATTTCTCTATCAAGATAAGGTAATTCTTATTTTTAGTAATATTTACATTAATTTGTAAGAGTAAAAATTAAGGAAAAACTAAGACATTGGTGTCTATATGGATAATAATAATAATGAATGATCCAATGAAATCCCCAATTTGCTAAGAGCAAAGAGTCAACAATGGCTGCTATACCTTTCTCAACATCTAAGTTCCCTATCTTACAAACTATCTCCAAGGAAGCATATCCCATTAACCCTAGTTTACTAATATCTTAAATTGGTATCTAAAGGAGCTATCTATAGTACATGCAAAAATGGCTACTCGTACTTAATGTTACTCTCATCTATGATGCACAGTTCAAAATTAATGAAGAAACTACTAAGGTGTTGGCATGGATAATCTCATTCCCCAACCTTCTTCGTTAAAGAATGCATGTTCTCTTTGTTATTCATTTTGCATTCCTAACATACTTAGAACAAAACTTTGAAGTACTTTGTAAGACAACAAAGTTTAAGAATATTTTCACAATTAGAAAATTAAAACGAAGTTACCAAAGTTTAGTAAACCAGTGAAGAATAGAAGAAGAACAAAAATTAATTCACAAATCTAAAATCTGTAACACATACCAGAATCTAGAAAAGCCCACTGAATGCACAAGTGACCCCTTAAGGAATTATTCCCCTCTAGTATCCGAGGTTTGATTTGGAATATGTCCTTCCATGATAGAATGATCTCAATCACCAGTGTGTTGATTTCCAAAACGCTAGTGTCAGCGAGCCACTCAACGACAGTAAAGTACACATAGAATATTAGATTTAGTAGTAGAATAAGATGTCCAGAAAAATCTCTTTTTAAAATGAGAGGAAATCCCTCAATTTATAGAAAACAAAGGATAATACGTAAAGGTTCTTATTGTGTCTTACCGAAAAGGTCACAAACTTTTGTAAAAGTCACAATCTTTTGGAAAGGTCATCAACTTTCATAAAAGTCACAATTTTTCATTCATAAAAGTCGCAACTCTTCATTTTTCATTCAAACCTTTTAGAACCCAACACTCTTTAGCATCGGCCATGGGGAAGCCTTTGCAACTTGACCTAGCCATGCACGATTAACAAAACTAGCTAGACCAAGTTGTGCATGACTAAAGGTTCTAGTTGATTTAAAAGGAGATTTTCCCAAATATGTTTGTATGGACATTATATTATATTATAAACGAAGCTAAAGGGGACGTGAGGACTGAAGTTATTCAAATTAGATATGACTATATTCCAAATTATTGTGAGGAATGCAAGGGCACAACAAGGAGGAGTGTCGAGTTTGCAACAGCCAGAAGGGTGGAGGAAAGGAGCTGCGCACAAAAGAGAAAATTGCTGAGAGTATAGAACAACTTTTAACGAACGAAATAGATGATATTTTTCTCAAAGTTCAATGTAGTTGAGTCTTTTTCCTTTACTATATTCTCCGTATTGATTGATTTTTAATAAATTTTTAAATATAATTTAAAAAATAAGTAATTAATACTAAGAATAAAAAATAAATTAGAGAAACCCAAAGTTGCGCATAAATTGAGACATGTGGATCATTATGTATGGCCAAACAGATAGAAAGTCGAAGTCAAGTAAAATTTCACTAAATTAATACTTGATAAATTAATAATCTTTCTAATACAACATTTTTCTCCAGGTTTCGACTTGGGTCAATGAAATAAATCACGCCTTTCGATAAGATAAAAAAATAATATATTTTCAGGAGACCCCTATATAAATATATGATTTCATTATTATTATATATTTAAAATTCTTTGAAAGTACACATATATCAAAGAGAATTTAGTGAAATATGATTCTATTGTGTTTTCTTTTTGAAATTCAAATCTAGCTAGTTGAAGCTCATCTCAACTTTTTTTATTGCATCCAAAAGTTTCGGTATTGCCATGACTTCAAGGCTTTTTAAGTGCATGTGGAATAGTTTTTTTCTACTGACATAATACTTTACACATTTGATTTGTCATTGCTGATTTTGTGACACATTCTAAATGATAAACCATCTTTGGATATGATTTCAATAAATTTTCTATGTTGCTTTTATACTTATTCTTTCACAATCATACATTGAATATATTTAGTAAAGACACAATGTATAACACTCCATTCGTTTCATTTTATATGTCACATTTTTAATTTGCATTTGCGTTAAGATATGATGTAACTTTACTCTTCTACCGTTATTTAATGTTTTCTTAAGTCAATTTTATTAATAAATGACAAGATTAATCAACTATTCTATCAACGATATAATAAGAAACACATGGTAATTTATGCATAAATTTTATAACATGACAAGTATTATGGTCCAACTATTTATAGAAATGGATGACATATAAAACAGAACGACAATAGTGTTTAATTATTAAAATGGTGTTTGGATTAACTCAAAATTTGATCAACTTTAATTCAAACACACATTGTATTTTATGTATAATGAAATAATTTTATATGAATTCAATAAATATAATTAATAAGATACAATTATGCTGATGTATTTATTGTACTTCATATATTAATAAATAATTTTATTTTTATGTGAATTAAATAAATGTGATACTACCAACATCAATTCGTAATTGTTATAATTTTCTTTTTTTCTGAAGTCAAACAATAATAACTTTGACCGTATTTAAATATTAATCAAATCAACTTTCATTAATGAGTGGACAAATATAGAAAAACTATAAATTAATAAGTTATATTAATGATTCTAATATGGTCAAAATTAATGTAATTTAATATTACTTTGAAAATTAGTCAATTGACTTTTGAAAAGTGCAATATGACAAATAAAAGTGGACAAATATAATATATAAGTTAATAGGTTACCTTAATGATTCTAATGTAGTCAAAATTAACATTCATTCACTAAATCTCTCAAAATAATAGTAATATTTTATGGTTCATCATTAATTTAGTGAGATTTTACTATAAATTATTTTAAGAGTATAAATAAGTAATCCATTTTCAAAGTCACTATCACAAAATATTTCACTTCAACTTTGAAACTGTTGAGATGCACTCCGGGCTGCATTGCCTGTTCGTACCATCTGTGGAGCACCAAAGGTTACACTCTCGACTTTAAATTCATTGTTCATTCATTTTTTATGGATACGTTACAAATCCGAGGATAACTTGTTCCCGAACCAAACGAGCTTATCTATTTGTCTTAATACTATAAAGACCAAAGTCGAAGTTTCATTCATTTCTAGATTTACATGCTGCTACAAATTTATAGTCCTGTTATGTTTTCATGTATGATCCAGGTTAAGGCGATGGAATTGATCGATCAACTAGAAGTGGTTCAGAGAGGGCCTTACAATGGTGGATATGGAGGTATTTTTATTAGCTCTAAGGGCGATGTCGTTATGACACAATGTATGGATGCCAGCAAAAGTCAGGAATGAGTTGTACATCTCCAATCTGAGGCTCGAATCGTCGCTGATAGTGATCTTGATCGATGAGATACACAAAGAATGTGAAGACAAAGTAGTGTCTATGGTTGCAAGTATCATATCTCTAATTTTAGTTTTCATTTTTCCCGAGTCTTGGGATACTAATGAGGGTCCGATCTAAGACTTTGCAAGATTGAAAAAGAACGTGAAGGTGAGCGGATTGATAGAGATTTATTGAAGAATGTTCTTGATATATTTGCTGACATTGGAAGGGGAAAATGGAGTATTAGCCGCGATACTTCCCAAGATCGTAAGGCTGACATGTCTTCCCAAGATTGATAGAGCTTTATTGAAGACATGTCAGCCTTACGATCTTGGGAAGTATCGTGGCATTTACTCCATTTCCCCCTTCCAATTTCAGCAAATATATCAAGAACATTCTTCAATAAAGGTCTATCAGTCTGCTCACCCTCACGTTCTTTTTCAATTTGCACAAGCAAACTCTTAAATCGGACCCTCATTAGTATCACAAGAATCGGGAAAAATGAAAACCAAAATAAGAGATATGATACTTGCCAACATAATAACACCATTTATCACTACAATATGTAACATAATTATACAGATTAATACAAAACTAAATCAAAACATATTTACAATTTTTTTACTTTTCTTATATCATAATATATTGATTTTGTTCATGCGTGAATTAATGTACTATATAAACCTCTTCATAAAAAACAAAAAATTAAATAAAGACAAAGAAGAGCAATATTATTAATTCTTATGTTTTTAAGAAAAGCAAAAGAACTTATTATGGATTTTAACTTTATGAAAGAAGAGCAATATTATTAATTGCATATTCTCTATTTTGTTTATATACATGTCACTTATTCAATTTTTCCTTTTTTTTTCTATTTTAGTTTGAATATTACTAAAATGAAAATCGGCATATGGTTAACTAGAAAAATATAAACATTGGAATTGAAGGGAGAAAAAAGAGATTGCCATGAAAAAATAAAATAATGGTAATATTGCACCTTTTATTATTGGTCTCAAACTTTTTCGATGTTTTAAAAAAGCCTTTTTAAGAAAACGTTTAAAAGGATCTGTAAGAGTTATCAAATTTTCCTTTTCTTTGTCTACTCTTTTATTGGAATTATAAATTTTTCTATATCTTTCAGGCTTTTTATTTGGTATTTCTCAAAATAAGGTAATTCTTATTTTTATTAATATTTTATTAATTTGCAAGAGTAAAATATAGAGTAAAAGTTAAGGAAAAAGTAAGACATTGTTGTCTATATAAACAACTAGTCTTGGAAACGTAACGTACGTTTGACCCTATTATTGTATAATATTTATATAAGCCTAACTTTCATAGATCATAAAAATGATGGTAGTTACTAATGAAGTTGCGAAGATTCCAACTCGATCGTCAAAAGATTGATTGTAGCCTCCTTGAAGATTCCAACATGCCTTCTCTCATTGGATTTCGAGGTTATTTTTGGCTAGTGATTGATATAAAGACGAATTTATTTTAATCTAGTGATTGGAATAAACCTGAGGTCATTTCTGGCTAGTGATTGATATAAACCAAAGGTCATTTTTGCTAGTGATTGATATATATCCGAGGTGATTTTCGACTGGTGGTTTGATGCATTTTGATGCTTATGATCGACCTACTGTTTAATGCGATTGGTTTACTTGATACTCGTGATCTAACTGCTTGATGCGTGTTGGTTCTTTACTTGTGGCTTTTGGACCGTGAATTTTGAAGCTTGTGACCTTTTTATTGTAGAATTGTTAGGTTGGACTGATTTCTTTGCAGGTTGTAGTTTGAGAAGGTTTGGTTGGAACGAAAATGAGTATTCGATTTTCAGCTTGTTGCTTGGTTTGTTAGGTTGATTGTTGGGCACCGTGTTGTTGATACTCACCCCTTGCTTCTACGCTTATGTGGGTTCTAAGCCCGGTTCTGTGTGATCATCCTTCTTCTCCTATTACCGAGGTTTATCAAAGGACTATTAAGAGGTAGCTGTTTGTCATCTCGACTGACTCTATTTTCCTTTATGTTATGTTTTATTCTATTTGAGAAAAAAAGACATTGAAACTTGTATTTATTTCTTAATCCAGCACTTTAAGTATTAGAGACTTGTACACGTGACAATCAGGTTTTGAGGTGTTAATAGAATGAATAGGTTTTTTGTCTTTGTCTTATCTTTGCTTATATTTCTAGTTTTATTTCATTTCTTTTGGTTGAGGCTGACTTTTCTTTCAGGGAATAGACAAGTCTCATCATGTTCATTTTTTGTTTACGACAAATGGTATCAGAGTTAGGTTCATAGGTCTCATGTGTGTACAAGACAAATTCAAGTAGAGACTCAAGGATACAAATACGTCTATACTATATCTTTGAGAGGCTATGAAGATTTATTGTTAGAAAACTTTCTATTTTTCATTCTTTCTTATCGTGCATGGTTTCCTTTGCTTGTGCTTAGTTGTTGCATGTATTTTTGGCAAATGTCGAGAAGTAGATCTTCTTTTTCTAGAGGTAGGGGTAGCAGTTCTTCAGACCTCAACTAGTGATAACTTATTCTCTCACAACCATACATTGAATGTTTTTAGTAAAAATACAAAGAATAATACACCCTCCGTAGGCGGAGGCAGAATTTTCAATAAGGGGTTCATAATCTGTTGAAATAGATAGAGGAAGGGGGTTCGACATCTACTATATATATATATATATACTTATTTTAACCATGTATAAATAATATAAGTTTCCGCCGAAGGGGGTTCGGATGAACCCCCTTAATGCAATGTAGCTCTGTCCCTGCCTCCGTCCCATTTTACATGTCACCTTTTTAATTTGCACTTGCATTACGATATGATGTAACTTATCTTTCTACCCTTATTTAGTATTTTTTAAGTCAACTTTATTAATAAATGACAAGATTAATAAACTATTCTATCAAAGGTATAAGAGACAAAACATGATAATTTATGCATAAATTTTATAAAATGAAAAGTATTGTGGTCCAACTATGTCACGACCGGGGTCTAGAACCTAGCCGAAATCGGCGTCGTTGACGTTCAGAGGTCGCATACAAGACTACTTAAGTCGTCATTACATTCGTTAGGTTAATTTTTGCGGAAAATTTAAAACTTTTTATTTTGTTTGAAGTGTACATAGACTTCATAGTTATAAACAATATAAACATTATATCACATCAGCTCACAACAACCATTTAGTCGTAAGATATTCAAATAAAGGAAATAGTTCATAACTGCATTAATATAATGTTGCCAAAACGACACCAATACAATGTTAGTAAGAAAGAAACGCTAGTGGAACATCCTCCACTAGCTCATGCCTACATCTAAGCTAGAATATAAAATATAAGCATCCTCGAAAGTATGAGGGCCTACCAAGTTCGGATGAATGCTCCACGTCCGGATAACTTCAACGTAGTCTCATAAGCTCTAGCGTTCACCTGCACCTGCACCTAAAAGTAGAGAGTTGTATGGGATTAGTACACACTTGTACTAGGTATGGGTATATGCAAGCACACACCAAGCACATGCATGATTAAGAAGAGCTCTCTCCTAACAATATGAGTTATGGAAAGTCAAGTCAGTGGACTTGCCAAATCGGATTAGGAAAGTCATGCTATGAGAGTAACAAGAATCATCATTCTTTTCATATCGCACACAACACATAACATATTTCATATAAGACACATATATATATCACATATCATTCGTTCATATGCCATGAGACCTTAGAATCATGGACTTAACATTAGGACTTCCCAAAATGAGGGCTCAACATATGGGACCTCAACTAGGGAGCCTTCTTTAGCAAACACAGAGTCTGCTTCATTCATTCATATGTACTTCATTTTCATTCATTCATAGACTAGTGTAAACACCAGCTATACCTAGGATGTAGTTTAAGATTTTCATTGGGTTCACTGTGCAATGACCAAGAATGACCTAGTGTCATTACTTAAGTCTAGCTCACCTTTTGATTATCCTATCCTAACACCTTTAGTATCGTTCATTTCATTGTGTGCATTACTTGAGGCTGGCCTCATTCTTTCTGTGGGAACTTTAACCTTAACCGACATAGATCATGTGAGCATCATGAAATCCAGTGTTTGCCCCACACCAAAAAGAGGTGAAATCACCGGCCAAAGTGAAACAAAACATGCTAGCGTATATAGGGACTCGAACCCTGCTAACACCCTATGTTGGCGGCATAGGTTCAAAGACTAGGAGATATAAGGAGACTCATACCCGTATGGACGGACAGTCTCATCTCATGAGAAGTACACGAACCTCTGCCTTTCTGAAAGAAGGAATCGCGACTCATAGCTAGCCTATCGGTGCTCAGTATAAAGTTCTATTACATTCATCTCATACATCATAGAAGCTGGCTTCTAGCATGAGGGCATCATATCTCATTAGATGATTTCTCATCTCATCATTAGTATTAAGTATGCATTAACTTCAATACTTTCATTAGAGTGTTCATAGAGACTGGTCTCTTCATCAACTTTACACTCTCATAGGTGAGTAAGTTTTTGGTAACATTTACTTAGGCTCATTTGAGATTGCTCTCATCTTTCAAATTAGCCTCTTCTCATGTTGTCACCACATTCATTAACTTTAGCACATTTACTTTTTATAATAACTCACCCCTTTACGTGAATGTTCATTTCATCATATGCCAATACACTTGGCCTTTTAGTGTGTGTCACACTCTTACTCAACCCTTCTGGCGTCACATCATTTCATCACATAACATCTTAGGTTCACTTACTTTTTAAACGTACGCTGGACTTATGCATCCACACGTACAAGCCATGAGGCTTTATTCATAGTTCGTCTAAGTGATTCATATTTACCCTAGATTATGTGGTACAAGACTTATGCATCTTGTAGGTATGCCAAGATCTCGATTTCGATCCTTAGAGGCAGCATTCATTAAATATTTATTCACGTACGACTTATGTGTCAATACGGAATTGGGCAAGGGAACTCGATTTCGAATCCCTTGGGCAACACTTGGTTTTTGTTTGAGTTTTGATTTAACCAACTCGGCTTGGGGACCCGAGATCGAGCCCCAACGCCTACACTCTTTTTCTCCTTTATTTTCTTTCTTTCCTTTTTTTTTTTGTTTTGAGACCGAGAGGATGTGGGATCGATCCCCCACAACCTCATTTTATTTTTTTCTTTAATTACCCTCCTTTTTTTCTAGTTTAGCCGAGAGGTTGTGGGTTCGATCCCCACGTACCCCATTTTATTTCTCTTTAATTCTTTTTCCTTATTTTCTCCTCTGACCGAGAGGTTGTGGGTTCGAACCCCACACGCCTCATTTTATTTATTTTTAGTTTTTTAGGTCCTATCACTCGGCTAAGACCCGAGTTCAATTCCCTCTAACATCATTTTATTATTAACATTTTTAATAGCTTTCACATGGTGAGATCTCGGGTTCAATCCCTAGTGACCTCACTTATTTTCCATTTTTTTAAAAATTTCCATATTCTTCAACGTTGTTGGCCGAGACCAAATTTTTAGCATGCTGGAAATTTGATCACGTTTTCCAGCCCCTTTTTATCAACATTTTCACCTTAGTTCTTAAGGTATTTCGTGGAACATTTAGTGCATCTTTAGATGTATTTTCATGGTTACATTTGATCAATAATTATCACACAATTCAGCCACATTACACCACTTATGAACATCACGATTTACACAAGCATTTGCACATAAAATATAAAGAATTAAATATTTCATTTCATGCTCCAATCCGTGACCAATAGTCACGACAATGCACACACACAAACGTAATATATATTTTTGGAAAACATCTTTCGTTACTCACATAATTCCGAACATACATACATAAGCATAATCATCACGAAAAAACGTTACACGCCTAATATCTACCATCAGACATACCAACCTACAATCATCAATAGGAGCTAGTGACAGGGACATGCAATGGGGAAACAATCCTAGTTTTTGGATTAGAATTGACTGAATTCTAGGGGTCTCTTGGGAACGGGATCAAGAGTAAGAAAACCCATACCTTTTTCTCGTCGTTTAACCCTTTCCAAGATGACCTCAAGTGCTGCCAATTCCCAAGACACAACTTCCTCACCACCAAAATCCCAAGCACAACCCGTCGAGAAGAATGTTGTTGCTTTTCGTTTTTAGCCTAATTTTTCGTTTGAGTTTTTGTGTGTAAGTTATTCAAGAGTTGAACTTTGGTTTTTCTCTGTTATTTTACTGATAGGCAGACGTGAGAGAGAGAGGTGGTGGAGAGACGTGAGAATGAGAGTGGATAGGTAGCTTAGGATTAAGAGTTTTAGTTTAGGAATTAGTCAAACTAGGACTCTTGTTATTTTTTTATTTTATTGTTATTTTTTTAATTAAAAATCTGATTTTCCCTTACTTAAATCAAAAAATTAAATACCAATTAATTCAACTAAATAACTAAATACCAATTAATTCAACTTAATCATTGCTTCCACCAAGGATTGAACCCGGGTGAAGCTTAACTTCGCAAAAGGGTCAAATTTGGTCAACCCCGCCCGAATTGCCCATTACTAATATTAATTAATTAATTAATTAAATATTTAGGGTAATTACAATACTACCCTTAGCCTGGAAAATACCATTTTACCCCTAGACCCTCCAAACTTAAGATTACCCCTTTCAAGTCCGGTTAAGACTCATCCGTGTAAATCTTCATATTCGGGTGCCCTACATGGCTGGATTCAACCTTGCCTAGCTCAACCAACTCACCAAGTTGGTTGGCTTGGCTGTTGCATATGTTCAGAGGTCTGGTTCTACGCGCATCAATCCTTGTGAACCCGGTCTAATCTAGACATTCTAGATACGTTAGGCATTACTTAGCAGTCATTTTAAGGTTGTTACAAACTATTTATAGAAAGGGTTGAAATAAAATGGGACGGCAAGATTGTTTAATTATTAAGAGGGTGTTTGGATTAACTTAAATTTAAGTTGGTCAAATCTACTTTAAGTCAAAAAAAATTTACTTTTGAAAGTGTTTGACAAATATAAAAATATCTTAAAATAAGTCAAAATGACTTAAAATAGGTTAGGAAGTGGTTGACACGGTTAAAAATAACATTAAAAGTTTAAAATTACTTAAAATAAGTCAAAAGCTAAAAGTTGTTGGTCCCTCCTACTTTTTACTTTTTGACTTAAAAGTCATCTAAGTTTATCTTTTTATTTTTGACTTAATAGCTATTTTTAAAGTCAATCCAAATGGACTCTAAGAAACAGTGAATATTTTGTATAATGAATTATCGAATATTTGAACTTATTTTGCAATGAATCATTCAACAAATATATATATATATATATATATATATATATATATATATATATATATATATATATATATATATATATATATTACAGCGAATCAAACACACATTGTATTTTATGTATAATGAAAATAATTTTATATGAATTCAATAAATATAATTAATAAGATACAATTATGCTGATGTATTTATTGTACTTCATATATTAATAAATAATTTTTTTTTTATGTGAATTAAATAAATGTGATACTACCAACATCAATTCGTAATTGTTATAATTTTCTTTTTTTCTGAAGTCAAACAATAATAACTTTGACCGTATTTAAATATTAATCAAATCAACTTTCATTAATGAGTGGACAAATATAGAAAAACTATAAATTAATAAGTTATATTAATGATTCTAATATGGTCAAAATTAATGTAATCTAATATTACTTTGAAAATTAGTCAATTGACTTTTGAAAAGTGCAATATGACAAATAAAAGTGGACAAATATAATATATAAGTTAATAGGTTACCTTAATGATTCTAATGTAGTCAAAATTAACATTCATTCACTAAATCTCTCAAAATAATAGTAATATTTTATGGTTCATCATTAATTTAGTGAGATTTTACTATAAATTATTTTAAGAGTATAAATAAGTAATCCATTTTCAAAGTCACTATCACAAAATATTTCACTTCAACTTTGAAACTGTTGAGATGCACTCCGGGCTGCATTGCCTGTTCGTACCATCTGTGGAGCACCAAAGGTTACACTCTGGACTTTAAATTCATTGTTCATTCATTTTTTATGGATACGTTACAAATCCGAGGATAACTTGTTCCCGAACCAAACGAGCTTATCTATTTGTCTTAATACTATAAAGACCAAAGTCGAAGTTTCATTCATTTCTAGATTTACATGCTGCTACAAATTTATAGTCCTGTTATGTTTTCATGTATGATCCAGGTTAAGGCGATGGAATTGATCGATCAACTAGAAGTGGTTCAGAGAGGGCCTTACAATGGTGGATATGGAGGTATTTTTATTAGCTCTAAGGGCGATGTCGTTATGACACAATGTATGGATGCCAGCAAACGTCAGGAATGAGTTGTACATCTCCAATCTGAGGCTCGAATCGTCGCTGATAGTGATCTTGATCGATGAGATACACAAAGAATGTGAAGACAAAGTAGTGTCTATGGTTGCAAGTATCATATCTCTAATTTTAGTTTTCATTTTTCCCGAGTCTTGGGATACTAATGAGGGTCCGATCTAAGACTTTGCAAGATTGAAAAAGAACGTGAAGGTGAGCGGATTGATAGAGATTTATTGAAGAATGTTCTTGATATATTTGCTGACATTGGAAGGGGAAAATGGAGTATTAGCCGCGATACTTCCCAAGATCGTAAGGCTGACATGTCTTCCCAAGATTGATAGAGCTTTATTGAAGACATGTCAGCCTTACGATCTTGGGAAGTATCGTGGCATTTACTCCATTTCCCCCTTCCAATTTCAGCAAATATGTCAAGAACATTCTTCAATAAAGGTCTATCAGTCTGCTCACCCTCACGTTCTTTTTCAATTTGCACAAGCAAACTCTTAAATCGGACCCTCATTAGTATCACAAGAATCGGGAAAAATGAAAACCAAAATAAGAGATATGATACTTGCCAACATAATAACACCATTTATCACTACAATATGTAACATAATTATACAGATTAATACAAAACTAAATCAAAACATATTTACAATTTTTTTACTTTTCTTATATCATAATATATTGATTTTGTTCATGCGTGAATTAATGTACTATATAAACCTCTTCATAAAAAACAAAAAATTAAATAAAGACAAAGAAGAGCAATATTATTAATTCTTATGTTTTTAAGAAAAGCAAAAGAACTTATTATGGATTTTAACTTTATGAAAGAAGAGCAATATTATTAATTGCATATTCTCTATTTTGTTTATATACATGTCACTTATTCAATTTTTCCTTTTTTTTTCTATTTTAGTTTGAATATTACTAAAATGAAAATCGGCATATGGTTAACTAGAAAAATATAAACATTGGAATTGAAGGGAGAAAAAAGAGATTGCCATGAAAAAATAAAATAATGGTAATATTGCACCTTTTATTATTGGTCTCAAACTTTTTTCGATGTTTTAAAAAAGCCTTTTTAAGAAAACGTTTAAAAGGATCTGTAAGAGTTATCAAATTTTCCTTTTCTTTGTCTACTCTTTTATTGGAATTATAAATTTTTCTATATCTTTTCAGGCTTTTTATTTGGTATTTCTCAAAATAAGGTAATTCTTATTTTTATTAATATTTTTATTAATTTGCAAGAGTAAAATATAGAGTAAAAGTTAAGGAAAAAGTAAGACATTGTTGTCTATATAAACAACTAGTCTTGGAAACGTAACGTACGTTTGACCCTATTATTGTATAATATTTATATAAGCCTAACTTTCATAGATCATAAAAATGATGGTAGTTACTAATGAAGTTGCGAAGATTCCAACTCGATCGTCAAAAGATTGATTGTAGCCTCCTTGAAGATTTCAACATGCCTTCTCTCATTGGATTTCGAGGTTATTTTTGGCTAGTGATTGATATAAAGACGAATTTATTTTAATCTAGTGATTGGAATAAACCTGAGGTCATTTCTGGCTAGTGATTGATATAAACCAAAGGTCATTTTTGCTAGTGATTGATATATATCCGAGGTGATTTTCGACTGGTGGTTTGATGCATTTTGATGCTTATGATCGACCTACTGTTTAATGCGATTGGTTTACTTGATACTCGTGATCTAACTGCTTGATGCGTGTTGGTTCTTTACTTGTGGCTTTTGGACCGTGAATTTTGAAGCTTGTGACCTTTTTATTGTAGAATTGTTAGGTTGGACTGATTTCTTTGCAGGTTGTAGTTTGAGAAGGTTTGGTTGGAACGAAAAATGAGTATTCGATTTTCAGCTTGTTGCTTGGTTTGTTAGGTTGATTGTTGGGCACCGTGTTGTTGATACTCACCCCTTGCTTCTACGCTTATGTGGGTTCTAAGCCCGGTTCTGTGTGATCATCCTTCTTCTCCTATTACCGAGGTTTATCAAAGGACTATTAAGAGGTAGCTGTTTGTCATCTCGACTGACTCTATTTTCCTTTATGTTATGTTTTATTCTATTTGAGAAAAAAAGACATTGAAACTTGTATTTATTTCTTAATCCAGCACTTTAAGTATTAGAGACTTGTACACGTGACAATCAGGTTTTGAGGTGTTAATAGAATGAATAGGTTTTTTGTCTTTGTCTTATCTTTGCTTATATTTCTAGTTTTATTTCATTTCTTTTGGTTGAGGCTAACTTGTCTTTCTGGGAATAGGCAAGTGTCATCATGTTCGTTTTTTGTTTACGACAAATGGTATCAGAGTTAGGCTCATAGGTCTCATGTACAAGCCAAGTTCAAGTAGAGACTCAAGGATACAAATATATCTATACTATATCCTTGAGAGGCTATGAAGATTAATTGTTAGAAAACTTTCTATTTTTCATTCTTTCTTATGGTGCATGGTTTCCTTTGCTAGTGCTTAGTTGTTACATGTTTTTTTTGGCAAATGTCGAGAAGTAGATCTTCTGTTTCCAGAGGTAGGGGTAGCAGTTCTTGAGACCTCAACTAGTGATAACTTATTCTCTCACAACCATACATTGAATGTTTTTAGTAAAAATACAAAGAATAATACTCCCCCCGTCCTATTTTATGTGTTACCTTTTTAATTTGCACTTGCATTACGATATGATGTAACTTTATCCTTCTATCCTATTTAATATTTTTTAAGTCAACTTTATTAATAAATGTCAAGATTAATCAACTATCCTATCAAAGGTATATTAGGCAAAACATGATAATTTATGCATAAATTTTATAACATGAAAAGTATTGTGGTCCAACTATATATAGAAAAGGTTGACATAAAATGGGACGGCGAGAGTGTTTAAATATTAAGAGAGTGTTTGGATTAACTTAAAATTAAGTTGGTCAAATCTACTTTAAGTCGATTTTTTTACTTCTGGAAGTATTTGACAAATATAAAAATATCTTAAAATAAGTCAAAATGACTTAAAATAAGTTAGAAAGTGTTGACACGATTAAAAGTAACATTAAAAAGTTTAAAATGACTTAAAATAAGTCAAAAGCCAAACGTTGTTAGCCCCTCCTACTTTTTACTTTTTGACTTAAAAGTCATCTAAGTTTATCTTTTTATTTTTGACTTAATAGCTATTTTTAAAGTCAATCCAAATAGACTCTAAGAAACAGTGAATATTTTGTATAATGAATTATCGAATATTTGAACTTATTTTGCAATGAATCATTCAACAAATATATATATATTACAGCGAATCAAACACACATTGTATTTTATATATAATGAAAATAATTTTATATGAATTCAATAAATATAATTAATAAATAAGATACAATTATTCTGATGTATTTATTGTACTTCATATATTAATAAATAATTTTATTTTTATGTGAATTCAATAAATGTGATACTACCAACATCAACTCGTAATTGTTGTAATTTTCTTTTTTTCTGAAGTCAAACAATAATCACTTTTACCATATTTAAAAATTAATCAAATCGACTTTCATTAATGATTGGACAAATATAGAAAAAATAAAAATTAATAAGTTGTATTAATGATTCTAATATGGTCAAAATTAATGTAATCTAATATTACTTTGAGAATTAGTCAATTGACTTCTGAAAAGTAAAATATGACAAATAAAAGTGGACAAATATAATATATAAGTTAATAGGTTACCTTAATAATTCTAATGTAGTCAAAATTAACATTCATTCACTAAATCTCTCAAAATAATAGTAATATTTTATGGTTCATCATTAATTTAGTGAGATTTTACTATAAATCTTTTTGAGAGTATAAATAAGTAATCCATTTTCAAAGTCACTATCACAAAATATTTCACTTCAACTTTGAAACTGTTGAGATGCACTCCGGGCTGCATTGCCTGTTCGTACCATCTGTGGAGCACCAAAGGTTACACTCTCGACTTTAAATTCATTGTTCATTCATTTTTTATGGATACGTTACAAATCCGAGGATAACTTGTTCCCGAACCAAACGAGCTTATCTATTTGTCTTAATACTATAAAGACCAAAGTCGAAGTTTCATTCATTTCTAGATTTACATGCTGCTACAAATTTGTACACTATGGAATTATTTATAGTCCTGTTATGTTTTCATGTATGAACCAGGTTAAGGCGATGGAATTGATCGATCAACTAGAAGTGGTTCAGAGAGGGCCTTACAATGGTGGATATGGAGGTACTTTTATCAGCTCTAAGGGCGATGTCGTTATGACACAATGTATGGATGCCAGCAAACGTCAGGAATGGGTTGTACATCTCCAATCTGAGGCTCGAATCGTCGCTGATAGTGATCTTGATCGATGAGAAACACAAAGAATGTGAAGACAAAGTAGTGTCTATGGTTGCAAGTATCATATCTCTAATTTTAGTTTTTATTTTTCCCGAGTCTTGGGATACTAATGAGGGTCCGATCTAAGACTTTGCAAGATTGAAAAAGAACGTGAAGGTGAGCGGATTGATAGAGCTTTATTGAAGAATGTTCTTGATATATTTGCTGACATTGGAAGGGGAAAATGGAGTATTAGCCGCGATACTTCCCAAGATCGTAAGGCTGACATGTCTTCCCAAGATTGATAGAGCTTTATTGAAGACATGTCAGCCTTACGATCTTGGGAAGTATCGCGGCATTACTCCATTTCCCCCCTTCCAATTTCAGCAAATATATCAAGAACATTCTTCAATAAAGGTCTATCAGTCTGCTCACCCTCACGTTCTTTTTCAATTTGCACAAGCAAACTCTTAAATCGGACCCTCATTAGTATCACAAGAATCGGGAAAAATGAAAACCAAAATAAGAGATTGTAAAGGAATTAAACAAATGTATTAATATGCCTTAATCATGATTAGTTAAAACTGTAATTATACACTTCCTAGTTAGTTATACAGATTAGCTTCTAGAATCAAGTACAGTTAGTTACAAAATTGTTAGAGCTGAATCAGTTTCTATATAAGTGGTTCTATTGTATAGAAGAAGAGTAATAAGAAATTAGTTCATTCTTTTCTCATGAATATTTTCCAGTTCTCTTAGTTGCATGTCAATGTTCTTATTTTCTGCATAATTCAATCAACAAATTCTTCATGGTATCAGAGCAAGGATCGATCATGGCTTCCATCGATTCAACAATTTCTGCTTAATTTTTCAATTTTTTTCTCCTTTTCTGTTTGCTTTCATGGATAATGCTGAAGCAGTGGTTGGAACTCAGTTGAGTTCATCGATATCGATCGATCATCTACATCCTCTCTATCTACATCCCTCAGATGCACCTGGTTCTCTTAATGTCGGGATCATGCTCACTGGAACTGACAATTATACTTTGTGGAGCAAGGCGATGCAATTGGCTTTGCTTGGGAAGAACAAAGTAGGCTTCATTGACGGATCAGTGATGAGGAATCAGTTTTCAGGAAATTTAGCTCGACTCTGGGACAGATGCAATGCGATAGTTGTTTCATGGATTCTCTGCAATGTAAGTAAAGATTTGCATAGTGGAGTTCTTTTCTGTTCAGATTCGCAATTGATCTGGGCAGATCTTAAGGAGAGATTTAACAAGGTTAACAGTTCTAGGATTTTTCAACTTCACAAAGAAATTTTTACTTTAGTTCAAGGTGTATCCTCTGTTTCTGTTTACTATTCGAAGCTTAAAGATCTTTGGGATGAATATGACTCCATTATGCCTCCTCCTTTGTGTAATTGTCCCAAATCTAGAGAGTTTTATGATCATTTACAATATCAAAGGATGCTGCAGTTTCTCATGGGCCTAAATGACAATTATAGTCAGGCTAGAAGTCAAATTTTACTAATGCCTCAACTTCCTAGTGTTAATCAAGCCTATGCCCTGGTTAATCAAGATGAGAATCAGAAGTTAGTTGCTGGATCAAGTAGATTGATACCTGAGAATATGGCTCCCACTGCTATGTTTACTTCTACTTCTAGATCTGGATATCAGAGACCGAAAAAACCTTATGCTCCCAATGCAGTTTGTGATTACTGTCACATAAAAGGTCATTTGAGATCTGATTGTAACAATTTACTGAAATGTGAGCATTGTCATAAAACTGGACATCTCAAGGTTAATTGTTTTCGTTTAATTGGATATCCACCTGATTACAAGGGTAAAAGAGAGGCTGTAGTGGCTGGGAATTCTGTTTATGATACAGGATCTGTGAATCCTCCCAATTATGGGATGATGCCAATGTCAATGATCACTCCAGGACAACATTAACAGTTATTGAGAATGTTAGAGCAGACTTCTATTGCTGAGACTACTGGCAGTGCTAATACTTCTATTGCTGAGACTACTGGCAGTGCTAATATGGCAGGTACATCTTCTTTGCCTATTTTGAAATGGATAATAGACACAGGTGCTTCACATCATATGATACATGATCCTAGATATTTACAACACAAAGGCTTGATAGAAAATGCAGGGAAAGTTCAATTGCCAACAGGGGATTCTGCAAATGTTACACATATTGGAGATTGTCACATAGGTGGAGGTGATGTTCTTAGGAGAGTCTTATGTGTACCTACATTCAAGTTTAACCTTATGTCTGTTTCCCAAGTGACTAAGGACTTGAATTGCAGTGTTATTTTTTTCTCTAAATACTGTGTTTTTCAGGATCTCTCATCTGGGAAGGTGAGGGTGATTGGTGAGGAGGAAGATGGTCTTTACACAATGAGTTCTCAGAGCAGTGATGAGGAAGTAACACCACAGAGATGTTTGGCTGCAACTCAAGATGTAGATGTTAATGTTTGGCATCAAAGGTTCTGTCATGTGCCTATGGCTGTAATAAGGAAAATTCCTTTCTTCCAAAAATTTGGTAGCACTTTTACATTACATAATTGTGAGATCTGTCCCTTGGCTAGACAAACAAGGGTGCCATTTCCACATAGTATCAGTAGGTCTACTTGTACTTTCCAGTTAATTCACATGGATGTTTGGGGTCCCTATAGAGTTGAAATTTTTATGGAATGAGATATTTCTTGACAGTTGTTGATGATTTTTCAAGGTGGACATGGATTTTTTTGATGAGGCTTAAATCCGATGTTAGTAGCTTATTGAAATATTTTTTTACTGAAGTAGAGACTCAATTTGGTAAGAAAATACAGAGAGTAAGATCAGATAATGGTTCTGAGTTCTTCAATGCTACCTGCAATGAATTTTTTAAATCACATGGTGTTATACATGAGAGTTCTTGTCCACATACACCTCAACAAAATGGTGTTGTGGAAAGGAAACATAGGCACATTCTTGAAACTGCTAGAGCAATCAAGTTTCAAGCTGGTTTTCCAGATAATTTTTGGGGTTGTTGTGTTCAAGCTGCTGTGTATATACTGAATAGAGTTCCTTCTACTGTCTTAGGAAATGTGTCACCTTTTGAGAAATTGTACAACAATCCTCCCTCTTTTGATCATATGAGAGTTATAGGTTGTTTGTGTTTTGCCACTAACCTCACGAAACAAGATAAGTTCAGTCCTAGAGCAATAAAGGCTGTACTGGTAGGGTATGGGTCAGCTCAGAAAGGATATAAACTTTATAATCTGGAGAGTAGGATTTTTTTTGTGAGTAGGGATGTGGTATTCTTGGAATCAAATTTTCCTTTTAAATGTGATACTGCAACTGATCAAAGGCACACTTTTTCCACAGAGATGTTTGGTTTTGATGATATTGTTCCTACTACAACTCACATTGTATCATCACCTGATTCAATTCCTGCTCAGACGATGAATACTCCTTCCTTAAACTCACCAGTAATACCCTCTCCTGATACTTACTCACCTCCATCTAATGTCATTACTGCACCACAACCAAGAAGATCTACTAGAGGTGTTAAGCCTCCCATATGGCACAAAGATTATGTCACAAAAACTGGTTCAAATAATTGCCTTTACTCCATAGCTTCAGTATTAGATTACACAGGATTGTCATGCAAATATCAAAGTTTTGTTTCAAAGGTTTCAATTGATACTGAACCTGTTAGTTATTCTGAGGCTGCAAAAGATAGCAGATGGGTAGAGGCAATGCAGAGTGAAATAAAGGCACTAGAAGAGAACAAAACTTGGGAACTAGTGGATTTGCCTAGAGGAAAGAGAGCTATTGGATGCAAGTGGGTTTACAAGATTAAATATAATGCAGATGGAGGTGTAGAGAGGTTCAAAGCCAGGCTGGTAGCTAAAGGTTATAATCAAAAGGAGGGTTTTGATTATCAAGAAACCTTTTCTCCAGTGGTTAAAATGGCAACTGTTCGATCTGTTATCTCTATTGCAGCTGCAAATAAATGGAGAATTCAACAAATGGATGTGTATAATGCTTTTTTACAAGGTGACTTGTATGAGGAAGTATATATGACTTTGCCTGAAGGTTTTGGTAGGAAAACAACCAACACTCAAGCTTGTAGATTGTTGAAATCTCTTTATGGTTTGAAGCAAGCCTCAAGGCAGTGGAACATCAAATTAACTACCACCTTGACATCATCAGGTTTCATTCAAAGCACAAGAGATTACTCTTTGTTCACTAAGAGAAAAGGTGACAGAATTATGATAGTACTCATCTATGTGGATGACTTATTATTGACAGGGAATGATATAGTTATGATCAAAGAGACTAAGAAAGCACTGCAACATGCTTTTAAAATAAAGGATCTCGGGGAACTTAGATATTTTCTTGGTTTAGAATTTGCCAGAAATGAGGATGGTATACTCATGCACCAGAGAAAATACACACTAGAGTTAATAGCAGATATGGGACTAGCAGGAGCTAAGCCAGTCACAACTCCAATGGAGTTGAATCAAAAACTCACTTCTGTTGAGTTTGATGCCACCATACCTCTTGCTCACACAGATCCACTATTGGAAGATCCTGCAAGTTATCAAAGGCTGATTGGGAGGCTGTTGTACCTCACTACTACCAGGCCTGATATATCATTTGCTGTGCAGTGTTTAAGTCAGTTCATGCATTGTCCAAAGTCTTCACATATGGATGCTGCACTTAGGCTGGTTAGATATCTCAAGTCAGCACCAGGTTTGGGAATATTGATGTCATCCACAGGAAGTAACAGTTTAGAAGTATTCTGTGATGCAGATTGGGGCTCATGTATCAATAGTAGGAGGTCCATTACTGGATATTTAGTCAAGTTTGGAGATTCACCTATTTCTTGGAAGTCCAAGAAACAATCCACAATATCTCGCAGTTCAGCAGAAGCTGAATACAGAGCTATGGCTTCAACAGTGGCTGAAGTAGTATGGCTGGTTGGCTTATTTCAGGAACTTGGCGTTCATATTTCACTGCCAATATCTTTGCATTCAGACAGTACCTCAGCTCTTCAAATTGCAGCCAATCCTGTTTTTCATGAAAGGACAAAGCATATTGATATTGACTGTCATTTTATTAGGGAGAAGATTCAAGGTGGACTGATTATAACAAGATATTTGTCTACTTCAGAGCAACCTGCTGATGTTTTTACAAAGGCACTTGGGAAAGGTCCTCACAGTCATATTATGTCCAAACTAGGAATGAAGAATATCTTCATAGCTCCTAGTTTGAAGGAGGGTGTAAAGGAATTAAACAAATGTATTAATATGCCTTAATCATGATTAGTTAAAACTGTAATTATACACTTCCTAGTTAGTTATACAGATTAGCTTCTAGAATCAAGTACAGTTAGTTACAAAATTGTTAGAGGTGAATCAGTTTCTATATAAGTGGTTCTATTGTATAGAAGAAGAGTAATAAGAAATTAGTTCATTCTTTTCTCATGAATATTTTCCAGTTCTCTTAGTTGCATGTCAATGTTCTTATTTTCTGCATAATTCAATCAACAAATTCTTCAGAGATATGATACTTGCCAACATAATAACACCATTTATCACTACAATATGTAACATAATTATACAGATTAATTAAATCAAAACATATTTACAATTTCTTTTACTTTTCTTATATCATAATATATTGATTTTGTTCATGCGTGAATTAATGTACTATATAAACCTCTTCATAAAAAACAAAAAATTAAATAAAGACAAAGAAGAGCAATATTATTAATTCTTATGTTTTTAAGAAAAGCATAAGAACTTATTATGGATTTTAACTTTATGAAAGAAGAGCAATATTATTAATTGCATATTCTCTATTTTGTTTATATACATGTCACTTATTCAATTTTTCCTTTTTTTTTTTTTTTTTTTCTATTTTAGTTTGTTTATTGAAAATATTACTAAAAGTGAAAATCGGCATATGGTTGACTAGAAAAATATAAACATTGGAATTGAAGGAAAAAAAGAGAGTGCCATGAAAAAATAAAATAGTGGTAATATTGCACCTTTTATTATTGGTCTCAAACGTTTTTCGATGTTTTAAAAAAACTTTTTTAAGAAAACTTTTAAAAAGGATCTGTAGGAGTTATCAATTTTTACTTTTCTTTGTCTACTCTTTTATTGGAATTATAAATTTTTCTATATCTTTCCAGGGTTTTTATTTGGTATTTCTCAAAATAAGGTAATTCCTATTTTTAGTAATATTTATATTAATTTGCAAGAGTAAAATATAGAGTAAAAGTTAAGGAAAAAGTAAGACATTGTTGTCTATATAAACAACTAGTCTTGGAAACGTAACGCACGTTTGACCCCTATTATTGTATAAAATTTATATAAGCCTAACTTTCATAGATCATAAAAATGATGGTAGTTACTAATTAAGTTGCGAAGATTCCAACTCGGTCGTCAAAAGATTGATTGTAGCCTCCTTGAAGATTCCGGCATGCCTTCTCTCATTGGATGTCGAGGTTAATTTTGGCTAGTGATTGATATAAAGACGAATTTATTTTAATCTAGTGATTGAAATAAACCTGAGGTCATTTCTGGCTAGTGATTGATATAAACCAAAGGTCATTTTGGCTAGTGATTGATATAAACCTGAGGTGATTTTTGACTGGTGGTTTGATGCATTTTGATGCTTATGATCGACCTACTGTTTAATGCGATTGGTGTACTTGATACTTGTGATCTAACTGCTTGATGCGTGTTGGTTCTTTACTTGTGGCTTTTGGACCGTGAATTTTGAAGCTTGTGACCTTTTTATTGTAGAATTGTTAGGTTGGACTGATTTCTTTGCAGGTTGTAGTTTGAGGAGGTTTGGTTGGAACGAAAATGAGTATTCGATTTTGATCTAGTTGCTTGGTTTGTTAGGTTGATTGTTGGGCACCGTGTTGTTGATAATCACCCCTTGCTTCTACACTTATGTGGGTTCTAAGCCTGGTTCTCTGTGATCATCCTTCTTCTCCTATTACCGAGGTTTGTCAAAGGACTATTAAGAGGTAGCTGCTAGTCATCTCGACTGACTCTATTTTCCTTTATGTCATGTTTTATTCTATTTGAGAAAAAAAGACATTGATACTTGTATTTGTTTCTTAATCCAGCACTTTAAGTATTAGAGACTTATAAACGTGACAATCAGGTTTTGAGGTGTTAATAGAATGAATAGGTTTTTTGTCTTTGTCTTATCTTTGCTTATATTTCTAGTTTTATTTCATTTCTTTTGGTTGAGGCTAACTTGTCTTTCTTGGAATAGGCAAGTGCCATCATGTTCGTTTTTTGTTTACGACAAATGGTATCAGAGTTAGGGTCATAGGTCTCATGTACAAGCCAAGTTCAAGTAGAGACTCAAGGATACAAATACATCTATACTATATCTTTGAGAGGCTATGAAGATTAATTGTTAGAAAACTTTCTATTTTTCATTCTTTCTTATCGTGCATGGTTTCCTTTGCTAGTGCTTAGTTGTTGCATGTTTTTTTGGCAAATGTCGAGAAGTAGATCTTATGTTTCCAGAGGTAGGGGTAGCAGTTCTTCAGACCTCAACTAGTGATAACTTATTCTCTCACAACCATACATTGAATGTTTTTAGTAAAAATACAAAGAATAATACTCCCTCCATCCAGAGGCGGAGCCAGAATTTTCAATAAGGGGTTCATAATCTGTAGAAATAGATAGCGGAAGGGAGTTCGACATCTACTATATACATACATACTTATTTTAACCATGTATAAATAATATAATTTTCCATCGAAGGGGGTTCGGATGAACCCCCTTAATGCAATGTAGCTCCGCCCCTGCCTCCATTCCATTTTATATGTCACCTTTTTAATTTGCACTTGCATTACGATATGATGTAACTTTATCCTTCTACCCTTATTTAGTATTTTTTAAGTCAACTTTATTAATAAATGACTAGATTAATAAACTATTCTATCAAAGGTATAATAGGCAAACATGATAATTTATGCATAAATTTTATAAAATGAAAAGTATTGTGGTCCAACTATGTCACGACCAGGGTCTAGACCCTAGCCGAAACCGGCGTCGTTGACCTCTCAGAGGTCGCAAACAAGCCTACTTACGTCGTCATTACATTCGTTAGGTTAATTTTTGCGGAAAATTTGAAACTTTTTATTTTGTTTGAAGTGTACATAGACTTCATAGTTATAAACAATATATGCATTATATCACATCAGCTCACAACAACCATCTAGTCATAAGATAATCAAATAAAGGAAATAGTTCATAACTGCATTAATATAATGTTGCCAAAATGACACCAATACAATGTCTGAAAAATAAGTAAGAAAGAAACGCTAGTGGAACATCCTCCACTAGCTCATGCCTACTGAGGGCCTACCAAGTCCGGATGAATGCTCCACGTCTGGATAACTTCAACGTAGTCTCGTAAGCTCTAGCGTTCACTTGCACCTGCACCTAAAAGTAGAGAGTTGTATGGGATTAGTACACACTTGTACTAGGTATGGGTATATGCATGCACACACCAAGGACATGCATGATTAAGAAGAGCTCTCTCCTAACGATATGAGTTATGGAAAGTCAAGTCAGTGGACTTGACAAATCGGATTAGGAAAGTCATGTTATGAGAGTAACAAGCATCATCATTCTTTTCATATCGCACACAGCACATAACATATTTCATATAGCACACACATATATATATCACATCATTCGTTCGTATGCCATGAGACCTTGGAATCATGGACTTAACATTAGTACTTCCCAAAATGAGGGCGCAACATATGGGACCTCAACTAGGGAGCCTTCTTTAGCAAACACAGAGTCTGCTTCATTCATTCATACGTACTTCATTTTCATTCATTCATAGACTAGTGTAAACACCAGCTATACCTAGGATGTAGTTTAAGATTTTTATCGGGTTCACTGTGCAATGACCAAGAATGACCTAGTGTCATTACTTAAGTCTAGCTCACGTCTTGATTACCCTATCCTAACACCTTTGGTATCGTTCAATTCATTGTGTGCATTACTTGAGGCTGGCCTCATTCTTTCTTTGGGAACTTTAACCTTAACCGACATAGATCATGTGAGCATCATGAAATCCAGTGTCTGCCCCACACCGAAAAGTGGTGGAATCACCGGCCAAAGTGAACCAAAACATGCTAGCGTATATAGGGACTCGAACCCTGCTAGAACCCTATGTTGGCAGTATTGGTTCAAAGACTAGGAGATATAAGGACACCCATACCCATCTGGACGGACAGTCTCATCTCGTGAGAATTACACGAACCTCATCATTCCCAAAAGAAGGAATCGCGACTCATAGCTAGCCTATCGGTTCTCAGTATAAAGTTCCATTACATTCATCTCATACATCATTGAAGTTAACTTTAGCATAAGGGCATCATAGCTCATTAGATGATTTCTCATCTCATCATTAGTATTAGATATGCATTAACTTCAATACTTTCATTAGAGTGTTCATAGAGACTGATCTCTTCATTAACTTTACACTCTCATAGGTGAGTACGTTTTTGGTAACATTTACTTAGGCTCATTTGAGATTGATCTCATCTTTCACATTAGCCTCTTCTCATGTTGTCACCACATTCATTAACTTTAGCACATTTACTCTTCATAATTACTCACCCCTTTACGTGAATGTTCATTTCATCATATGCCAATACACTTGGCACTTTTAGTGTGTTTCACTCTTACTAGACCCTTCTGGGGTCACATCGTTTCATCACATAACATCTTAGGTTCACTTACTTTTTAAACGTACGCTGAACTTATGCATCCACACGTACAAGCCATGAGGCTTCATTTATAGTTCGTCTAAGTGATTCATATTTACCCAAGATTATGTGGTACAAGACTTATGCATCTTGTAGGTATGCCAAGAACTCGTTTTTGATCCTTAGAGGCAACATTCATTAAATATTTATTCACGTACGACTTATGTGTCAATACGGAATTGGGCAAGGGAACCCGATTTCGAATCCCTTGGACAACACTTAGTTTTTGTTTGATTTTTGATTTAACCAACTCGGCTTGGGGACTACAGATCGAGCCCCAACGCCTACACTCTTTTTCTCTTTTATTTTCTTACTTTCCTTTTTTTTTCGTTTTGAGACCGAGAGAATGTGGGATCGATCCCCCACAAACTCATTTTATTTTTCTCTTTAATTACCCTCCCTTTTTTCTCGTTTAACCAAGAGGTTGTGGGTTCGATCCCCACGTACCCCATTTTATTTTTCTTTAATTCTTTCTCCTTATTCTCTCCTCTGACCGAGAGGTTGTGAGTTCGAACTCCACACGCCTCATTTTATTTATTTTTAGTTTTCTAGGTCCTCTCATCGGCTAAGACCCTAGTTCGATTCCCCCTAATTATTAACATTTTTAATAAATTCCACATGGTGAGATCTCGGGTTCAATCCCTAGTGACCTCACTTATTTTCCATTTTTTTTTAAATTTCCAGATTCTTCAACGTTGTTGGCCGAGACCAATGCTGGAAATTTGATCACGTTTTCCAGCCCCTTTTTATCAACATTTTCACCTTAGTTCTTAGGGTATTTCGTGGAATATTTAGTGCATCTTTAGGTGTATTTTCATGGTTACATTTGATCAATAATTATCACTCAATTCAGCCACATTACATCACTTATGAACATCACGATTTACACAAGCATTTGCACGTAAAATACAAAGAATTAAACATGTTCTTTCATGCTCCAATCCGTGACCAATAGTCACGACAATGCACACACACAAACGTAATGCATATTTTTGGAAAACATCTTTCGTTACTCACATAATTCCGAACATACATAAACATAATCATCACGAAAACACGTTACACGCCTAATATCTACCAGCAGACATACCAACCTACAATCATCGATAGGAGCTAGTGACAGGGACATGCAACGGGGAAACAATCCTAGTTTTCGGATTAGAATTGACTGAATCCTAGAGGTCTCTTGGGAACGGGACAAAGAGTAAGAAAACTCATACCTTTTTCTCGTCGTTTAACCCTTTCCAAGCTGATCTGAAGTGCTGCCAATTCCCACGACACAACTGCCTCACCACCGAAATCCCAAGCACAACCCGTCGAGAAGAATGTTGTTGCTTTTCGATTTTAGCCTAATTTTTCGTTTGAGTTTTTGTGTGTAAGTTCTTCAAGAGTTGAACTTTGGTTTTTCTCCGTTCATTTACTTATAGGCAGACGTGAGAGAGAGAGATGTGGTGGAGAGACGTGAGAATGAGAGTGGATAGGTAGCTTAGGATTAAGATTTAGTTTAGGAATTAGTCAAACTAGGACTCTTGTTATTTATTTATTTTATTGTTATTTTTTTTATTAAAATCTGATTTTACCTTACTTAAATCAAAAAATTAAATACCAATTAATTCAACTAAATCACTAAATACCAATTAATTCAACTTAATCATTGCTTCCACCAAGGATCGAATCCGGGTGAAGCTTAACTTTGCAAAAGGGTGAAATTCGGTCAACCCCACCCGAATTGCCCATTACTCATATTAATTAATTAATTAATTAAATATTTAGGGTAATTACAATACTACCCTTAGCCTGGAAAATACCATTTTACCCCTAGACCCTCCAAACTTAAGATTACCCCTTTCAAGTCCGGTTAAGACTCATCCGTGTAAATCTTCATATTCGGGTGTCCTACATGGCTGGACTCAACCTTGCCTAGCTCAACCAACTCACCAAGTTGGTTGGCTTGGCTGTTGCATAGGTTCAGAGGTCTGGTTCTACGCGCATCAATCCGTGTGAACCCGGTCTAATCTAGGCATTCTAGATACGTTAGGCATTACTTAGAGTAGTCATTTTAGGGTTGTTACAAACTATTTATAGAAAGGGTTGACATAAAATGGGACGGTGAGAGTGTTTAATTATTAAGAGGGTGTTTGGATTAACTTAAGTTTAAGTTGGTCAAATCTACTTTAAGTCGATTTTTTTTACTTTTGAAAGTGTTTGACAAATATAAAAATATCTTAAAATAAGTCAAAATGACTTAAAATAGGTTAGGAAGTGATTGACACGGTTAAAAATAATATTAAAAGTTTAAAATGACTTAAAATAATTCAAAAGCCAAAAGTTGTTGGTCCCTCCTACATTTTGCTTTTTGACTTAAAAGTCATCTAAGTTTATCTTTTTATTTTTGACTTAATAGCTATTTTTAAAGTCAATCCAAATGGACTCTAAGAATCAATGAATATTTTGTATAATGAATTATCGAATATTGGAACTTATTTTTGCAATGAATCATTCAACAAAAAAATAATATATATATATATATATATATATATATATATATATATATATATATATATATGTGTGTGTGTATATTAATAAATAATTTTACTTTTGTGTGAATTCAATAAATGTGATACTACCAACATCAACCTTTAATTGCTATAATTTTCTTTTTTTGAAGTCACACAATAATAACTTTGACCATATTTAAAAATTAATCAAATCAACTTTCATTAATGAGTGGACAAATATAGTAAAAATATAAATTAATAAGTTATATTTATGATTCAATTGTGGTCAAAATTAATGTAATCTAATATTACTTTAAAATTAGTCAAATTAACTTCTGAAAAGTGTAATATGACAAATAAAAGTGGACAAATATAATATATAAATTAATAGGTTACCTTAATTATTCTAATGTAGTCAAAATTAACATTCATTCACTGAATCTCTCAAAATAATAATATTTTATGGTTCATCATTTATTTAGTGAGATTTTATTGTAAATGTTTTTTTTAAAGTATAAATAAGTGATTCATTTTCAATATTATCCCTATTAAATGATTTTTAATAAATATTGAAATATTATTTAGAAAATAAATAATTAATACTAAGAATAAAAAATAATTGAAGAAACCCGAAGTTGCCACATAAACTGAGACACTTAGATCATTATGGATGGCCAAACAAATAGAAAGTAGAAGTTCAGTAAAACCTCACTAATATAATACTTGATAAATTAATAATCTTTGTAAGAAAATATTTTTCTCCGATCCCAATTTGGATTAATAAAAAAAAATCACTCATTTTGATAAGATAATAAGATGAGATATTTTTAGAAGATCCCTATATAATATATGGTTGATTTTTGTGATATCTTTTTAATGAGAAACCATTTTTGGATATGATTTCAAGAAATTTTCTGTGTTGGTTATATAGTTTATTCTCATCATCATACATAACATGTTTCTAGTAAAAATATAATGAATAATAATAGGATAATGCACAAGTACCCCCTCAACCTATGCCCGAAATCTCAGAGACACACTTATAATATACTAAGGTCCTATTACCCCCTGAACTTATTTTATTAATAATTTTCTACCCCTTTTCGTCCTGTGGCACTATCTTGTGGGCCCAATGTTGGTTGACTTTTTCTTTCAAGCTAGTGCCACGTAGACCGAAAAGGGATAGAAAATTACTTATAAAATAAGTTCAGGGAGGTAATAGGACCTTAGTATAGTATAAGTGTGTCTCTGAGATTTCAGACATAGGTTGAGGGGGTACTTGTGCATTTTCCCAATAATAATTTGATTATTAAGAAACAATGAACATTTTATATAATGAATTTAATTTTATACTAAATTATCGAGTTTATTTTACAGTGAATCATATACATGCACTGTACTTTATGTATAATAAATATATTTTTATATGAATTCAACAAATGTAATTAGTAAAATACGATCATTTTGATGTATTCATTAAATATTCAACGACCTCTGTCCACTTTTATTTGTCATAGTTTTCTTTTTTGAAGTCAAACGATAATAACTTTGACTAACATTTTATGATGTATTTGTTTTTATCATATTGATATGCAAAAAATTAGAATTTATAATACTTTTCGTATGATTTTTTAATTCAACCGTGATCGTAAGGCCGATATGTCTTCATAATACTCCATTCCCCCCTTCCAATTTCAGGAAATATATCAAGAACATTCTTCAATAAAGTTCTATCAATCTGCTCACCCCCACTTTCGTTCTTTTTCAACCGGACACTAGTTAACTCTTAATCAGGCCCTCATTAGTATCACAAGACTCGGGAAAAATGAAAAGTAAAATAAGAGATATGATACTTGCCAACATAATAACACCATTTATCACGCTATTTCAGTTAGTGAGGGTTCAAATCTCCTACTTTGTAATCATTCAGATTTTAGACATTAAGTGTGTATGACGCTAAAAGTAATCCATAGCCACTAAGTCTAAAACTTAATGAAGATATGAGTTTTAATCGTTAATCAGGTCTACATAGACAAATATAGATAGATTCCAGACTGTTTTTATCAGCTAACATTTGTCTAAAAATATTGTTTGAGAAAATAATTAAAGAATACTCCCCTTCGATTTGATAGGTCATGGGACACCTAACTCTTTATGTGCTGAAAGATATTGTTGTTTGAAGTTTACCCAAGAATGATATCATTGTTAAACTCAATTGGAAGGAAGTTTTCAACTCTACTTAATGCTAGGGAATTCTAGTGACCTTAACATCTAAGAAAATTTAGAATTCCTCGGTACAAATCATATTCACCATAAAGAATGACTCGAGTCTTATCTTTGAAAATTTTCGGGATGTTATAATTATGCCGAGGTCTTTGTCCACCGGCGAGTGCGATTATGCCGAGGTCTTTGTCGGCAAGTGATATTATGCTGATGTCTTTGACGGTGAATATTGTTGTGCCGAGGTTTTCACCGGCGAGTGTTAAAAGTCGATGAGAAATGGTTTCCATTAGTGATGATATATCATTGTGACTTCATATACTTGATACTTATGCGTGACTTACTTGCGAATTGTAATTTATGTATTTATTATGTGTGACTGAACTACTTGTCATTGACATTGTCACATTGATTTATCTTAATATAAATAATGCTGAATTTTTGTGTTGTAAAGAACAAGAGATATTGTATATATTGAGTTTGTGAAAAAGGGATGTGGATTGAGTTCAAATTTTAAAGAAATATGGGATCTTTATTTTTTTTTCATCTTTCATGTGATCAAATTCTTCATATCTTAAACACACGAAAAATAAATAGTAGATGAGCTACAATATATGAATATTTTTGTTAATAGATATCCCCTTGTCTTTTTTATTATAATGACTTCTCTCTATCAATAACTTGTCCAAAATTTGTTTGGATCAAAATGTATAGATAATTTACATTAATTAATAGGTTATTCTCGTATTATCAAACTCAAATATATTTCTTCATAATCACTACGTCATAATCTATAGACTACATGAACAACCAACATGAAAATTTTGAAAGTAGCAATTTCAAGCACATTGACGAATAAATACATTTATAAAATTGTGATTTATGTATCTCTTAATCAATGAAATGTCCAAAATTATAATAAAGAACACCTGCCTTTATTTTATTTTAATATCAAGAAAGAAAAAAAATATAAAATTTGAGGTCCTAAATAAATCCCTACATTTATTCCTTCTCTTTTAAAAACAGGTAGTGACTAAAGTTTTTTTTCATCGCTTTCTCTTCGAGGTTGGCCTCTTTATCCTTCAATTGATTGATTTGTTTCGCGGCCTCATATCTATCTCTTCTCGAATCATATTCATGGTTTTCTTGTATCTGGTCAAGTTGTTTAACGTAGTTTGTTCGTTCTTGTATTTGTTCTCTTATCTCATCCATCTTATTCTTCAACTTCAACTTCTCGTTATTGTTTCTTGAGGATGACATTCTTGCTTTTCCTATATATGTCAAACTACAACCAATACTGCAATATGCAACACAATTAATTAGATCAACTAATTAAAAGCTAAATATATTTCTGTACTACACAACTAAGCCAAAATTTATTGATTTTGTCCATGTATATACTATAAACTTCTTTATAAAATAACAATAAATTAAACAAAGAACAATGAAGATCAACATAATTAATAACACAAAGTACTTACGTTTGACACTTAATTACTTTGTTGCATATTCTCTATTGTTTATATAGATGTCACTACTTCATTTTTTTTCCTTATTCTTTTCCTTCTGTTTTAATTGCATTAATAATTAAAAATTATTCTTTAAAATGAAATTACCATAATATAGACTAGGAAAATATATACGTACAATTCAAAAGCAGCATGCTAGGAATTATAATTTAGGAAAATTTAATTCGAAGAAAATTAAAAGGAAAATTGTCACGAAATAAGAAAATAGTAGTAATAACTAAACCTATTTTTTCCTAGACTCAAACTTTTTCAATGTTTTTAAAAGAATTATTTACGAAAACTTCTCTTTTTCTTTGTCCAATCGATTATTGAAGTTAATTCTCTCATATTTTCTTAGGTTTTTTTATTTTATTTTATTTGGTATTTTCCCCTCAAGATATGTTAATTTTTAGTAATATTTACATTATGAATTTGCACAAGTAAAATAGAGAGAGAAAAGTGAAAATTACCCAAGTAATCTTTGAACCTTTAAGACAAGGTGAAATGACCTGGAAGACCCTTCTATTTGATTTCATTTGTCACTTGAACCATTATATTCACGACTTTGCAAAATGAACCATTATACTTATTAAAACACATTATTTTAAATATATTTGACCATTGACCGAACTTATGGGACACTAATATTGCTGAGATGGAAAAACACTTGACTGCACACGCCTTAAAGCGAGTGAATATATATTTTTTATATTATCATTAAAAATAATTTAAATTAAAAAAGAGAAAAAATCAACCCATCAGCCCCCTATCCCACCCCACTCCCTTGCCTCCAACTTTCTTCTTCCTTCAGCCCCCACCCCCCACCCCCCACCCCCCCCACCCACCCTCTCCCTCTCCTTCTTCCTTGAAACCACCCACCACCCCACCCTACCCCACCCCCTTCTTCTTCTTCTTAACACCTGCCCTCCACCCCCCACCCCACCTAATCAATTCTCTTATCTCAATTATTTTAGTTTCTTTAATTTTAAAATTTAAATTTTTTCTCTATGAATCTTGATCGATTTACACATATTTAAAATTTGGATTTTCGAATCTTGTTTGTGAAAGATTGAAGTTTAGATAATTTTGAAACCTTGAAGAGTAATAATGTATACTAAAAAGTTGAAGAACTTCGTGAAGAAGCTTGAAGAATAACAAATGGGTTTTGTGAATTTATGAAATTAATTCAAAATTATGATGAAAATTATTGGGTTTGTGTTGGTAAGCTTTTGGTTTTTTAAAAAATCATGTCAAATAGGAAGATAGACCAATTTGACATGAATTTAGTGCTCAATTATGAGCAAATATGAAGAACATGATACTGAAAATTTTAATATGCAAACTTATTTTTTATTTTTTATATTTTTTATTTTTAATTTCTTATGTGGCATTAAAATTACATGAAATTCTATAAAATTACATGAAATTCTATAAAATGACGTGGAATTCTAGGTGTAAGCGGTTGTGCTACACTCACACACATAGAATAAGAAAAGGGGTTTAAAGTATTGCGTTTTAGAGAGTTTAAGTGTTCAATTGACAAAGTCGTGAATATAAGGGTCCAACTGACAAACAAAGTCAAGTATAAGGGTCTCCCGGATCATTCTGCCTTAAGATAATGATGATCAACTTTGGAGTGATCTAAAAGGATGATATAGACTAATTATTTATTTATTTTTTACTTGCTATGATTGACTCTATGTTTAGATTTAGGAATTTTTACAGATTAATTACTCAGAGGTGTTTAATATTTTCATCACTACCTATTGTTTTGTTATTCTTTATCTCTTTTTATCTAGATATTCAAATAAAAGAGAATTTAGTTTACCCTAGCACATATATTGATTGAGAACTGATTTGCCTAACTTTTTTGTTTCGGATTGAAGAAAGTATAAGTTGGAGGTCTAATCATCAAACAAAATGATTAGTTTGCATAATTACATCAAGGGTAGAATTTTTTTTTAGGAGCCGTTATATATAACTAATAGAGGGTGAATTTCGACAACTTTCGCTATATTAGATAAATATAGTGTATATATAAGACCTCAATTGTATTTATTAAGATAAAGATGTTTGAATGATAAATGTCATGATCCAAATCCGTCGTGATTGACACTTTCACTTACTAGCCGATGGGAGAACCACTATTACTATCCAACTAAAACAATTATTCTATAACTAAGGCATTTAAGTTATGGAAGCAAGTTAAATGACTGAAAGCGAAGTTCATTTACTAAACAAAAGATCTAACAATTAACATTCACCATTTTCTGTAGTAGTTCGCGCGAGGGACTTTTCTATCGCTTGCCCTTCCACACCACATTAATTAGGTTAGGTGGGTGTTTTTATTGTATTGATGCCCAAATTTTCGACCAGAGCTCCGTTGTCTGCGAGAAAATTTTTTCATTCTTCTCAAAATTGAAGAAAAATGGGTGTGGAAGATCAACCTAGAACCTGAAAGTCAATGTACCAAAACTAATAACAATAACCAATTCTAAACACGAAATTTCTAATGAACTACTCAACTAACTAAACATAGAGGTCCAGGTCCGAAATTAGTGGACATGGACGAAAGAGAACTCCATGGCAGCACGGAAGAAGCAGCTCACCCTTGAAGTCGATGCGATAATCTCTAATCACCTAAGCGAGATCTGTCAATAGCCGCTTGAAATGCCCTGTGCTCAATAAAAATAAGAGCAAGTGCAGAATCAGTACACAACCACCGTGTACTGGTAGGATCACGCGGATATCGCACTAGTGCAATATATAACAAGTCGAACAACAATATAATCACATGCATATATATCAACATAAACAATATTATCAACAAAACAATTCGACAACACATTTCTCATGTTTATCACATCATTGGTCCTCTTACGGAACCCAAATTCAACAAGTTAGCTTGTCGAAATGTGGCAATCTGATCCCAAGTATGCCGAAACATGATAATACGATCCAAAGTTATGCCGGAACGTGGCAATTCGATCCAAGTTAGCTTACCGGAACGTGGCTATCTGATCCCCAATCACACATCACACATCACGTACACATCACAATCACAATCACAAGTACATCATCAAAATCATACATTTAAATCATGATTTCATAGCTATATCATTCGTCTATCATGATTCCAACAAGCATGATCAATATTGCAACATTCATATACATACAAGTATCATAATGAAGCAAGAACATGCATACACCACACAATCATGAAATCACAACTATCACCTACCTCAAAACAAACTTGAAACCCTAAGAAACTTGATCCTTCCTTTTCTGGATTCGTTCCACTTGTTCTTGGTCTAAAAATAATCACAATAATACGAGAATCAACAATAATCCCTAATTATCCAGAATACTAACAATTCTATGAATCCTAAATCAAATTCATGATCCCAACTTAGTCAAATTAGGTTAATTGTACCATATTATCTATCAAGAATTCCTTCCCAATAATATTGAACCATTTTATTACGTTGTACGGATAAAAAAGTACATTCGGGGAGCGAAAAGCTTACCTTTAGCTTCAAGAATGATGAAAAACGAGTTGGAATAGCCCAGGGGTCATTTTTTAGCTTTAAAAGTTGAAAAGTGCCAAATAAGGTCATTATGGCATTTTATTTATGACTTATTTCGCGTCTGTCTCGCTACAGCGGCACTCATCCCGCTATAGCAGCGTTGCTGCAGCGGCACTAATCCCGCTGCAGCAGCACTTCTGAACCAGTAAGCTCCGTCTTGAAAAATTCCAAAAATCTTATAATTCAATCCATGTCTCGTCCGCTACAACAACACCTATCCCAGTATAGCGGCGTCGCTGCAGCGGCAAGATTCAAGGCAGTGAGCTCCTTAAGGGCATTCCAATTCCCCCTTTTTACAACACACTCTTAACCCACTATGCTCAGAAATACCCTTAACGCTAAGATCGATTCGCGGGGATCTATTTATCCAAATTCAATTCCGTAAAAGTCATACGGATTTCTTAACGAGTTATCTACCCGATTATGTAATCGAAATCATATTTACTCCACCCGATTGCTACCATATTTTCCTACACCTTGATGACTCTAATTCTTCCAAATCTTGACAAGGTTGGAAAAATCCTAGTACTACGAAAAAGTTTTTTAAGACCCCAATTTTTTCTCACTGCCATTTCTATAACGACGGAACCCAATCGTTACAATAAATCTTAATAATTAAGATGTTTTTCAATATCTGAATGTGCATACTTTAATTATTTATAAATTATAGAGGTGATTGGTAGAAGGGATTGACAGCACATAGTGTAATGACCTGGTTAGCATTTTTGATTTTTTTTGTATAATTATCGTTTTACCCATGCCAATTTTGACGTAAGTTATAATTTGTGATTGAATTTTGAAAGTTCATGATTGATCCAAGTTAAGGCGACGAAGTTGATTTTTCAGCTAAAAGTAGGTCGGAGAGGGCCTTACAGTGGTGGATTTGGATGCATTTCTTTTTCAGGTGACATGGACATAGGATTAGCTCTAAGGACGATGATATTCATGAACGGACTTCATTATGACACAGTGTATTCATACACAATTTGAGGCTCGAATAATCGCTGATAGTGATCCTGATGAGAAACATAAAGAATGTGAAGATAAAGTAGCTTGTCTATGCAAGGCAATTGACTTGGCTGAATCAACTTTTGTTAAGGGAAGATCATCACTACTTAAAGATAAATGGTCTAGTGTCAAATGTATTTTCACGGGCTAGAGTACATGAAAAAAAAAACTAACTATCCCAATGAAATGAGAATGAATTTGGAGAATCTTAGTTAGCTCAATTAGTGAGGGTTCAAATTTCCTACCTTGTAATTATTTAGACCTTAGACATTAAGTGTGTTTGACGCTATAAGTTATCCATAACCACTAAGTCTAACACTTAATGAGGATTTGAATCTTAATCATTAATCAAGATTATTCTTATGACTTGATAAACTTGATGCTTATGCTTGACTTACTTGTAAATTATAATTGATGTACTTATTATATGTGACTGAACTACTTTGTCATTGATATTGATTTATCTTAATATAAATAATGCTGAATTTTTGTGTTGTAAAGAACAAGAGATATCGTATATATTGAGTTAGTGAGAAAGGGACGTGGATTCAGTTCAAATTTTGAAAAAATATGGATCTTTATTTTTTTCATCTTTCCTGTGATCAAATTCTTCATATCTCAAACACACGAAATATAAATAGTAGATGAGCTAAAGTATATGAATATTTTTGTTAATAGATCTCCCCTATCTTTTTTATTATTATGACTTCTCACTATTAATAACTTGTCTAAAATTTGTTTGGATCAAAATATATAGATAATTTACATTAATTAATAGGTTATTCTCGTATTATCAAACTCAAATATATTTCTTCATAATCACTACGTCATAATCTATATATAGACTACATGAACAACCAACATGAAAAATTTGGAAGTAACAATTTCAAGCACATTGACAAATAAACGCATTTATAAAATGTGATTTATGTATCGCTTAATCAATGAGATGTCCAAAATTATAATAAAGAACACCTGCCTTTATTTTATTTTAATATCTAGAAAGGAAAAAAAAAAATATAAAATTTGAGGTCCTAAATAAATCCCTACATCTATTCCTTCTCTTTAAAAAAGAGGTAGTTACTAAAGTTTTTTTTCATCGCTTTCTCTTCGAGGTCGGCCTCTTTATCCTTCAATTGATTGATTTGTTTTGCGGCCTCATATCTATCTCTCCTCGAATCATATTCATCGTTGTTTTCTTGTATATGGTCAAGTTGCTTAACGTAGTTTGTTCGTTCTTGTATTTGTTCTCTTATCTCGTCCATCTTATTCTTCAACTTCAACTTCTCGTTATTGTTTCTTGAGGATGACATTCTTGCTTTTCATATATATATATATGTCAAACTGCAACCAATACTGCAATATGTAACACAATTAATTAGATCAACTAATTAAAAGCTAAATATATCTATACTACACAACTAAGCCAAAATATATTGATTTCGTCCATGTATATACTATAAACTTCTTTATAAAATAACAATAAATTAAATAAAGAACAATGAAGATCAACATAATTAATAACACAAAGTACTTACGTTTGACACTTAATTAATTTGTTGCAAATTCGCTATTGTTTATATAGATGTCACTACTTCATTTATTTTCCTTTTTTTTTCCTTCTGTTTTAATTGCATCAATAATTAAAAAGTATTCTTTAAAATGAAATTACCATAATATAGACTAGGAAAATATATACGTACAATTCAAAAGCAGCAAGCTAGGAATTTTAATTTAGGAAAATTTAATTCGAAGATAATTAAAAGGAAAATTGTCACGAAATAAGAAAATAGTAGTAATAACTAAACCTATTTTTTCCTAGTCTCAAACTTTTTCAATGTTTTTAAAAGAATTATTTACGAAAACTTTTCCTTTTTTTTGTCCACTCTATTATTGAAGTTAATGCTCTCATATTTTCTTAGGTTTTTATTTTATTTTATTTTATTTGGTATTTTCCCCTCAAGATATGGTAAGTTTTAGTAATATTTATATTATTAATTTGCACAAGTAAAATAGAGAGAAAAAAGTGAAAATTACCCAAGTAACCTTTGAACGTTTAAGACAAGGTGGAATGACCTGGGAGACCCTTCTACTTGGTTCCATTTGTCAGTTGAATCCTTATATTCACAACTTTGTCAAATGAACCATTAAACTTACTCAAAACACAATATTTTAAACACATTTGACCATTGACCGAACTTATGTGACACTAATATTGCTGAGATGGAAAAATACTTGACTGCACACGTCTTAAAGCAAGTGAATACATATTTTTTTTATATAATCATTAAAAATAATTTAAATTGAAAAGGAGAAAAAATCAACCCATCCTCCTCCTATCCCACCCCCACCCTCTCCTTCTGCCTTGAAACCACCCACCACCCCACCCTACCCCACCTCCTTCTTCTTCTTCTTCTTAACACTCCCCCCACCCCCGCACCCCCACCCCACCTAATCAAATCTCTTATCTCAATCATTTTAGTTTCTTTAATTTTAAAATTTAAAATTTTCCTCTATGAATCTTGATCGATTTACACATATTTAAAATTTAAATTTTCGAATCTGGTTTGTGAAAAATTGAAGTTTAGATAATTTTGAAACCTTGAAGAGTAATAATGTATACTAAAAAGTTGAAGAACTTCGTGAAGAAGGTTGAAGAATAACAAATGGGTTTTGTGAATTTATGAATTAATTCAAAATTATGATGAAAATTATTGGGTTTGCGTTGGTAAGCTTTTAGTTTTTTAAAAAAATCAATGTCAAATAGGAAGATGAACAATTTGACATGAATTTAGTGCTCAATTATGAGCAAATATGAAGAACATGATACTGAAAATTTTAATGTGCAGACTTATTTTTTATTGTTTATATATATATTTTTTAATTTCTTATGTGGCATTAAAATTGCATGAAATTCTATAAAGTGACGTGGAATTCAATGTGTAAGCGGTTGTGCTACATTCACACACATAGAATAAGAAAAGGGGTTTAAAATATTACGTTTAAGTGAGTATAAGGATCCAACTGACAAATAAAGTCAAGTATAAGAGTCTCTCGGGTCATTCTGCCTTAAGACAATGAGGATTAACTTTGGAGTGATCTAAAAGGATGATATAGACCATTTATTTATTTATTTATTACTTGCTATGATTGACTCTATGTTTAGATTTAGGAATTTTTACAGATTTATTACTCAGAGGCGTTTTATATTTTCATCACTACCGATTGTTTTGTTATTCTTTATTTCTTTTTATCTAGATATTCAAATAAAAGAGAACTTAGTTTACCCTAGCACATATATTGATTGAGAAATGATTTGCCTAACTTTATTGTTTCGGATTGAAAAAATTTAAGATGGAGGTCTAATCATCAAACAAAATGATTAGTTTCCATATTTATATCAAGCGTAGAAATTTTTTTAGGATCTGTTATATATCACTAATAAAGGTGAATTTCGAAAACTTTTGCTATATTAGATAAATATAGTGTATATATAAGACCTCAATTGTATTTATTAAGATTAAGATGTTTGAATGAATAAATGTCATGATCAAAATCCGTAGTGATTGACACCCACACTTACTAGCCGATGGGAGAACCACTATTACTATTCAACTAAAATAATTATTCTAAAACTAAGACATTTAAGTTACGGAAGCAAGTTAAATGACTAAAAGCGAAGTTCATTTACTAAACAAAAGATCTAACAATTAACATTTCACCATTTTCTAGTAGTAGTAGTTCGCGCGAGGGACTTTTCTATAACTTGCCCTTCCACACCACATTAATTAGGTTAAGTGGGTGTTGTTATTTTATTGATCCCCAAATTTTCGACCAAAGCATCGTTGTTTGCGAGAAAAATTTTCCATTCTTCTCATAATTGAAGAAAAATGGGTGTGGAAGATCAATGTAGAACGTGAGAGTCAATGTACCAAAACTAATAACAATAACCAATTCTAAACAAGGAATTTCTAATGAACTATTCAACAAACTAAACATAGAGGTCGAGATTCAGGTCCAAAATTGGTGGACATGGACGAAAGAGAACTCCATGGCAGCACGGAAGAAGCAACTCACCCTTGAAGTCGATGCGATAATCTCTAATCACCTAAGCGAGGTCTGTCAATAGCCGCTTGAAATGCCCTGTACTCAATAAAAATAAAAGCAAGTGCAGAATCAGTACACAATCACCGTGTACTGGTAGGATCACACGGCTATCCCACTAGTGCAATATATAACAAGTCGAACAATAAAATAATCACATGCATATATATCAACATAAACAATATTATCAACAAAACAATTCGACAACACATTTCTCATGTTTATCACATCATTGGTCCTCTCAAAAAAACCAAACTCAACCAGTTAGCTTGCCGAAACGTGGAAATCTGATCCAAGTATGCCGGAACGTGGCAATCCGATCCAAAGTTATGCCGGAATGTGGCAATCCGATCCAAGTTAGCTTGTCGGAACGTGGCAATCCGATCCCCAATCACACATCACACATCACAATCACAAGTACATCATCAAGATCATACATTTACATCATGATTTATAGCTACATCATTCGTCTATCATGATTCCAACAAGCTTGATCAATATTGCAACATTCATATACATACAAATATCATAATGAAGCAAGAACATGCATACACCACACAATCATGAAATCACAACTATCACCTACCTCAAAACAAGATTGAAACCCTAAGAAACTTGATTCTTCCTTTTCTGGATTCGTTCCACTTGTTCTTGGTCTAAAAATAATCAAAATAATACAGTAATCAACAATAATCGCTAATTATTTGGAATATTAACAATTCTATGAATCCTAAATCAAACTCATGATCCCAACTTAGTCAAATTAGGGTTAATTGTATCATAAATCTATCAAGAAACCCTTCCCCAACAATATTGACTCATTCTATTTTGTTCTACGGATCAAAAAGTGAACTCGGGAAGCGAAAAGCTTACCTTTAGCTTCAAGAATGGTGAAAAACGAGTTGGAATAGCCTAGGGGTCATTTTTTAGCTTTAAAATTTGAAAAGTGCCAAATAAGGTCGTTTTGGAATTTAATTTATGACTTATTTCGCGTCTGTCTCGCTATAGCGACACTCATCCTACTATAGCGGCGTCGCTGCAGCGGAACTAATCCCGCTCTAGTGGCGTCGCTACAACGGCACTTCAAATCAATGAGCTCCGTTTTGAAAAATTTCAAAAATCTTATAATTCAATCCCCGTCTCGTCGCTACAACAATACCTATCCCGTTGTAGCGGCGTCGCTGGAGCGGCAAGATTCATGGCAGTGAGCTCCTTAAGGGAATTTCAATTCCCCCTTTTTACAACACACTCTTAACCCACTACGCTCAGAAAATATCCTTAACGCTAAGATCGATTCGCCGGGATCTATTTATCCAAATTCAATTCCGTAAAAGTCATACAGATTTCTTAACGGGTTATCTACCCAATTATGTAATCGAAATCATATTTACTCCACCCGATTGCTATCATATTTCCCCACACCTAGATAACTCCGATTCTTCCAAATCTAGACAAGGTTGAAGAAATCCTAGTAATACGAAAAAGTTTTTCCGACCTCGATTTTTCATCGCTGGCATTTCTATAAGGATGGAACCCAATCGTTACAATAAATCTTAATAATTAAGATGTTTTTCAATATCTGAATGTGCATACTTTATTTATTTATAAATTGTAGAGGTGATTGGTAGAAGGGATTGACCGCACATAGTGTAATGAACTGGTTAGCGTTATTGAATTTTTTTAGTATAATTATCGTTTTACCCATGCCAATTTTAACCTAAGTTATAATTTGTGACTGAGTTTTGAAAGTTCATGATTGATCCAGGTTAAGGCGACGAAATTGATTTTTCAACTAGAAGTAGGTCGGAGAGGGCCTTATAGTGGTGGATTTGGATGCATTTCTTTTTCAGGTGACATGGACATAGGATTAGCTCTAAGAACGATGATATTCATGAAAGGACCTCATTATGACACAGTGTATTCATACACAATTTGAGGCTCGAATAATCGCTGATAGTGATCCTGATGAGAAACATAAAGAATGTGAAGATAAAGTAGCTTGTCTATGCAAGGCAATTGACTTGGCTGAATCAACTTTTGTTAAGGGAAGATCATCACTACTTAAAGATAAATGGTCTAGTGTCAAATGTATTTTCACGGGCTAGAGTACATGAAAAAAAAAAAAACTAACTATCCCAATGAAATGAGAATGAATTTGGAGAATCTTAGTTAGCTCAATTAGTGAGGGTTCAAATCTCCTACCTTGTAATTATTTAGACCTTAGACATTAAGTGTGTTTGACGCTATAAGTTATCCATAACCACTAAGTCTAACACTTAATGAGAATTTGAATCTTAACAATTAATCAAGCCTAAATAGATAAATATATAGATGGATTCCAGTCTACTTTAGAGATTGTTTGCATCAGCTAACATTTGTCAAAAAATAATTTGTCTGAGACACCTAACTCTTTTGTGCTGAAAGATATTGTTGTTTGAAGTTGATCCAAGAATGATCTCATTGTAGAACTCAATTGGAAGGAAAGTTTTCAACTCAACTTTATGCTAGGCAATTCTAGTGACCTTAACATCTAAGTAAATTTAGAATATATCCCTCGATACAAATCTTATTCACTACAAAGAATGACTCGAGTCTTATCTTAGAAATTTTTCTGGATGTTCCAATTATGATGAGGTCTTTGCCCACCGGCAAGTGCTATTATGCCGAGGTCTTTGCCGGTAAGTGATATTATGTTGAGGTCTTTGACGGACGAATGTTGTTGTGCCAAGGTCTTACCGGCGAGTATTGAAAGCCGATGGAAAATGATTTCGTTTAGTGATGATCATTGTGACTTGATAAACTTGATGCTTATGCTTGACTTACTTGTAAATTATAATTGATGTACTTATTATATGTGGCTGAACTACTTTGTCATTGATATTGATTTATCTTAATGTAAATAATGCTGAATTTTTGTATTGTAAAGAACAAGAGATATTGTATATATTGAGTTACAGAGAAAGGGACGTGGATTCAGTTCAAATTTTGAAAAAATATGGATCTTTATTTATTTTTTTCTTTCCTGTGATCAAATTCTTCATATCTTAAACACACGAAATATAAATAGTAGATGAGCTAAAATATATGAATATTTTTGTTAATAGATCTCCCATATCTTTTTTATTATAATGACTTCTCACTATCAAAATAACTTGTCCAAAATTTGTTTGGATCAAAATATATAGATAATTTACATTAATTAATAGGTTATTCTTGTATTATCAAACTCAAATATATTTCTTCATAATCACTACGCCATAATCTATAGACTACATGAACAACCAACGTGAAAATTTTGGAAATAACTATTTCAAGCACATTGACGAATAAACGCATTTGTAAAATATGATTTATGTATCGCTTAATCAATGAGATGTTCAAAATTATAATAAACAACACCTGCCTTTATTTTAGAAAGGAAAAAAATATAAAATTTGAGGTCCTAAATAAATCCGTACATCTATTCCTTCTCTTTAAAAAACAGGTAGTTACTAAAGTTTTTTTTCATCGCTTTCTCTTCGAGGTCGGCCTCTTTATCCTTCAATTGATTGATTTGTTTTGCGGCCTCATATCTATCTCTCCTCGAATCATATTCATCGTTGTTTTCTTGTACATGGTCAAGTTGCTTAACGTAGTTTGTTCGTTCTTGTATTTGTTCTCTTATCTCGTCCATCTTATTCTTCAACTTTAACTTCTCGTTATTGTTTCTTGAGGATGACATTCTTGCTTTTCTTATATATATATGTCAAACTGCAACCAATACTGCAATATGTAACACAATTAATTAGATCAACTAATTAAAAGCTAAATATATTTCTATACTACACAACTAAGCCAAAATATATTGATTTTGTCCATGTATATACCATAAACTACTTTATAAAATAACAATAAATTAAATAAAGAACAATGAAGATCAACATAATTAATAACACAAAGTACTTACGTTTGACACTTAATTACTTTGTTGCATATTCTCTATTGTTTATATAGATGTCACCACTACATTTTTTTTCCTTTTTTTTTCTCCTTCTGTTTTAATTGCATCAATAATTAAAAGATATTCTTTAAAATGAAAATTACCATAATATAGACTTGGAAAATATATACGAACAATTCAAAAGAAGCATGTTAGGAAATATAATTTAGGAAAATTTAATTGGAAGAAAATTAAAAGGAAAAAATATTATGGCACCTTTTTTCCCTAGTCTCACTTTTTAAAATGTTATTAAAAGATTCTTTACGAAAACTTTCCTTTTCTTTGTCCATTCTATTATTGAACTTAATTCTCTGATCTTTTCTTAGGCTTTCTTGTTTTATTTTATTTGGTATTTTTCCCTTAAAATATCGTAATTTCTTAGTAATATTTACATTATTAATTTGCACGAGTAAAATAGAGAGAAAAAATTACCGTATATTAGTATTTATATAAACAATATGAAGTGTTATTATACATGTAATAAACTGAGTCAGACTTCATCATCAATGTAAGTTCATGGCCATTAAATCAATTTTTTACATGTTTTTTCTTTTAACATAGTAAAGAAGACACTACTTTTATTATATACAGTGTTTTGATTTGGTTTTTCATAACTTTGTTATTTTTGCATTCACAGTTATTTGAGCTAGTTAATTGATATGAATACACCAAAATGATATATTTGATCGATATATCGTGTAATATGATTCATCCGAAAATAAGGGAGAATAAAGATTTTTGTAACTTTTTCAAATGGTTAAGAATTTTAGAGAATATGCTAAACTAAGTTGAGTATTTTATATCATTATTAACTGAAACTATTACACATTTTTCCTTGTTCACATATGGTAATAATAGTACATAATATATAATTATTTGGACTTAATGTAACATCATATGCCAGAGACCACATGGTACAAGTACACAAGAGGTTGCATAAAGCTTCATACAGTCTTTCTGATAGTCCGCATCTTTATAGACATGTCTATTTCACTAAACCTTTCTTCGACACATCTCGTCTAGAGCACCTTGTTTTTACTTGTTAATCCATAGCCGAATGGAAAGAGAGGTTCATAGGAGTTCTGTTCTTGATGCAGGGGTAATTGATCTACACTCTTAAACCATGTCATAGGGAGGGTTCCATGGAATTCAAAATCTCCAAAAATGACATCAGTGATACCAGTTCCCTCAGTGCCCGGTAACCATGCAGCACCGAAGGCGTCCATTTTCTCCAGAATCGAAGGCTCTATATATAAAGGCCTTCCGGAGATCAATATCACTAACGTTGGAACTCTGTCTGCAACCAAGCTTATTAGTTCTTCTCCGCCGAGAGGAATTCTGAGGTCTTGGCTGTCTCCACCGCTTTCACAATAGGGAGGTTCACCAACAACTACAATGCAATAAGAGAAGTCTTGACTCGCAAAGGTGTCTGGTGAAGGATTTTCCTCATATACCAGTTCTGTTTCCCCTCCAACAGCATCCTTAATAGCTTCCAGAATAGTTGTACCTACAACAAATTATCCGTTTTAAGTAGTAAATGATCCATGATTAATAGTGGTAAACTAAGTTCAGAGATGCATTATGTTATCATCGGCCTATTGAGAAAACTGAGCTCATTATCGAAAGGACTCAACGCACGCCTATCCCCAATCCTCGTCCTTATTGAGATTCCTAAGGAAAGCCAAGTGCACTAAGTTTCTGTTTTGAGCATGGTACGCAGAAGGACCAGACTACATTGGGTCTATTGAGGTTCCTAGTATATCAGGATCTTTGCGCAAGGCTAACAAGAGTGTGCACACTAGCTTATCATACAAAATTATGTCATACAAAATTATGCTATCAGCTGGCGATATAGGCATTTTATGACATTATAGCTTAAGATTTCTTGCGAGAAAACAATCAAGCATACAGGGTTTTTACAAATCACCCACAAGAAATGGGAGCGAAACTCTTGAGATATTGTTCCTAAACTTGTGGTAAATTTGAATCCATGTAAGAAAGATGCTACTCTAAACTATAATGCTCTGGTTGTATGAAAGTCTATTAAATACCCCAGGAAGTAAGTAACGACTGATGCCATCTTTCCAATACTTTCTCCGTTTTAGTTGGTGGTGCTTGGCTGGGCACAAAGTTTAAGAAAAACAGAAGACTTTCTACACATACCAAAAGTACCCATAAAACTCGTGAACTAAAACATGTCAAATATTTCTATATTTATAGGAGTATGTCACTAAGAATAAAATGGGACACCTAAAAGTTAGAGTTTTCACAATATAGAAAGGTGAAATTGTTTTTTTAATGTAGTAAATATGAAAGAGTGTCATATAATTAGAACAGAGGAAGCATTACTTACCAATCGTGATTCTTCCGCCCATTCCTTCCCATGTTTTAGTCCACCCTCCACATTGGAATCCAAGGTCGTCAGCATGTTTTCCTGCTACAAGAATTCTCTTTGCCTTCCTATCTAGCGGAAGAAATGGTTTTGTTACATCCTTCCCATTCTTTAGAAGAACCAGTGATTTGCGAACTGCTTCACGTGCTAATTCGCGATGTTGCTGAAACAATTATCAGAATGGTGAAAACTACTATGAAGCCTCTGCACTGATAAATTGCACATAACTCCTCTCTCTCTCTCTCTCTCTCTCTCTCCTACATTCTTTAAAAATGTATAATTTTACAAAATAAACAGAATTAGCAGTATATACATTGTAAAAACAGGTAAAACAGTTTACCAACTCACGTAATTTAACTTTTGTAAGGGAAATGTGAAGCTATGTTGCTCAGACTCGGGTCTGGGTGCCCACTACGAGTGCGCATCTAGAGGTCGGACTCTTCGTCACAGAACTTTTAGGATTTGGGGGTATGAATCCGAGAGCGGATACGGGAAGTGGGATAAGGCCAATAAACGTATATTTTATAAAATATAAAGTATATATTTCTATTAATTAAAGGTATTGAATTAAAACTAATAAAATTTATTTCTTTATAAACACAATGTTTTACTCAGAGATCCCATGAAATAGCCAATCAATCTATACTTCTTGGTCATAGATATAGTCAAAGCATCCAGGATGAGTTGACCAAATCCCATGTGGATCCCACACCCACACCAATGTCACATCAACAAGGGTGCGGCAATGATTTTGAGAAGTCCGCGCAACATGGATGTGAAGCAGATGTTCACTTTGTTGTTGAGATAAAAGGCAGAATAGAATAAAAGCATAATACACATATTAGACCCTAAACTTGGCTTTAAATTTTAGCTTTGACCTCCAACTTTCATAATGCACAAACATGCACTTTAACTATCCAACTTTTAAATAAATAAACACATGAGTCCTACATGCACAATACACGTAGGACACCACGTAGGACAAAAAATGACATGTAGGATTACATGTAGGACATGTGTGTCTATTTTTTCAACTTTATACAAGTTTAAGTGTTTATTTGTGCACATCCAAAGTTGAAAGGCATAAATGTGATTTGAAGTCAAGTTAAAGGGCACATTTATGTATTATGCCTAGAATAAAATTTATGATGGTCTTATTAAATGTCAAAATTCAAGATAAATATTTTGACAATATCTGTCAAATGAAGGACAAGATGGACTTACATGACAACCAACGGTATCCAACAATGACCTATCACTCAGAGGGTTCTCAAAAGCTCCGGAAACAAACTTAACTCTCAGGATCCTTTCAACAGCATCATCAATTCTGGTCATTGGAATATTCCCAGATTCCACAAGATATTTCAAATGATCGAGAAATAATTGATACCGAAAAGGAACCATCACCTGCAAAAAATTTAACAGACAGTAAGAACAGAAATAACTCATGCAAAGACAAAATAACTCTTAAAACATGGTTTTATGTACCATGTCAATCCCTGCATTGATTGCTGCCAAAATACTTTGGTCATAGTTAGATCCATGAGGATGGAAAAATCGGTCAAGTCCTTCGGAATCAGAAATAACAAAGCCCTACAAGAGTTAGCATTCAGATTCTTGCAGTGTATGTGATCTTTAAGCCAATCATATTCTAGCAACTTGACAAACAAATAGAACATTAGTGCATAGCATTTCATTCAAATCGAGGTAAAATATAAATAAACAATAACAAAATTCCATGCAACCAGATTCAAATAAAAGAGAGACATTGTTTCTTTCATCCCCTTAACCATACCTTTTCTTTTTTTGGTTTCCCACCCAGTGTCCCGTACCCACATTGGAGCCCGACTAAATTCGGATTCGCGTTGGAAAGTCCCACATTGGGTAAAGCACTCCCTAACAAACAAAGGCGACTCCGTACCCAAGGGGACTCGAACCCTAGACCTCTTGGCTAAGGATGAAGGAGTACTTACCACTCTCTTTGCCTTACCTACTCCTTCATAAGTTGAAGCAAGAACATCGAAACAAGTTTTTACACTTTCGGCTTGGTGAAGTTTAAACTAAGTAGAACCAACTCCAAGCCACATGAACTTTTCTAGCTCTTTGCTGAGAGAATCTTTTGTGTTTGCTGAATACAAATTCCAAACATGTTCGGGCTTCAGACCAATTTGATTAGTTTTCTACATTGTTTTTAAAGAACAATACCGAGCATAAATGGGCCCTGAAACTCAGCTATTTGGAACCGCAATATGTTCAATCACTTCCCCTACTAAGCATGGTAAGGAAATGAGAAAAGCATCTGACAATCTAGAGGATTATTATGGTGAACTAATGGTCCAAAATTTGGACTCCAAATGAACCATAGAGCATTAAGAGAACAGGCAATCCTTACCTTAAATCCGAGCTTCCCTTTCAAAACTTCAGTAAGAAGAAAGTGGCTAGAATGCAGGTGGCTTCCATTCCATTTAGAGTAGGATGCCATTACTGAGCAAACTCCCTGAGAAATACAGTCAATATAAGGGGCAATATGTATTCTCTCTAGATCTTCATACGATGATATGGTATTTCCCTCATTTATACCTCGGTCAGTACCCCCATCTCCAACAAAGTGCTTTGCACAGGCAACAACCTTGTCTCTGGAGTAAAATTCATCAATCAGTCCAAAGAGATCCTTGCCATTAGGAGAACAAAAAATACAAAAGCAGAAAGCTGTAGAAATATCTGGTGAATGATCAACAATAAGGTAGTAATAGCTAAGACACACTTTTCAACACTGATTTTTTTATTTTCAACTCTAGCTATGCTTCTACTTTTCCTTCCCTAATGACTTTTCTGCTGAAAATTGCAACATGTGGAATAGCATTTGAATGCACATAAGACTTAAGAGTATAAGTTGTAAAATACAAGAGAAATAAATTTTATATATATTCAGGGAAGCATACAAAATTTTGGAACTTGTTTTATGGCAACTTCTACTACCTTCCATCTAGAAAAGGATAGTTTTGGGGGTATCCAGGAGGTGGTTGCCCTTGCAAGCCTGTGACAATTGAGGTCATCTTCCTAATAAGTTCGGTGTCTTCGCCATAACTCTCATAGCATCTTCCCCACCTGGGATCTCTACATACCTGTTTCACATTATTTAAATGAAGAAGTCAAGATGCCTCAAGACAATAGAGTTATAAAGAGATAACAACTAGACAGATATTGCTTAGCACCAGCTTGGTACTACATAGTTTCTTTTTATCAATATACAAGCTGCTTACCTTCTCAAACAAACAAAAAAAACAAGTACTACTTCTAGAGAGATAGCAGTTACGAGGGACTGAGAACATAACAGTTTTAACCAAGAATTCCCAAAAAGAAAAACAACAAATCATATTTTTCTTGTCTCAGTTAGCAACATACTACTCCCTCTATTTCAATTTGTTTGTCCTACTTTTATTTTTAGTCTGTTTCTGAAAGAATGTATCTTTTTTTTTTTTGGCAACTCTTTAATTTTCACTCACATGACATGTTTAAGACCACAAGATTAAAGGACATTTGGTACATTCTATAGATCTTTAGCTTAAGACCACAAGATTCAAAAGTCTTCTCAACTTTCTTAAACTCAATGCCAAGTCAAAACTGGACAAATAATTTGTAACGGAAGGACTAGTTAAGAATTCAAATTATAGACTTTCATGTGATACTTAGGAGTATCCTTTTTCCATCTTGCTCTAAGTGTATATATGTCCAACGTCTCATGTTTTCTTTACTTCATTCATCCATGAAATTGACCTAAAACAAAGACAATAAATGGACAAGTAACACGTTCAACTTACAGCAACACAGGGAGCAAAAGTATAGTTAATGCCACAAGCCCTGACTTCAAGGGCAGTCACAATCCCAATCTTCTGAACCAAGTCTGCGTCTCTGCTCGACATTTATCTAATTTAGGTCTTGATCTTAAATGCCAGTTATCAATAAGAAATTGGTAATAAAGATCAAAGCTCGACATAAATTCAACCTGGTGGCTCCAAGGCCCACATTTTGTGGAAAAATGGTAGCACCATAAACATTGTTATTGCCATGAATAGCGTCAACTCCATAAAGAAGCGGAATCCCAAGCCGTGATTCCAGCGCAGCCTTTTGAAATCCGTCAACCATATCTGCCCAAGCTTCCGATGGGGCATCCTCAAATGGCGCACTGCCTCCAACACTGAGTATACTCCCTGCACCACGAACAAGGCTCAAATAAATTTCAGCCAAGCAATATGTCACAATTCCAGAACATCTTAGGCCCGGGAATAGAATCCTCTATACCTGTTCCTCTCCACTTAGGTCCATTTTGTCTTGTAAGTGTTCTCAAAGTCCCAATATTATCCAAAACACTTAGCTAGTTTAATACCAACCAGTTAGTATCACCTAAAAGAATCATTTATATACATTCCACTATATTCAGTTCATTTCAATTCAAAATAAAGGATTCTCTGAATCTCACACTTGTCCTTTAACATGGATAACTAGCTTGAACCAACTAGTTAAGACCACCTAAATGAATCCTATATACCCGTCCACTCTATTCAAGTCCATTTCATTCCAATGCTGAATAAGGGGTTAACTAAATCTCACACTTACCCAACTAGTTAGGACCACCTTAGTTTTAATAAGGCAGTTACAATAACAACATATCAAATGTAGTGGGATCTGGGGAGAGTAGAGCGTACCAGACCTTACCCTACCTCATAGATATAGAGAGGTTGTTTCCGATAAACGCTTAAATAAAGACTTCCAAACAGTTTGCAAATGGAGATAAATAGGCAGTTAGTAACACCCAAATGAATCAATTTATGAGGACTTGTTCTATACACGGGCACGTAAAAAAATATTTGCACAATCAGGTTATTGCATGTAACGCTATGTAATAATCATTCATCAGTAACCTATGAAAAATGGTAAGCTAAGTTATCCATCCAGGTTGATTTCAGTCCAATATTATGGCATTTGACCATGAACATTTTTCTCTTTTTACAAAGTTGAACTCCGAAAAACACATTTGGCCATAGAATTCAAGAATTCAACTTGAAGTTGAATTCAAAATTTTCAAGAATTTGAAAAAGAACAAACTAGTGTTTTCACACCAAATTACTCGCAAAAAGTAAAAACAACTCCGATTTATATTGATGACGAAACACAACTAGCAAAAACTACTTTTTTTTCAAGTTTCACAATGAAATATGGTCAAACGCCCACGAAATAAAGGGCTCTAAATCTCACACTTATATCTACATCAACAACTAATTTAATCTATCTGCTTAACAAGGGCGGAACTAGCTAGCACTCAAGGCTGAATTCAATAGCTATTATCCAAATTTGGTCTTTGTCTATTGAATATGTACAAATTACTAATTCAGAACTTAGTAACTTAAATAAACTAGAACTCCAAACTCATAAGCTTCAAATCTCGACTCTGCCTCTTTTTTCCATCAATAGCAACCTATTTTTGTTTTTAGGGCAAAGAGGAAAACAATAAAAGAAAAAATTAAAAAGGGCATACCTATGGAAAGGTCAGTAATGACAGAGGGGGTAGCAACACTGCGTTCGATCTGAGTCATTTGGCCTATTTTTTCTTCAAGTGTCATCCGAGACAACAAATCTTTTACTCTTTCCTCAATAAGAGCTGATGGGTTCTTGTACACAAAATCCATTTCTGCTTATTACAAGTCTTCAACAAAAAAGTTGAGATTTTTCTTAAATATTTGTGTTAATAGTAACTGGGAAAGAACTTACAAGTGGGATTATTGAGAAATGAAGAAAATGGTGATAAGTGGAATATCCATTAACGCTCACTGCAAGTTAAACTTAGAAGAAGAAGAAGAAAAAAAGGCAGAGTCCAAATTGAAGTGAAAAGTGCACAGAAATACAAACATTTGTCTTTTAGGAAGAAGACAAAATTACAAAGAAAGAATCTGTACACGTGTCCCAGGAAATTTTATCGGCCATTCCTGTATTATTTAATCATTATATGGAAAAGGGGAAAGGAAAAAAAAAATATCCTCCGTTTCTAGTTTGGTCCTAAAATGTCTTTTCTGTTAATATTTTGATTTGGTCCAAAAATATTCTTGCAGTGAATATTTTGATCTAGAAATATCCGCATAGTAATCTGAATCTTGGTTACGTATACGTAAGTCGTGATTCTTTCCTTCTTTGAACAATAAGAGATTTTCACGTAAACATCTCGTGTTGCTTTACTTTCTACTATGTAGATTGTTCTTTGATGTTCTTTAACTGTTCTTAGTTGAGGACCTAGCTCGACAGTGTTTTAAAAAAATATGTGTCTTAGGCCCTCAAATTTAAGGGGCCTTATTTTTAATAATAATAATAATTGCTAGGTTATAAGTTATTATTTTTTAACAAATATTGAAACATATTTATAGAAAAAGTTAACTTTTCATGAAAAATGAAGAAATATTAAAAGAAATTTGACATATTAGAAGTGCATGAAAAAAATTAAAATAAAAATAGTTATATTATCAATTGAAAATGAAAGAAATCAATTATATAAAAGTTATTAACAATTCAAGATTAACGCCTCGTTTAATTTTTGTTTTAGTCCACTAATATGTTTGAGCCGACCAAGCGGACTCAATGAAAATAGTCCTTTTGTGCGAATCACCCACACATATTAGTCCATATAAATATTAATAGCATAATTTTTTCCCAAAAAATGAAATTAGTAACATAAAAATAAGTGCAGGTTACCTGCTACAAACATGTTTTCAATGTCATTCTCTATAAATTATACATCCTAAAATACTATACAACAATAAATTTCCTCTTGAGTCTCCTATGTGTATACATCAAACTTCATAGAGCTCCTATATACACCAAGTATCTTACAATTAAAATTTTGAGTTACACAATTAAGGAGTCTAATGGGAAAAGAAGAAACAAACTATGTTGTTCGAACTCTCCTAAAATATCCCTCGGCGTTTTTGAAGAGTATGAACAATATAGAAAACAAGTGCATGTTAACTATCCCCTTATTAGTCTTTAGCCTTTTCTTTACTATCTGTTTTTTCACTATGTGTTTCCTTTGATGCTGCAGAATTACCCTTTTCTGAAGTTTGTTCACTTGCACTAATAGGAGTGACTAAAATTTCATTCTTGTTAGTTGAAGTGGAGGCAAAATTTGTAACATCACTTGTTTTTTCTTGTTTGTTGTTGTTGGAAGACACCATAGTGGTCTTGTTTGGTGATTCTACAGAGACTTCTTTGAGGCTCATTTTAGTTAAGTCCTCCTTCTTGACATCATTGTGATTAGTGGCTTCTTCATGAGACTTCTCTTTATCATTGGATGGTTTCTGTATAACGTTGCAATCAACGACAAAGTATGAACGGATGTTCTAGATTCAACATATATTACATGTATAGAAAATATGTTTAAGCTATATACACGTATAGTTTACTATATATATACGGTGTATTTTTCTGGCAAAGGATGTTCAACTAACCACCCTTGAGCCTGTGTGACTACGTATTTACATTATTTTCACAAGCACAGAGATATGATGGAATGAATGTAACAAGAAAAGACCATCTATTTATGCTGTTGCAAAGTGAGGGCAAGTTTTATGTACTGATAAGTGCGAAAATAGGAGAACCTATTCTCTAAAGGGTGGTTTGGTTTATCATACTAACAAAAATAATCCTAGCATACTGTCAGTATACATAACTTAAGTAATTGAAGGTATCATTTGATCCAGTCTATATAAACGTACCGTTTTAGCATCTGTATGATGAAGTTGGTCTGATGCAGACTCAACCAACAAAGTTCTAGACATTCTTGGACTTGGAGTTTCACCTATTTGTTCCTCCCTGTCAAAGTTCAACAGAGGGCCTTGACCTGTTGAGGACTTTGGTTTGAGTACGGACTTTGGTGATGATGAACAACTCGAGGCTGTAGGGACTTCTCGTATTATAGATTGTAAGCTGATCGAGTCTTGATTGACAGATCTCTCCGATGGAATTCCAGGTATCGGATCCTAAGTTACATTAAAACAACAAACAATACTTGAAATTTCAAACATTCTATAAGTGAGAAACTGGAAAGAAAATGTTGTTTCTATTAGGTTTGTTATGCTGAACTTGAAAATGCAGGTGCAATTACATATTCCTGTCTGCCAAAAGACACTGCTATACTGATACATTATAATTTTATAACAACTTATGATACACGTTAATTATTTTTATCCGGTTCGTACAAAGTACTAACTATACATGAATATACATCTTTTCTGCCTTTAACAAGTCGATACACAACTATACTTTGACAAAGAGTATTTTTGCATGCTGGATTTCAACTTCTATCAATCAATTTAACTTGGAGTTGATTTCTCATATGGTCATTCGGCTAGTAGTTATTATCTCATAAAGTCACTTTCTTTTTGTTGAAGAAAGGTTACTTTCTAAGATGATAACTATTAGCTGAGTAACCATCAGAGAAATCAACTTGTTTAACTTGCATAATCTAATCATTGTCAAATTCATTAAAATCACCAAACCTGCATTCTTTTCTGTTCTTCAGAAGTCGAGGAGCCTTCACTTGCTGAGAACTTTGGTTGAATCATAGTATTGGGAGAAGGGGATGAAGTAGAGGCCCTCGGAACTTGTTCAACCACCAAATCATGTGGTGATGATGATGATGATGCTTGTGAATCATCAAAACTCTGGCTAATTGTAGAAAAAACTTCTTCAATAGGCTGTTTACCACCATTATCGTGAAGTGCTTCCTGAATATCATTCCTAGGGAGAGACTTTAAATTTTCTGCAGACTTCTGTGTCTTCGGATGTGGTACTGAACTTTGCACTGTCGGATTTCTTAACGTAAGTGTTGAGCTCCGAGTAGTGGTTGGATCACAACTTTCAGCAGTTACTTCATCTGTCAGCTTATTTTTTAGTTTGCGCGTGTCTACTTGTTGAGCCTCCAAATTCGAACTAGATCCTTGATCAATGGAAAATGTTGGTTGCGAAACAGACTTAGACGATGATGTACTAGAAGAGGCTTCAAATGAGTGATGTCCTTGTCCAATAGTCGAAAATGCCACAGGTTCACTATGTTGTTCGCTGGCACTGTCTAGAACGAGTGCAGCGACATCATTCTCTTTGGCTGAAATTGAATTTTCTGTTTCTGAAGGTAATTCAGAAACTTGTAATGCTAAGTTGCTTAAACTAAGATCTGATTCCTGTGAAGCAATTGAATCTGATCTCTCACTAGATATGTTCACTGACCTATCATTTTGTAGCTGATCAATACTCGAAGAGGATCCATGTTCAATCAAACAGTTTGGTTGTAGAACAGATGTCGGTGATACTAATGACGTTAATGCGAAAGGGAGTTGTTGTGCTGGAAATTCTGGATGTAGTAATGAACCTTGAAATCTTTCACCAACTACAGAAAGTCCTTCCGGCCTACGCTGTTGATAACTACCGCTAGCTTGATTCCTGTCTGTCCTTGGAGGTGGAAATGAGCTTGAACCAGTGGTATACGGTTCAATTGTTCGTTCTGATGGAATATTTTGTGGCACATTATTCTCAGACATATGGAACCTCGAAAATCCAAATTCTACTATATCTTGTTCAGTGACCTCGCGTACTTCTCTGGAATTTGATTCATTTTCATCTACTCTAGCTAGGTGAGATGAAGACATCAGGACGTCCTCACTGCTAGACGTTATAGCTTTTTCTATCTCCCCATCTATAGAAATCTCCTCGCCCACGGATGAGTTCCCATCGTCTGTCAAGGGAGGTGAACCGACTTCAGAAACCTCCACTTGCAAGTCAGAAGCAATAGACTGGCCGGGAGTGTGATGCATAGGACGATTAGGATAGTATAAACGTTCGTTCTCTATCGTGTTCTCCAACAAGGATAAACCAGAAGGTGATGGATCACCTGATAAGTTCCTTAGAGCAGGAGAAGCAATAGACTTCAAGATTGCATCTTTGTCTATCTTATAGAATGGTTCATCATCTTCCGACGAAGATGATGAACTTACCCTATTGCTAATATCTTCCACTAGTACTGACTTTATCTGTACTTCACAACTGTCTTTTTCATCCTGGACTTCCCTACTTTGATCTCCTTTATAGACCACATTCATCTCCGGTTCGGATGCTTGAGATGGTACTTCTTCAACTACTCTATTATTATCTTCCTTACCTGCAAACAAACCACATTTATTAAGTTTCATTTAAAGGAAGTATTGAAGGACAAAGGTCACCCTGAATGAGCTCGCGAACATTCTTGGTCTCAAGCCTGAGAAAAAGGCGGAGGGTCGTGATAGGTGTTTAACTTATAAAAACATGTCAAGTTTAAGGGGCTATCTAGGTATTCTAATAGATACGTCATTTTACCTAACGGATGTCTTGATTTGGAACTTTCAGATGTCTCTGGAAACCATTGCCTGGATGGAAGATCAGAACGTTGAGTCCTTTCTCGCTGATCAAGATTCAAATCCCCTGACAATGAAGTCCCCATACAGAAGCTTCCATGCCTGGATAACATCAACTCCTTCTGTTCCTGAGCTAACATGAACTCTTGCATAAAACTTCCACCTCTTACATTAGGCTTTTCTTCATGTTGATCATATGGAAGGTCAAAAGGATTCCGATTAGGTCCCATAATCGAAGGGGCTGAACCCGGGGTAGTTGAAAACTGATTAGTTGTTTCTTTATGTTTTGGAATCAAAATTGAAGATATTGGAGGAAATGTTTCTTTGCAGCCTATATTCATCAATGATCTTCTAACCTGTAGGCTCAACATCTTTCGTGCTCGTCTTCGTGCCATTAAACTTTCCAATCTTCTAGTCCTTTCAATCTCAGAAAGTCCAAGATCCATGAGATTCTTTTGATCATCATCTTTCCATTGCACAACCTTATTTCTAGCCCCATCATATTCTGTTTCACCAAAACATTCTCTTTTTCTCTCATACATACAACTATATGATTTAAAACATTTTCCACTTCCTTCATAAGAATACTCAACAGGCCGCCTTGAATTCTTGAAAATACTTGAGCTAGAAGAGCATTCATCACGATCATTACTTATCGAATGCACTTCCACCTCTCTTATATCTTTCAGTTTTTCTTCAATCAACGCGCCTTTATCAACAAAATCATCATGATCACTAAAAGGTATTCGAAACGTTCCACCTTGTATAAACTCCTCAGCACCAGTTTCTATACATTTCTTGGATTTTCTTCGTCTAACAGATCTAGCTCGAAGGAAAGCCTTTCGTTTATTCTCAATGACATCTTCATCATGATGACTGATTGTATTCTTAGAAGGTTTCGAATGATCAACATCTCTTTCAAAGTGTTTGAAACTTGGAATGCTAAAGAAGAGTATAAGAAGAATAGTGAAAAAGAACAAAAGGGGTAAGGAATATATGAAAAACCATGTGTTTGATGGTGAAAGTGCATAAAACAAGAGGAAGAATAACAAAGTGAATGAAACAAATGGATGTTTTTTGGTAAAAGTGGAAGAAAATTCTATAGAATATTTAACATTTGTCCATATCAAACTACTAATATTGCTTGACTCAATAGCCATTTCTTTGTCAAATGTTGTATCATTAGGAAATTTTTAGATATAAACACAAAGAGACTCTCATCTTATTTAGTTTGATAAAGAATATTCTTTTGAAGGATGAACATGATGATGAAAAATTATGTTTTTTTTTTTATTTAACCAAAGAAAAGTGAGATTGAGGGAATTTTGTTCATTTTTTGTGTTTTTTTGGTTAGTGATATCCTCTTATTTTAGAAATTCTCCACCATCCTTGCTCCTTATTTTTAGTAATAACTAGAGATTAGGATTTTAAATCTAATAACATATGCATAGTATCAATGCACCTATTATTCTTTTCTTTTGTGACTAATTATGTGGAGCACCAATAAGGGTTGTGATGGGGAAGTCCAAAACTATATAAATGCATATTGTAATACCAATATGAAAATCAAATTCCATAGACATTTATCATCGTCAACAGTGTACATGACCGGGTTGGTCTGGATTTTTAAAATATCAAACCAAACCATTTGTGTCAGATTTTTGAATTTATAAACCAAACCAAAACAATAAAACTCGGGTTTTTCAACTTTGGGTTTTTTCGGATTTCTTCGGGGATTTTCAGATTTTCGGGTTTTTTCGATAAAGTACTCATACAAACATATAATTTACTTGTACTTCAAATATTTCTTTAGTCCTACCAAAATGCAACTATCTAAGTTATTTCTCAAGAAAATAACAAAAAATATGATATGATTAATGACACTAAAATATCCAACAAAAAAATAATAATGAAATCGCGTAAAACAAATATTTCAAATTAATAAGTCATAATGAAATTGATCATAATTTAAAGTACTAAACCATGCTAAAATAAGTAGTATTAGTTACATGACTAAATATTAAAAGAAAGTAAAATTAGATCATGTATTTTAATTGTCTAAATTTATGTAAACTAAAAAACAAATATTCAATATTATTGTCATTCTTAGTGTTGAATTGATTTTCTTTTTGCATTAGTATTAATTTAATTTTTATTTATACTTTATTATAATTACCAACATGTATGGACTATAATCTTTATTAGATTATTAAGAATTCTAACTTCCAAATATGAAATAAATATATTAAAAGAAAAAACTATGAAAAAGTATAAGAGATATTTAAAAATTATATCAAAGTAAGTATTTTTACGTATAAATAGAATTTTAAAATTATATATATATAATGTCGGGTCGGTTTTTTTAGTTGAAACCAAACCAACCCAAATATGATCGGATTTTTTTCAATACCAAACCACTAGTCGGTTTTTTTTTCGATTTGACTCGATTTGCGTTTTAGTTCGTTTTTCGGTTCAATTTTGTACACCCCTAAACACTACAATATTGGCATCACCCATCCATGGAACGATGGCGCAATGGGCACTAGGGGTGGTGAGTGTCTCTGACCATTGATACAACTCAAGAAGAACCACATCTAAAAACTAGCTATTGAGGTGAGAGAGCCCAATATTAATTATATAAATCTCATATCAACTAATTGCAATGTTAACAAGGAACTCAAAGTCTCATACCTTGCAATGGTCCATAACAACCACTCTTTAATTAATTTCTTTTTTGTGTGTTTGATCTAAAATAAATACATGTGAAAGTATATATAATACATGAATAAAATAAAATAAAAAATACATTTTAATCTCAAATAAATTGAGATCGGCCATATAAATCATCAATATGTGTCAGTCGCAAGTTAACAAGGTCAAATATCTTTTGATATCATACGACGATCAAGGTGGGAGAGTCTAAAATTATACAAGTCTTATATTTGCTTCTTATTAAGCCGATGAGGGTCGGACTCAAGTCTCATACTTTGTAATAGGATCATAGCATGCTACTACGCTCGTCATTCATTGCATTGTCCTCGATAGTTGCGCGTTAGACCACATCTAGCCCTAGGCCAACACTGCAATATTAATGTTGATCATTCAAGGCACAACGGACACCAATGGTGGTAGAAAATTCTAACACTAATACAATCTAAGGAGGACCACGCTCCAAAAGCTAGTTATTAATTGAGGTGGAAGATTCCACAACTATATAAGTCCCATATTAATTTTCCATTAAACAGAGGTAAGACTATTTTCCATACCTTGCAATAGGATCATAAAACGAATATAGAGAAAACAAGTGGAAGTAGGCGGGGACATTGTTATAGGTTCACCAACTCATTCAGTAGAATTCAATAACTTTGGTTCAAAATTTTATATTTGGGTTTAAAAATCTACTTATTAAAGCATATAATAATTAATTAAAGAGAAAATGATCAAATGTCCCCTCAACGTATATCCAGATTTCCAACTACACACTTAAACTTTATGGGAGTCTTATCACCCCCTGTATCGTATGATTTGACGACATGTCAGACGTGTGAAATGCACATGCCACCATGGATTAGGTTATGACTTTTTATGAGTATAATCATTTTATTTTTAAATAGTTCAGGGGGCGATAGAACTCCCATAAAATTTAAGTGTGTAGTTTAAAATCCGATTATACGTTGAGGGGGCATTTGATCATTTTCTCTTAATTAAAAACCCAATAAATTAACTATATCTTTCTGAAGGGAAAAGACTCATAAATATCCTTATTCCCCTTTTTTTTGTTTAAAAATATCTTTAACCTATTCTTTTGGCTCAAGAATACTATATATCTACTGGAAATGACTAAAGAAAATAAAAAAAAAACTTACCCATATTGGATGTTTAAATTTATCCTCAACTTTTGTTTTTGGTTCTAGAATACCCTACTTTTACTTTTTACTCTAAAAATACCATCAACCCAAATTAATTGAATTAAATTCTTTTACTAATTAGTGGATTCTTTATTTGTTCTAGAAAACAATTTCTTACTTATTCAATTATTAATATTAAATCACCCCAAAATACTTACAATATTTAAATCTATATTTGAAATGAAATATCTACAAAAGAGACCCCAGTTATCAACAAAAATATTAGTTGGTAAATTGATCAAATTGGCTGGCAAATTGAGTTACCAACCAAATGTCAACTTATTTTAATGCATTGCTAAAAAGCTCGTCAGTAAATATTACCAACCGATTTTAATTTGTTGGTAAATTTAAAACCAAAAATCAGTTGATAAGTACACAAAAATGGTGTTACAAAATTTTAAAACATGGCCCATACTATGAAGTCTCACATCGAGGGGTGTAGTAAAATGCTCCCTAACAAAGGGGATTCATACTGAGAAGTCCCACATTGGGGGGTGTAAAGTGCTCCCTAACAAATGTGACGACGACTTCGTACCCAAGGGAAATCAAACCCGAGACCTCTTGGTTAAGGATGAAGGAGTAAATTACCACTCCACCATAACCCTTGTTGGTAATAAATTTTAAATATGTTAATATAATTATTTATTTTTCTAATAAATTTACTAATTGATTATTAGTTTGTTTGATAATATATCATTAAAGTTTAATATTAGGTTAGTAATTGATTGACAATATGTTCAAAATATTATTAACTGAATAATTATTTAATAGTAAAAAATTTATTAACTTATTACATTTAAAAATCTAAGAGCACGAATATAAATCCAAAATTTTTAATATCAATTTTATAAATCATATCTGAAGGAAACCAAATATATTTACTAAAGTAAATTTTGGCCAAAAGTTAAAAGTTAAAATGCCTAATGACACAAACTAAAAACGATAGCCTCAAAATCGGAACCCTCTATCTTATTAAATTAAAATTTGACCTTCCACATCTAACTTCACTGACGAAATTCTCATCTGAGTACGTTTATCAAATATATTGACTGAAGTTAAATTTTGGCCAAAATTTGTAAGTTAAAACACCTAACGACACTCATTAAAAGTGAAAGCCTTAAAATCCGAACCAACCATCCTACTAGATAAAAAATGACCTTTGGAGTTAATTATGCTGACAAAATTCTCATCTGAGCACGTTCACAAAAATATCGACCAAAGTTAAATTTTCGCCAAAAAAATAAGATTATAAACACCTAAGAGCACAAACAAAAATGGAAGCCTCAAAACTTGAATCAACCTTCCTCTTAGATCAAAAATGATCTTTTGAAGATAATGACACTGAGGAGTTCTAATCTGAGCACATTTATCAAAAATATTTAACAAAGTCATGTTTTGGTTAAAATTTAAAAGTTAAAACGCCAAATGACACAAACTGAATATGAAAACCTCAACACTAGACACTGATTTACCAAAACAATTTGGCTTCACTTGGTAAATTTTCCAACTATTCAAATATAAGTTAGTAATTAATAATTTACCAATGAATTTTTACAAGAGTTGATAATAGTTACTATTCAACTAAACATTTATATGTATATTACCAACTAATAACTAATATATGGGTAAATTTTACCAATGGATTAATGATCAGTTGGTATATTATCAACTATTTGAATGATGTTAATAATTTACTAACTACAATCTTTATTCATCGGTAAAATTTCTAACTAATTGGATATTGATTGGCAAGTTTAACATCAAATTGTATTTCGTTAGTAATTTACCAACACATTTATATTTGGTTGGTAAATTTAGCAACACAATCTTGTCTTTGATAAATGTTTGGTTAGTAATTCATTGGTAATATGTTAATAAATTATATAAATAATTTTTTTGTCATATTTACCAACCGATATATACTTCGTTGGTAATACTATCCACAAAAGGTGTGCGTTAGTAATATTTCAGTTGGTAATCCATTGATAGAATGTTGCTAAATTTGACACCATTTTTTCCCACTGTATTTATCAACTAACATACTTAGTTAGTAAGATTTTGATTGGGAATCTGTTAGAATTTCGTTGTTAAGTTTTAAAATATAATTCAATTAGAAATATGTTGGTAATTCGTTAGTAGAATACTAACCAACTTAAATTACTGATCAAATCTGTTGGCAATTTGAAATTTTTTTTAAGTGTATATTCTTTTAACGTTACGAAACTTTTAGTAACATATAGTATAAAAGAAAAGGGATAAAATTTGGCTAATTAATATATTCAGACTTAACCATTTATCCTCAAGACCTCAACAGTAAAAGAAACTAACTATTACTTCATTGCCTAATTACAAGGGTACCTAATTTTCTACAAATAATACTAAATAAAAAGCGAATTAATTTGAATCTGAGTTATGTTGAGGTTTGTTAATGTTATAAGAACTAGAAAATATTAGTTGAACGCAGAGCGTATATATATTCTTTTAAAAAGATGTATCGTTCTTATAAAGGTTTGAATCGCCTTGAGGGCTGCGAGAAAATAGGACAACCGATTTAGTAATTTTTTTTATAGAATTATCTTCAACAAAAGATTTCGAGTACAAATATTTTAAATGAAAAAACAAATAAAAATTTCATTTAATTAAATAACAAAATTACAAATTTTTATACGGTAATTGTTTAATCGACATTAAAATTATAAATATTAGATATATACAGATAAATAGATGATAAAAATTAATGATATTTTTAGACTAAAAAGTAAAAGAGAGTATTTTGAAAAAATAAATAAAAAATAAAGATATATTTCGATCAAAAGGTGGAAGAAAAATATTTTTGAACTGTTTTCAATAAGATAGATTAGAAAATAGAAATAGTAAAAAGAAAAAGTTAGAAACTACATTTACATCAAAAGGTAAAAATGTAAAATTCTCTTATTTGGTCAAACACTGGAATTGGAATATCTTTTTAAAATAAGAAAAAATACGTAGTTGTTGAAAAATATCTAGGATGAAAAGTTTCTAGACTTTTTTTTCCCAATATAGTTTATATATAATATAAAATAAAATCCATGCAAAGTGACAAAGTTTAATAAAATTAAATTGAATAGTATATGTGGTTTTGGTTTGGACAAGAGAAATATTGAGAAACACATACTTTTAAACCATTGCAAACTGCCAAAATATAACACATTCTCTTATTTGTTTTTTCTTAAGCAATTTAAAAGATCTTGTAAAAAAATTAGATAAATAATTTGAAAGGAAGAAGTATAATTTAGGATAATTTAAATATATTTTTCTATGAATATATCAACACGTGTGTACTTAACATAATTCACATTAAAATAATGGAACTTAAAAGACTAATAATAATAATAATAATTAAAATGCTTGACCATATATACTTAAATGCTAAGATGAATGACGTGTCGAACCAATCCAAAAAGGAAATTATTACCATTCGTTTAAAAAAGAATGACTTCCTTTTCTTTTTAGTATGTTTTAAAAAGGAAATTATTACCTTTTTCCTTTTTTGATAACAACTTTACACGTGACATGTTTAAGGCCACAAGATCAAAGGACAATTTTGTGCATTTGATCTAACTTTAATTTAGAATCACAAGATTCAAAGTATTCTTTATACTCTTAAACTCGTGCCAAGTTAAACTAGGTTATTCTTTGTAAAACGAAGGGAGTATCATATAATGAAGCCCAAAAATGATTGCATTATATACATTTGCGTATTTTATCTGAATTATTATTAATCATAGAGAGAATTATTAAAATTATTCCGTGAATTTAGATAAATTATTAGTTTTACTCTCATATTATAGGTTGATTGTGTTAAAATTATTTTTTAGTTGACTAACTAAAAGTAGATATATTTTTGATCTGCCACATAACATAACAAGTGGTCTCAAACTCTCGTAGAAGCATGATGCACTTAAGAAAAAATCGAGAAAAATGTTGAATACACTGCTAAATTCAGCGAGAATATTTAACTTATGTTATAAGATTAATGATATATTTAAATTTTATTAGTCAGATAAGAAGCTCATTTTAATAATCCATGAGAATTTTAAAAGTGTTTTAGATACTTTTATTTTAATTTTATATCAAAATATATCCAACTCAATTTACAAGTAAAACTATAATTCATTACATTAATTTGAAATTAATTTTTTTAATAAATAATTGGTGATAATCTAACAAAATAAACTTGACAATCTCAAAGAAAAAATTGGATAACACGAAAAAACAGACAGAGGTAATCAAACGGTCAAAATCAACCGCACCCGGCAAATCCAACGGTTATCCTTTCTTCTTCAACCTCTCGCCGGTAATAAAATCACTCACTATCTGTAATACTCGGTTGAATTTTTTCTTCATTTCTTCCATAGTTTTTCTCTCAAATGGCAATAATCGAACACCATCTTCGTCCCTTTATTCATGTACAAATTTCTTTGAATTTTCAGTATAATCCAAAGTATTTATACAGACATACTTTCTTCTGCAATCGCTATGGTTTTTTACACGAAAAACCCATTTCTTTGATCTCCCAAAAGACCCCTTTTCGTTCAAATGCTATATTTCCAAAATCCCTTTCTGGGTTTGATTTTTTGGGGAAAAAGAATTCAAAGAAAAAGTTAACTCCACGTGAAATTAGTGTTCAGGCTAATGGGTCCTGTGAACAAGATTCGGATTCAACGGAAAAATCCGAATCTTCAGGTACAGACAGCAAGAAATCTCCGGGTTCAGAACCGGGTCCTCGGGTCCCTAATTCGGGTTCGTCAAGAAGGGAGAAGCAAGGAAAAGATAATTGGTGGTGGTCCAAGGGGAGGAAATTGAGGTGGGAACCGATAGTTCAAGCTCAAGAAATTGGGGTTTTGTTATTGCAATTGGGGATTGTGATGTTTGTTATGAGATTACTACGACCCGGTTTGCCATTACCCGGGTCGGATCCTAGAGCTCCGACAATGTTTGTAAGTGTTCCATATAGTGAGTTTTTGAGTAAGATAAATAGTAATCAGGTGCAGAAAGTTGAGGTTGATGGTGTACATATAATGTTCAAATTGAAGAGTGAAGTGAGTAGTAGTGTAATAGAGACTGAGGTTGTGAATGTGAATGAAAATGGAAATAGTAAGTTGCAAGATTCTGAGGCAGTGCTAAGGAGTGTAACTCCTACAAAGAAAATTGTGTATACTACCACGAGGCCGAGTGATATAAAGACCCCTTATGAGAAAATGCTTGAGAATGATGTTGAGTTTGGTTCTCCCGATAAACGGTCTGGTGGATTCATGAACTCTGCTCTGGTAAGGTTTTGATGAACTACTTTTCAAGTGTATATTGTTGTTATGAAATGTTAAGTCGTGTATCTACACCGATGCACGTTCACTTGCTATATCTGTATCTGTAAATGTTTTTAGTCTTCCTAAAGAGGCTGTAATACTAGTAGCTACACATTCAGTTAGATTGAAAATGGACTGGTAATTAGATATCTGATGCTTCGTCAAAAACTATCGTTACAAATGCTTTAGTTCATTCTTCAACTTTTTATAAATGCGCTTAATTGTAACTTCACTGCTTTTTTTGATATTGTACATGTCAGTTCCCACAAATGGAGAAGTTATAACTAGACCAACTTAATTATATAGTTGTTCTAGGAAAATGTTGTCTTTCTTCTTATGGTCATGTAGTTACTCTCTTTTCTCAGCACATGACATGTAGCGGTTGTTTGGTTAGAAGCAAATTATGCAAGGATTAGTTGTAAGGATTTACTAATGCAGGATTTAGAAATAAATGGATTATTTACTATTGAATTAGTATTTGTTGTATTAAAATTTATTATACAGTGTATATTTCAAAATATATTTTTACTTGTTTAAACAAATTAAATATTGGTTACTATTATCAATGGTTATTTTTGTCATTTAGTGGTTTTAATACATGTATTACTAATCCTCACGTTCTTATTCCACATTCTATCCCCCATAAAATAATACACATATCCTTGCATAACTTATGCGGGTATTAGTTTAGCGGAAAAGAAAATTGGAGCCAAACATTGTATTGAGCAATGCTAAGTTTTATGTGGAAAGAGTAAATGAAACCAAACATTGTAGTAATAGTGTTGAATTTGATGTGGAGATTATAAATAAGGTTTTAGAATGTAATTGTATTTTACAAGTTATAAATAAGGATTTAGAATGTAATCATATATCCCTGACTTATGGGGGTATTGGTTAAGTGGAAAAGATAATTGGAGCCAAACATCGTTTTGAGCAATGCTAAATTTTATGTGGAAAGAGAAAATGAAACCGAACATTGTAGTAATAGTGTTGAATTTTATGTGGAGATTATAAATGAGGATTTAGAATGTAATCATATTTTACAAGTTATAAACCTCTTTACTTTTTTTTTTTTTTTGACAAAGGTAACAGTTTCGTGTATTAATCTTCAGCACTAAAGGCTGGGGTAACAAATTTACATCATGGAGCTACATACAGTTGCGTGTACTTAAAACAAAAAACTAAACTAGATCCTACTTAATCTTACAAAGGACCTAGGATATCTCTAACCGCTATAGGATCATCTACATACTCCAAACTGTACCAATAGCAAAAAGTGATTGTGCAGTTCATTTTAATCCTGTGTAAAGGACTACTAACACTCTCAAAGCATCTCATATTTCTCTCCTTCCATATGGTCCACCAAATCACTGCTGGGACAATTCTCCATCTACTTTGGTCTGTACTACCACTGCCTTCATTGTTCCAACTTTTATAGTCTGACTTGCCCTTTGTGGCATGGTCCAGTTTGTGCCCCTGAATATGGTAAATAAGTTGCAATGAAGAAACAGATGGTTGATTGTCTTTGTCTCTGCCTGTTGCTCACAAAAAAAAACATCTAGGGCACATATGTATTCCCCTCTTCATTAGATTTTCCTGTGTTAGTACCGCCTCTTTAACTACCAACCAAGTAAAAGTAAAAACTACCACCTTATATGGAATTTTGACTTTCCAGATAAGCTTCCATGGCAAAAATCTGAGTTGAGTCCCCATTTGATTCAGGTTCTTGTAGGCAGAGCTAACTGTGAAGACACCTTTGCTATGATGAATCCACCTAAGAGTGTCTTCTCCCTCTTTCAATCCTCGAAAATGGTCCAGGGTGCCATAAAATTCAGCTAGTCTATCGACCTCCCAGTCTTGTATCATCCTTCTATATGTTAAGTTCCATCCACGGATGGACCAAACCTCTTGCACAGTGGCCTCATGTTGCTGATTCAACAGATAGATGTCTGGAAAGAGCTGTTTGAGGCTGCCATTTCCTAACCAATTATCATCCCAAAACAAAATCTTTCTTCCATTGTTTACATTGACTCTAGTTCTTTGGAAGAAGTAATGCCACAAATTTCTAATTGATCTCCATAGACTAATACCATATGCAGAAGTCACTTCTTTAGTTTTCCAGTGATCTATCTTGTCATACTTGGCCTGAATCACTCTAACCCAAAGGGCTTGCTCCTCTTTAGGAAATCTCCACAACCACTTCATCATAAGGCTTTTGTTCTGTTTCTTCAAGTTTCTAATGCCTAACCCACCTTGTTTCTTTGAAAGGATTACAGTCTTCCATTTGACAAATGAAATCCTTTGTATTCCTTCTCTCCATTCCACAAAAAATTCCTCCTTAATGCATCGATTCTTACCTCCACCTTAGGGGGGAGAGGAAAAACTGACATCAAATATATTGGCAAAGCATCTAAGACCGAGTTGATCAGGGTTAATCTTCCACCTCTAGACAAATACTGTGCTTTCCATCTAGATAGTCTTCTTTCACATCTCTCCAGCACCCCATTCCAGATTTCATTGGATTTGCTTTTGGCTCCCAAAGGCATCCCCAAATATACTGTTGGTAATTTACCTATTTCTCCTCCCAAGATCTCTGTCAGATGTTGCATTCTGTTCACCTCATTAATTGGAAAAATAAGACTTTTTCTCTAGTTGATATGAAGACCTGAAGTTGCTTAAAAAAGAATGAGTATCACTCTCAGGATCTTTAGTTGGCTTTCTTCTGCATCACAGAAGATGAGAGTGTCATCTGCATATTGGAGACGAGTGACTTCCAATCTTTGATTTCCCTCATTTGCTACATTAAAGCCCCTTATCCACCCTTTAGTGTGAGCAGTCTTTAGCATATTGTTTAGGCCTTCCATCACTATAATGAATAGAAAAGGTGAGAGAGGATCACCTTGTCTTAGTCCTCTGTCTGATGGAAAGAAACCTTCCGGAGATCCATTTATCACTATTGAGAATTTAACAGTGCTTATACAAAACTTTATCCATGTGATCCATTTCAATCCAAAGCCCATTCTCTGCATGATTTCAAGTAGGAAGCTCCAATTGACATGATCATATGCTTTCTCTATGTCAAGTTTGCACATGACTCCTGATTGGTCTAAAGTCTCTCAATTCCTTTGCACCACTCTTTTTTGGGATGAGAGCTATATATGTTGCATTAAAGCTCTTTTCAAAAAACTCCTGGGAATGAAAGTTCTGCATAGTAGACATCAAATCCCCCTTTACTATCTCCCAACAATTAATAAAAAAACCATTGTGTATCCATCTGGACCTGGTGCTTTGTCTACAGCACAAGCTTTTAGTCCAAGCAGGACCTCCTCTTCTTCAAAAGGCTTTTGTAGTTCTTGTTGCTCCTCAAAGCTGATGGAAGGACACTGGTTCATGTTCAAGGATGGTCTCCAGTTCTCACTTTCCTTGTACAGCTTCTTATAAAAAGAAATAATTTCTGTTTTGATATCTATCGGATCCATCAGTTCTTGATCTTCTACCACCAGTTTATCAATATGGTTGAATCTCTTATGAGCATTTGCCATTCTCTGAAAGAACTTTGTATTTTTGTCCCCTTGTTTTATCCACAGAGTTCTAGATCTATGTCTCCAAGCTATCTCTTCCTTCTTTGCGTACTCTTCAAACTCCTTGACCACACTTGCTTTTTGAAGAGTCTCTCCTTCAGTTAAAGGCCTGGACTGTTGAATGTTGTCAAACTCATGAATTCTATTGAGCATTTCCTTCTTTCTTTTTTCCAGGTTACCGTAAGTGCTTACACTCCAATCTTTCAATTTAGTCTTCATAGCTTTCAGCTTGGAAGCTAGGATGAAATCAGGCCTCCCTTCGAATTCAAAAGATGTCCACTAATCTTTAATTCTTTCATTAAAACCCTCGGTCTCCAACCACCATCCTTCAAATTTGAAATATGATTTTGTGCGACTCCAAGGGCCACTTTTAAGTGCAATTGGTGCATGGTCAGAACAAACTCGAGGCAGTAGTTCTTGCTTCACATTACAGAAACTCTCCCCCCATTCAGAGGAGTACATAATTCTGTCTATCCTCGAAACAACTTCCAGGTTGGAACCCCTGGCCCACGTGTAGTTTCCCCCTTCAAGTGGTGGATCAATTAGCTCCATATCCTCAATAACATCAGAGAAATCATTCATGTACACAGAGGTTCTGGAGCAGTTCCTCTTTTCTGAAGCATATCTAACAGTATTGAAATCACCTCCAAGAACCCAAGGCCCTGTAAATAAACTCCTAACAGCCCCTATCTCCCACCACACCTCCTGTCTTTCTAAGTTGCAGGTTGGTGCATATACCCCTGTCATGTGCCAAGTGAAACCATTTGCCCTTGATTTAAAACTGCAAGTCAAAGTGTATGAGCCTATCTCCAATACTTCCCCTTTCCAAACATTGTTGTCCCACATCATTAATATGCCTTCCCTAGTGCCACTAGCCTGCAGTTCCCTGTCTTTATTATTAACTAACATAATATTACAAGTTACATTCCCATCTTACATTCAAGTTCAAACTCAATGCTGCATATTCAAAATCATTCATTTGCTGACAAAGAAGATATAAATAAGGACTTAGAATGTAATCATATGGTTGCTCTTTTTTTTCTTCACATCTTTCTTTATGGTGGAAGAAAGCATAGCTGTGTTTTGAGTGTTTTCTTTATTGTGGAAGAAAGCATAGCTGTGTTTTGAGTGTTTGGAGAGGATATGTATGAAGGAGCTCTCACAAGCATGAGAATATGCTCTAATATATCATGTGTTACAACCATGGATTTGTCTCGAACAATAACTGATTAGCCTAGTTATGGCTAAGAATACCAGTAGCACACTTGTTTATACTATCCGGAGACAATATTGTGTAGATTAGTGAAACTAGCAAGGGAGTGAACTAAAAGTTTGAAAATAAAAAACCACTCTAAAGAGGATGGGCTGTAGGATAACTAGAATTAAGAATAGAAAAACGCACTGCGAGTGCTAGCATAAAAAGACCGAAGTTGAGGTGAGAGCAGGCGTGATTGTGGTTCTTAAATTTCAGATAATTCAAATATTTAGGCTCAATATTTTAGGGCAACGATATGATATAACACACAGTTAAAATAGAAAGGTTGATATGGAGGAGTATGACAAGAGTGTCATACAATAGGAGGATACCTACCAAAGTGAATGACAAGTTTTATATAATAGTCGCAAGACTAGGACTGAAAATTTTCTTCTAAGCATAAAAATTATCAACAAGATGAGTGTCATAGAAATGAGACTGTTAAGATAGATGTGTGAATTGTGATCATAAAAATTAGATAAAATAGAAAATGATCACGTCTTATATCATGTACAGATAATACACAAGAGCATAAAATGAGAAAATGTTTTTGAGATGACTTGGTCATGTTCTACAAAGGTCTCCAAATGCATTAGTGAGTTGGTGTGAAACAAATTATTTTTGAAATTTCCAGAAAGGACGAGATAAACATCAAATTTTTTATTTTTTTTGAAAACGGTAATGTTGTATTCCTCAGCATAAAGGACATGCTGGTGACCTCCAAAAATTCGTACATAGAGGGGCTAGGAAGGCTAATTACAAAAAACCTAACATATCTACTAGTTGCTCTACCTCCTCTATACATTCCTGTTTACACCAAAAATACAAATATGCAATGCAATTTTCTTTGACTTTCTGTATGGAGTTTGATTTGTTCTCATAGCATCTTCCATTTCTTTCCTTCCATACTGACCACCATATGCAAGATGGAATAATTCTCCACCACTTTTTGTGGCTTTTACTGCCTCCTCTCCTGATCCAGCAGCTTAACAGGTCAGCAGTATGTTCTGGCATCGTCCAGCTGTTATCAGTGAACCTCAAAAACAGAGACCATAGTTGACCTGTGACTCTACAGTGTAGAAAAAGATGATTGTTGGTCTCATTTGTCTCATTGCATAGAAAACACCTTGGTACTAGTTGTACACCTTTCCTCTGCAAGTACCTCCTGTGTCAGACAAGCCCTCTTAGCTACCAACCATACAAAACATCGCATGTAATACAGTTGTTTTTAAAAACCTACTAAGGCTCAGTCATATTGATGCGCTTACATCAGGTTCAGTATTATGCTAGGAATCTTTATTCTGTTAAGAGATTTGTATGTCAGTTGAAAATGTAGAGGACCTCTAGTTTAAGAGAACTCCAAAATATTGAGTATTGTTAATGATATGGGTCTTAAGTGGAGCAGCATGTATATTGATGATTCATATAGACGACCCCAATTGGTTGTGATTGAGCCATACTTCTTATTGTTGTTGTTAAAGTACTTAAGGGAGCAAACAACCACAACCACAACCACCACCACAACAAACCCATGGAACAAACAACAACATCATTTCGTCATAAGTTCCTCTCCAAGTTGCTTTCTTAGCTTAAGATGTCTTGTGTTTCGTAAAATGTTACAAAGATGACTAGATTTTCTGTTGATTCCAAGCTAGCCTATTCTCTTAATTTGCTATAGGAAGTTCAACTTGTCACTCTTATGGAATAAACTTCCTGCTCTAAGTGCGAATACTACTCCTTTTCGCCCTTTTCTGTCAGACAAGCCCTTTGACATGCCATTCTGGAGTGTGAGAGATCAATTTTCATTTTTTTTCTTGCTCACATGCAGTTGATTGCATGAACACGGGTCTGTTGCAGTGATTGCATGCTTTTCTATAATATTCTTGTTATTTTGGTTCATATGAATTTTTGGCTAATGCAACTTGACATTTCTTTTCTAGTGCCCCATTCATGCTATTCATCTGTTCTATGGTGTAATCTAATGATTTCATTGTTGTTTCCCTATCCTTATTTGTTTCTTCAAATGTTTGAATAAAAAACTGAAGTGCTATTTTTACATTATTTTGCAGATAGCATTATTTTATATTGCTGTACTAGCAGGGCTTCTTCATCGCTTCCCAGTGAATTTTTCTCAGGTACATACAATTATGATTCAGTATATGTGTGTGATTATTGTATGTCCATGATATTTCTGAATATGTCACCAACTTTATTGTGGCTGCTTAATAACAGAGCACAGCTGGTCAGCTCAGAAATCGCAAGTCAGGGGGTTCAGGTGGCACAAAAGTGTCTGAACTAGGGGAAACTATCACATTTGCTGATGTTGCAGGTGTTGACGAGGCTAAGGAGGAGCTAGAAGAAATTGTGGTATTTTTCATTTTCATTGGTGAACTTTTCTTAACAACATTTCTGCTATAAGTGCTGCATTTTGATACCATAAGCAGTTGAATAGTTAATAATTCATTGTTGTGGTGTTTTTTAATTGCTATTTTCCTCAGGAATTTCTTAGAAATCCAGATAAGTATGTACGGCTTGGTGCACGTCCTCCTCGTGGTGTTCTACTGGTGAGTTTCAAATTTGACATAGTAATGAGACTGCTAGGTGGTTATCAAAGTGAAAAACTTCGAGAATACTGTACAATAATTGGAGGGTTCAAATAGTAACTCATTGAAAACTTCTGATTTTTTTTCTTGGTTTTCTCCTGTTCCGAAGGGATTCTCTCTCTATCCCTTCATATCACTTTGTGATGCCTCTATAGTCAAATCACATCATTATTTACTGCTAATTTGTCATGTGACTATTGACTGGCAGACCATTCTACTTGGGGACACCATTTGGTTAGTTATATGCTTTGTGCTTCTCAATGTAAAGATTATAAAAATAGATTTAATTGTTACAGGTAGGTCTCCCCGGGACAGGAAAGACCCTTCTCGCAAAGGCTGTTGCTGGGGAAGCTGAGGTTCCTTTTATCAGTTGTTCTGCAAGCGAGTTTGTAGAATTGTATGTTGGAATGGGAGCATCACGTGTCCGTGACCTGTTTGCACGGGCAAAGAAGGAGGCACCTTCAATAATTTTTATCGATGAGGTCACCTATGGTTTCCTCCTCTCTTCTTCCTCTACAAACTCAAAATATTCTGATAAAAAGTGTCGATCATTTTCTGGATGTGCAGACCTCTTCTTCCTCTACAAAACCCAAAATATTCTAATAAAAAGTGTCATCATTTTCTGGATGTGCAGATAGATGCTGTCGCAAAAAGCCGTGATGGAAAATTCCGCATTGTAAGCAATGATGAAAGAGAGCAGACATTGAACCAACTACTCACTGTAAGATGTACTGGTTTTGTGGTGCTGCATCACTTCAGTTTTTATATAAGAAATTAATATCTTACAATAATCTGCAGGAGATGGATGGATTTGACAGTAATTCTGCTGTAATTGTTCTTGGAGCAACAAATCGCTCTGATGTCTTAGACCCTGCTCTTCGCCGACCTGGGAGATTTGACCGTGTAGTGATGGTTTGTATCTTTCTTCTATGGGAATAAAATTTTCATATTGCTTAAAAGCTTTGTCCATGTTTTAGAACATGGTCATGAGTCATGACCTAAGCATACAGACAACTCCTATAAATGGTGATGTAACTTCCTCTTTCTAGGTGGAAGCTCCTGATAGGTCTGGAAGGGAAGCTATCTTAAAGGTACATGTCTCCAAGAAAGAACTTCCCTTGGCACAAGATGTTGATCTTGGTAACATCGCTTCTATGACTACTGGTTTTACGGGGTAAACCTTCTTCTCTGATTTTCATAAGCTTTAAATTTTATATGTGATGTTTCTATGGCTGACTGATTATTCATTTGAGGATGGTATAGGGCAGATCTTGCAAATCTGGTGAATGAAGCTGCTTTGTTGGCAGGAAGGCTTAGTAAAGTTGTAGTTGAAAGAGTTGATTTCATTCAAGCTGTTGAGCGTTCAATTGCGGTATCACTCTTTACCTCTCATAAGTATGCTTATGGCTGAGCAAGATCATGCACCATTACTCTTTTTTGCATTATATGTAACTCTTTCTCCATAATCGTGTGTTAGATCCACAATGATTAGTTCAATTAGAACAAAGTGGGCATACATAAGAAGCTTTTCATGAAAGATAATCCATATTAGATGTTCTCCCTTGAATAAGAGTCCCACTAGATTTTCCATTTTTGGGCTCCATTGTATGATAATTTAATAAGCTTGGATTTCAAGAGCTTTAGAGAAGTGGAGTATATTATCGATCCTTAAACTTCAAATATGTACATGCCGATGCTTTGAACCTTGATGGTTCTAAATACTCAGAATTTTATAAGCAATGAGATTATGAGAAACATGTTCAAGACTGAAGAATTCCTAACATTAGAGTCGATGGTAGAACTGGTGGAGTCAGACTTCATTTGATCCATCTTTTAGCTAAGGACCAGGGTGTTCTAATTTCAAGGGCAACTTAAATACAGAGCGGTGTTTTGTCCTTGTAAAATAACATATTGCTCAATGTATGTTTATGGATTGTGTATAACACAATTGGCAAAAGATTGAAGAGAAAGGGGGATAGTGGCTGCCCTCTAAGAGCCTTTTAAGAAGCATTGTCCACTAGACCTAACAATGTTGAATGTCTGATTTTTAAAAAAAAATAAAATGGTAGATGGCGGACAAGTTATAGTTTGCATCTCCCATGCTTAATCTAGTAGTGCTGGTCTATGGGCTCAAATGAGTGAATAAACAAAGTATTTCTTGTTCTTGACCTTGCTGCTACATTGGTTGATTTGTTTCTTTTAGTTTCTCTTCTTGATCACCATTGCCATTTAGGTTTACAAGCTTCATCTTCGATGTTTCAGGGCATTGAGAAGAAGACTGCCAAACTGCAGGGAAGTGAGAAGGGTGTAGTTGCAAGGCATGAAGCAGGGCACGCGGTAGTTGGGACTGCTGTTGCAAATCTTCTTTCTGGGCAGCCACGGGTTGAGGTGATCATTATTATTACTTGCTTGAGAAATTCTTGTTCTTCCTGGTTTACTGCAAGCTCGTGTTATTTGTTTTTGTGTTCTACTGGGTAACATCTGACAAAAGAGGTTGATCTAAAAAGAAAAGAAAAAACTCTTTAATAGAATTACTCTAGAAATAGAATTTCTGAAGGTTGACATTTTTCAGAACAGGAAAATCAAATATGTCTGCAAGTCTTGAAAAGACTGGTTTTAACCTTTTCCAGGGACATAATGCAGCAACAAGACCACTCCCCTGCATTTGGCATGAGACCTCTAATAGTGTTAAAATTGGGGGTTCACAGCTTGTTCTTGGGGTGATGGATTATGGAGCTTTAAAAAATTTGGATCATTGATCAATGCAGTCATGTCTGTGACCTATCCTTCTCGACTTAGTATTACTGTTATTAGAGCAGAATAAAATAAAAAATAGAAAATGGAGAAGCAGTGGCTTATTGGTGTCTAGTTGATTGATAAAAATGTCCAAAAGGGAAAAATACCTGTGTTTGGATCTAATACTTTCTTAATTTTGACGGCACCAGCTAGTTCATTTTTTAACCTACCCCGAACTATCTGTTTCAAATGAACCATACCAACATGGTTCTGGAAGTGGTCTTCCTGCAAGTTCTCTCAATATGCTTGTTCCTTTTCATGTGAAAGTTTGCAAGTGAGGTTAGCCATTGCTATATTGGTGTATGATGCTTAAAATCTTTTACTAAAATCAGTACTTCGCTGCTTTTCAATTGTGCTCTTCTCAAACTGCGATTGTTACTTTTCTTGTACATAATTGGGAAGTTTTCTTTTTTCGTTAACCAGAAGCTGAGCATATTGCCAAGATCTGGAGGGGCTTTAGGATTTACTTATATTCCTCCAACCAATGAGGACAGATATCTGCTCTTTGTTGATGAATTGCGTGGGAGGTTGGTCACTCTTCTTGGTGGACGTGCTGCGGAAGAAGTATTGTACTCTGGACGTGTATCTACTGGTGCTCTTGATGATATACGCAGAGCTACAGACATGGCCTACAAGGCAGTGGCTGAATATGGTCTTAGTCAGACCATTGGCCCTATCTCATTGGCAACACTTTCTGGAGGTGGGATGGATGATGGTGGATCCATGTCCTGGGGAAGGGATCAGGTCTTTCCGCTTTTGCCCCTTTCTTGTTTTCTGAATTCTCTAACATTTGATCCCAGCTTATGTTTCTAACTTAAAAATACCACATCTTTAGCAGAACTGAAAGTAAAATTATTCCACAGGGGCATCTTGTTGATCTTGTTCAAAGAGAGGTCAAGGCTTTACTGCAGTCTGCACTTGATATTGCACTCTGTGTTGTACGTGCTAATCCCAAAGTTCTCGAGGGGTTGGGAGCTCAATTGGAAGGTAATATGTTCAATGTTACTTTACTAGTCAATTTTTCGGTATTCTTTAGTGTTGCTTTCTTTCGATTATCTTCACAAGGCAATGATTTTGCATTAAAGATAAATAAAAGAATCTCATTTTATTTTTAATATGTTAATAAATAACAAAAATCTCTTTATGATATGTCATGTGTCTTTTCCTTTCAATCTCTTTACTTTTTTCTTTGTGGAAGGTGGATACTCTTTCTATTCCATTTTATGACATTGTTTCGGTTTAGTGTATGTTAAAAGTATGGCACCCTTTTATATTTGGGAACTCTCTAATTCTATACTTCCTATTGTACTGTCAATGTCATCGCTCTTTTCGCTACTTTTTATGGATTGATATTTCTTCCTCTCAGAGAATGAGAAAGTAGAAGGTGAACAACTACAAGAATGGTTGAGCATGGTCGTTGCACCAGCAGAACTTAATTTTTTCATAAAGGGCAAACAAGGATCTTTACTTCCACTGCAAGCAGGGTCTGGATGACAGAAAGTGCAATCTTAACCCAGTCAACAGTACAAAAACGAATTTCGAGTAAGGACTTCCACGCCTTCATCCATCTGTGCTCTCAAGGGAAACAAAGCTACATTCCTGAACCAGATGGGCATCACTTGCTGGCATCCAGACAGCGTGATTTTGCATGTGTTAGTAAGGTAATTGACAGCTACTTAACTCCTACAAACACCATTGTTATATACCACGATCACAGATTGTTAACTCGAAGAGAAGGCATGCGCAAAAGATCTAGCCAAGAGTTTCTTGGTTCTAGAGGTGAAATGAAAATAGGCTCGTGATCAGAGTGATGTCTGTTGGTATTTTCTTCTACATCACTTGTACATGTGCCAATTATTCTTAGTAATTACACAAGAATCAATACCTTAATATTGTAATATACATCTGTACTGCAGCTTACAAAGAACTAATCCATGTCTAGTGTTGACTTGTGTAAAATTACTTATGCTTGTGGTTAAGTCGTATGAGGAAATGTGGCCTACAGGCTACAAACATGAGCTTAATGGCAAAGTCATCAATTGATAAGGCTTTGTATCCTATATTTTATGTTGAGGAGGACATTATCTTGTACACTTTTTGCATTCGAAATTAACTTAATCTTATGATCACACATTCATACTCATTCTCATGGATCACTGATTCGGTACTATAAATGATATTGAACCAAATCATCGTGAGTGATACCCACACTAAACCACCTGGTATGAGAACGAATCCAAACCAACCAAATACACCAATAACAAAACCAATTCATGAAATAATTATTAAGAAAACCAACTTAAAACCAACTAACGAATTGGGTTGGCCCCATAAACTCAATCGATAGTCAAACAATATATGCAGAAATAAAATCCTTAGAAACTAAAAATCATCATACCAAAACTCTAAATAGTTAAGACTGAGGATGTGCAACTCCAAAACTAGAACATATAACTAAAAGTTTCGAGTATCTGTCAGAAAAGATGGACAAAAAGATGAAAGAACTCATTGATAACACTCAAATACACTTTTTCCAATTCAAAGTGTAGGCAGTATCTAATAAGTATAAATCCAACGATGATTGGGGTTGATCCCACAAGAAGTGATACGGTAAAAAAATTGATTATGAAGTAAAGACGTGTCCTAATCTTTTGTAGGTGCAAGGAAAATACCCAACATAAACTAAATCAATAAATTTTAGTGATCAATATCAAATGGGGGAGTTTAGTAACCAATTGTAAACATAGACCAAGTAACACAAGAGTTAAGCGATTAGAGAGAAGGCCTTAAAAATGTGATCAATCGAATGGGAATTTTGCGTATTGGGTAATTACTAATTGCTTTAAGTTCGTTGAATTACAATGGGTAGGCTAGGTTTTGTTTACGATAGCTATCTCTCGATCAACTATCATGTTTCGAGTGAGTTCTCTTGAACCTCAACAAACTTAACAATACCAAACAACTCAATTCTTTAATTAACCCACTTTCTCAAGCTGGTTGGTAGAGACACAATCAATACAACTATCAATCATTCATCTTACATCCGAATTGTCATGAACAAACAATTGAACTCAAACAACATTAAATTCAACAATTAACAATACCCATTAGCTAATTAATGCATTCGGTAACATGATCACACCCCTAAGGTAGAAGATTTTAGCCAAACATAGTGAAAAGTAGGAAATTGATACCAAATAGATTATCCATCCGAACTGTCAACAATCTTCAAATACCCAAAGCCAAAATTAAAGCTAGAATCCAAAAATCTCAAATTCGAGATCCATATCTTCTCCAAAAAGTTTTCAACAATGTAGGAATGTGAAAAACTCTAAAAACCCAGGAATGCACAGTGTGGGAAACTACTTTTTCTTCCTTAAAAGAAATGAATTTATATGTTCCCAAAAACTTAGCACGGAGACCACTCGAGGAAATTAGTCAGGATCCGATCCACTCGGCGATCCGCCGAGTTGCTCTTCATCTCGCCTTTTGGCTTGGCTCCTACATCCAATTGTTCAGGACTTTTGGCTAGCTGGATCGTGGTCGCCGATCCATTTGGTGCGTTGCCGAATCATGATTTGCTCGCCAAGTTGGTTTGGTACATGGGCTACTTCGCTGGAACTTTAGACGAGGTGGAGGCTCACTCGGCGAATCGTCGAGTGGCTTCTGTGAGCTCCAACTTCTCTTTTCTTTAGTTTTTTTCCAACTTTTTTGCTCTTTTCCGCATCGTAATGTCCTTACCTCACTCTTAAGCCTTCATTGTTGTATATCAACATATTAACATCAGTTACAAGCACAAAATAGGCATTGAGGACATTAAATCATTGAATAATAAGGCCCTAAATGAGTCAAATATCCGACTCATTACCCATGACAACATGAAAGAGTAGATCACCCTTGGATTCGAAGTCAGACGCCCCTTATTTGAGGTATCAGATCAAATGCTAGAAGACATCATGTACTTATAGACAATTCACCATAAAGTAGTAGCACAAAATATTACATATAACAATAGTTATCAATTCACATAGACTCCTAATCACATATAATGAAACAAAATACCTAGATGCATATCTCACAAGATCATATATGCAAATCTCCGGTCCTCTCATAGAACCATAATCACATACCTGGTAACGAAAACCAAACTTAAATTATTAGTTTACCAGGGTGGTACTAAGCCATCCATAATTAGTGTACCAACGTGGTACCCAAGCCATTCATAGTTAGTATACTGGCATGATACCCGAGCCATTCATAGTTAATGTACCAAAATGGTACCCGAACCACCAACAATCACAAACAATTATAACTAATCACAAATACAATGAATATCACCTCTTGAAAACCACAAGTCACAACAACAAGTCCATTACATGAGATTATAAACATGATGTCATTTCACATGTCTTCCTATGTATTCACTATCATGTGTTGCATAAATGATACTACAAAGCAGTACACTCATATTCCATAACTTAGGGCTTTTCCCACGATGAAATCATGTCAAAACCTTCCTCCTAGGGCAATAACCTAGATTCTAAGGTTTAAGAATCAATGGACAAGGTTAGGGAGTCAAAATCTTACATTTACCAACGAATTTTATAGGAAAACAAGTACAAACTGCCCAAAATCGCCCCCCAAGTCCAAGAACAAAAACTAAAGAAAATAGAATTTTGGGGTTGTTTCTGTATAAATCTCATCTCACTCTGCTTTAACAGAACTTATAGTAGTCTGTACATCGCTATAGCAGGACGCCTCCCGTTATAGCAGTTTGATCACATATATATGGTAAGCCCTGATTCAAGTTTGGGTAGGATATATAAAAGTCTCAGTCCAAGTCCAAGAATGATATGGATTTCGCGAATCCTCCATGGATCCCATCTCACAACAAACCACTTTTGAGAGGTGTATATCGATAGAATTGTTAGTCATTGCCTTGTATTGCATTACAAATCATGCTCTTATATGTTATTTTGCCTCTAATTACTTTCTTTGAACTACTAGAACTTTTTCGCGTTTAGGCTTATTTAATAATTCTTATATGATATTGTTGCTACCTTTGCTGTGTCAGCCTATTGAGTATTTGTGGTTTTGTATTCATACTACATTTGTTGCATCTAATGTAGATCCTCGTAAAACACATTATGTTTACTTTATCGAAGATTACGATTTGCATATATCAAAGATACACATGAACATGATGTCAATACACGTCATCTACAACATAATATACAAAGAACTTTTCGTTAATATCTAAGCTTTTGAGTAAATTTTAGAGTTAATAAGGGTGTTTTAGTAAAATTGATACATTCTTAGATCCTATAAAATTAAATTTTATCGAAAACCCTAGCAGCCGCTTCTGTTTCATCAATTTCACTATGCATTGGTTTCTCCACCTATTCTTTTCATCTTTCATCCAATTCATGGTTGTAATTGAACCCTCACATGGATATTTTGCTTACTCCCCCATCCCTTCTAATAAAATAAAGGGTATGAGTCTTGTATCTTGTCATCTTTAATTTCTTTCTTTGTTTTTTTATGTCTTTATATTGTGCATGTGTCAAATACTTAGAAATGACGATCAGATATCTAAGTTATGAGTTTTATTTTTTATTGTTTTCAATTTTAAGGCTTCAACCTAAAGCCTTTCACCAACAACTCCAAGATTTGGCACCATATATTGGTAAGTTATCATTTGATTCATCTCTATTTTCAATTTAAGCATGTTGATATGAGTTTTTTAATCTAATTTTCAGGATTTATCATTTCAAGGCCTAAACTAAAGATTTGATTGAACAACTCTAAGGAATATCACCAATAAAGGTAAGTGTTTTGTATGTCTAAAGTTATCACTCTTTCTTTACATCTCTTTAGTTATCACACTTTCTTTACATCTCTTTATTAAAAGTGATTTTTATTTGTAGTAAGATTCAACATCAGGGTGGAAGAATCAACCATAATTCGTTTAGATTTGGGCGGATTATTGTCTCGCTTATTGATTAACTCAATTCATTCCAGTACATTAAAAATGGGTTGATAAATAATACTAATACAAATTGACTAATGAGAAATCTTGACAATTTTTTTTTTTAAATTTGATATGTTATATTTAGTCTGAATAATAATAATAATAATAATAATAATAATAATAATAATAATAATAATAATAATAATAATAATTTTATTAGGTACTAAAATATTTAAATAGAAAAAAATAAAATAACTAAAACATAGAAAAAAATTGACAGAATGAATGACAATTGGAAGGGTTGAGTCAAATTTTACGGGTCATAATGGATTAAGATAACAACCAAATCAAGACTCAACCCAACTCAACCCAAATTTGATTGAGTCAAATGAGTTGGGTCAAAATGGATTAAGTAATGGATTACATTATGGGCCAAGACCCAATTATTCAATTTTTACCGGGCTTAATTATTTTATTTATTCATTTAAACAATTTTAGTACCTAACAAAATTATATTTTTCTTTAGAAATTTTTTTCAAAATGTCAATATTTTAGTATTTAATAGGGTCTTGTGTCAACAGTTTCAATATTTAGTGATAATGTCAAAATTTTACCTTATTATGTATGTTACTTATATTTTAATTATTTGGTTTAATTGAAAAGAATACAGAATTTATATAACAAACAGGAGCTATTTAGGGAGAGAAAATTTTTAAAAAGTAATAGATGCTTAAAACTCTCAACATCAGTTACAATATATTCAGAAACTGACGAATAAATCTGTCCATTATTCATGAAATATAAAATTTTTAATTGTATATTCAATTTACTGGAATACGACCACAATTAAAATAACACAACAAAAACACATGAATAATGAATACAAACTCAACACAGTTACAACAACATACCACAACGAACAAAAAAATACCAAATAAAAATTATAAATGTGCACTTAATTTACTGAATACGTATCAATGTGGAAAACAAAAAACACACATGGTTCCTAATATGTGGTACATTGACATAACTAACACAAAAAAAAAAAACAGAATACAATATACATTAAATCAATGAAATACAAAAATACATACTAACTATAACAGAATCAAAATTCCATATACACTTCCAAATCTATGAATACAAAATACATTAAATCTATGAAATACAAAAATACATACTAACTATAACAGAATCAAAATTTCATATACACTTCAAATTTATGAATACAAAATACATTAAATCTATGAAATACAAAAATACATACTAACTATAACAGAATCAAAATTCCAACAATTTCGTCTTCTTCAACTTCGTCGATATGAATTTGTGTGGGATTTTGTACACCGACGAAGTCCTGCAATTTTCCCCGTCATCTATCCTCCATAGATTTAGAAGCGGAACCTACATTGTTGTTTATTTCTTGAGTGAAAAAGAGATTAAATGATGAGAAATCAGAAGAAGTTTGATTATTTTGTCCGATACCTCTAGTAACTCTCTTGAAATCATCCATTGAAGAGAGAATTTTGGATTATCAATCCCTAAAAGAGGTTTTAAGAACAACAACAAATCAAAAAGATTTTAAAGAACATTAAAATCAGTAAGCAAATAATAAAAAATATGATAAACATGAATACCTTAATCAATGTTAATCTTCAATCCAATCTTGAAACAAAAGTAAAGGAAAATAATTGAAAATAAAGATATATTGAATCTGAAAATCTGGGGATATTTGATTTGGATTAATCTTAGAGAGAAATTGAAAAAAGCATAATTAAAGGACTTTAATATCTAGTCAATTACCGAAATATAGGGGCACGTGTAATCTATGAGAGAGAAAACATAAATTGTATCAGAATATTTTTTTATTTTTAAAATAATGACATTTTTGACATGTTTACTAATATTATTAAAGTATGGAGATTATCACTAAATAAGTTGATTTTTTTGACTAGTTAGCTAAATTTTCCTTTTCTTTATTATGACTACACAACATATCAAATTGAAGGAAAAAATTAAAAATATTTTGACAAATTTTTTCATGAGTCAATTCGTATTACATAATAATCCATTTTTAATGGATTGAAATGAATTGACGGGTCAATAACCTACTCAAATTTAAACAGGTTGGACGGGTCTGGGCAGGTACTGAATTTTCTGGAAAGGGGTAATGATATTTTGATGATATATTCATATATGATATACTATATTGAGAGGATAAATGAGTCTATAACTTCTTATTAGACTAATAAGATTAATGATTTTCAGCTAATCTTTTTATTAGTATTAAATTTTAAATTAAATGTTATGTAAATTTAAAATCACCTAATAATTAAAATTAGAAGTTGTAACATCAAATCCTTAAAAACTCACGTTGAATTTTTACTTCTTTTTTTCTTCAAAATTTGTGATAAATCTAGTTAAGCTGATTGTATTTTAGAAAATGATTTAGCACTCAATTATCATTAAATTTGAAGTAAAACTAACCTAGAATTTTATTATGTAAGTAAATCATCAATAAATCAAATAGATCTTGAAAAATTAGTTGTGTAAAATTATGGTATGGAAAAGTAATAATCCAAATAAATGAATAAAAAAGATTTCTAAGTTTCTCATTCCTTATAATAAAAACATTATGGAGACAAATTCAAAATTTTAATTTTATATGTTCAATCTTTAATAATTTTTGTGTTAAATCATTGTATTATAAATATTATAGGTTAATATTTACTATTAATTATAATTTTTATATTTTTCTTCTGTGAATTTTCAAACTCTTATGTATATATGTGTTTGCTAAAATTTTTACGATCTTTACTCTTTGATATCAACTTTACTAGAGAACTAATTAAGTTATTTTTTTTTGTTTGCAAATTTTGGTGTGTCATGATAAAAAGTATAATTTGGTGTGATAGAGACATCTTCAAACCTCATATACAACATGTAAAAAAAAATCTTCACATGTTAAATTTATTAGGAATTCCCTTTGAATTAGCCATGATATATATGTTTATAATTCAAAGGGACTCATAATAAAGAGTACTCATAGCAAAAATATTGTGTTCAAGCAAAGTTTTTAAAAAAAAATTAGGCTTGGTTTAATTGGCACATAAAAATATACTTTTTACCTATTGCAATTGAGTTCTCAAGATATTTCTTGATAAAATCTCAATCTTTTCATATTGACACACCAAAATGTGCACTCAATAAAAAGCTTAATTAGTGCTCTAGCAAAGAGAAGCAATAGAATTGATAAAATGTTTTTAAAGGATAAAGATGATAAAAGGACATTTTTATCAAACACCTACCCATAAAGATTTAAAATTCACAAAGGAAAAATATATTAATTATTAATAAATAGTAAATCTGGAATTGTTTAAGTAGTATGACGTTGTTGGGTTATTGCATTTAAGAGGGGACAAGCCAAGAGACATATTGTTGGATTGGTGTAGATTATGTCGTAGTCGACTTGAATCTCATTAAAGAAATCGAGATGATATATTTTTTCATATTTTTAAAAAAAAAATCAACTATAATTTATTGTATTTGTGGTATTATTACATCAATATACAATATTCGTTTTTGTTCATTTTGTTTACCGGGTTTTGGCTTGATACAAATTAGAAAGTAGAAGGAATCACAAATTCGTGTTGTAAAATTGTCTCTTGCAGAAATATAGATAAGATTATGTACAATAGACATTATGATTTGAAAATTTTGTGTACCTAGACATTTATGGTTAATTAATCTCCATTAGCTTGATATATTTTCTTGTGATTTGACACTAACTGTAATTTTCATTAACTTAATTAGTTGAATTCTTAGGATTAGTGTTTCTTGGTTTTGGATGCTTCTCCTTACATAAAACCTTTATTTTTCAACAATTGATTATCATTGCAAAAAATCAACTTGGGACTTTCTTTATATATTTAGTCTATTTTCTTCTTTAGCAAAATAGTTTGATAGACCCTTAAATTTTTATGAATTTGTATTCTGAATTCTTTTACTCTATATTTTATCAACTGAACCCTTAAACTTATCAAACACAATATTTGAAACCCATCTGACCATTGATTAAATTTATGTGACAGAATTATTGTTGAGTTGGAAAAATATGTGAATACACTCGCTTTCAAGCTCATTAAACACTATATTTTTAAAATATTATTTTTTTAATCAAAAACTTATTTCTTCATTAACTCACTCCCACCCCACCCCAATTTTCCTTCTTCTCCAACACTCTTCTCACCCCTAATCCTAAACTTTCTTCTCTTCTTCTTCTTCATCATCAAAATCACCCACCATATCCTTTTCTTTCTTTTCTTCGAAATCACCCCGTCATACACTTTGTTTTTCTTCTTTAACCCACTCTCATTTTTGAAACAAATCGAAATCCAACCACTAATTTCTTTTTTCAGCCCCCATTTTTTTTAAATTCTTAGTCTTTTTAATTTTAAAAGTTGTAACCATTATTAGATTTAAAGAGGGATTATGATATGCATTAACATAAAGGATGATGATGTGTATTGAAAAAGTTTGAAAATTTCATTAATAAGCTTGAGAAAGCTTGAAGATTCATAAGACCTATTTGTTGTTTTTCAAGCTTTCTTAAAGCTTATCAATGAAATTTTCAACTTTTTTTCGATACCACCATCACCCTTTACGTTAATGCATACGATACCCCCTCTTTGAATCTAACTACACAAACAATGGTTTCAACTTTTAAAATTAAAAAGACTATGAATTTACAAAAATGAGGGTTGAAAAAAAAATTAATGGTTGGGTTTTGATTTGTTGCAAAAAGGAGAGTGGGTTGAAGAAGAAAAAGAAAGTGTATAGCGGGTGATTTCGAAGAAAAGGAAAAGAAAGAGTACGATGGGTGATTTTGTCGAAGAAGATTAGAAGAAAGTTTAGGGTTAGGGGTGGGAAGAGTGTTGGAGAAGAAGGAAAATTGGGTGGGGTGGTAGTGGGTTAATGAGAAATAATTTTTTGATACAAAAACAATATTTTAAAATAAAATATAGTGTTTTACGCGCTTGAATGCGAGTGTAGTCACATATTTTTCTACTCAACAATATTTATGCCACATAGATTTGGTCAATGGTCAGAGAGGTTCCAAAGTGTTTGGCGAAATGGTCTGGTGAACCCTTGTACTTGTATCAGTTTGTTTATTCTGAACCATTCTTCTTACTCCTTTGTCATCTGGACCCTTTAACTCAAATAAAATGAGACTTTTAAGCCCTTCCAACCCTGTGTGTAGCTTACTCTCCTTTAAAATAATAACATTGTTTAAAAGCTGGAATGACCTGGGAGGACCCCGTACTTGACTTTGTTTGTCAGTTGAACCTTTTTAATCTATCACTTTGCCAAATGAACTCTTAAACTCAATGAAACTCTATTTTTTAAACCCCTTTGACCATTGGCCAAACTTATGTGGCACTGAAATGATTTAGTTGGACAAATACGTGACCCCACAAGTTTTGAAGCAAGTGACTACAATATTTATTTAAAAAATTATCAAAATTATAAGACAAAATAATAATAAAAATAATAATTTTTTAAAAATAATATTGAAAACCTCCTTCTTCTTCGCTCTACCCCACCCCCACCCACTTCTTCTTCTTCTTCTTCAACCTCAACCTTCACTCCACCCTCCCCCGCCCTACTCCTTTTCTATTCTTCTTCTTCAACCTCAGCCCCTATCCAACCCTCCACCCTCGCCCGCCCTTATTGTTTTTCTCTTCTTCTTCTTTGAGGTACACATTATCACAATAAAATTATCAAATAAAAAGTTGAATTTTTTTTGCAAGAAAATATATCAATCATCATTTTTATAAGCTCAATTCCTTAAGATCTATTACTTGAATTAAACATATTTTTGCTAATTTTAAGTTTTGTTGATATCGTATTTTGTCAAATCAAAATAAATGGAACCCTAAAACATGTGCAAGAACTAACTATAATCTATCATATTTTGTGATTGAAGAAATTATTGAGTGTGAACTGTGAAGAAAGATAAAAATGGTGTTTTTTATTTTTTTGAATGAAAATGGTAGAAGGTGGTACAAAGAAGATGAAGTGGGAAAGGGTGAAATGGGTACAATGGGGGGAGAGAGAGAGAGAGAGAGAGAGAGAGAGAGAGAGAGAGAGAGAGAGAGAGAGAGAGAGAGAGAGAGAGAGAGAGAGAGAGAGAGAGAGAGAGAGAGAGAGAGAGAGAGAGAGAGAGAGAGAGAGAGAGAGAGAGAGAGAGAGAGAGAGAGAGAGAGAGAGAGAGAGAGAGAGAGAGAGAGAGAGAGAGAGAGAGATAGATAGATAGATAGATAGAGAGAAAATTACATTTTTAATTATTATTTATTTTTAAATATTTAATTTCTGATGTGTCATTAGAAAAATAATAATAATAATTATGTGTCATTAAAAATGATGTGGTATTTCATGTGTAAAATGAGTGTACTACACGCACACCCATAGGATGAGAAAGGGGTCTAAAATATTGTGTTTTAATGGATTTAAGGGTTTAGCTGGAAAAATCGTAAGTACATAGATTCAACTGACAAATCGAGTCACGTACAAGGGTCTCTCAGACCATTCCGCCTTTTTAAAAAAGAATCCATTAAACTTCAACTTGATAAGATAGAGAAAATATGATCTAGGACAACTCATAGTGGGAATATTGTTCCAATGCTTAGGCTAAATCAAAATTTTCAAAAACAGTAGACAATACAACTCTTTAAATGCAAAACCAAGACATCAAACAGTGAAACTATATCAAGTTCAACTTTAGATTAGTTAGCAGCAAAATGACTGGCTCTCAATCTACTCCCTAAACCTTCGGACAGTGCTCCTTACGATAACAACGCTAGCAGTGTTCAATGTGTAAGCACCACCAGCTTTCACTTTTCCACCGTCCTTGCAACCCCAAATACCAACAGCTCTCCTCTTGACGACATACTTTCCACAAAACTCACAAAAGTACTTGTTCTGTTGACTGACCTCTATCTTCTTGATTTGCTTCCTCAAATTGGCACCATAACATATTTCCCCACAATATCAGCCTTCTTGGTTCTCTTGGTCATTTTGGCGAGCTACGAAAGAACCTTGCCACCTGTTGGAAGAGAAAGACACTGCGGCGGCTGCAACAATATCTTAGATTGCCGTATAATAATAATATTTTAATTTATTTTTGATAAAAGTAAAATTTAATACATCCAATTCTCACTGTTTTCACCGTTTCACGACCAAAATCACTGGAGAAAGGCATCACCGCCGTCGTCGCCATTTTTGCCAGCGAAATAACATATACTTTCTCCCTCACCCGTCTTCATCTGCGCCACACACTATCACTATTTTTCTTTCTTCCTCCCACCTCCACAAAAACAACAACCTAAACCACCGCACCACCAGATCTGACCGAAAACATCTTCACTGTCATGACCTCACCCACGTCATTTTCTTCTCCACTAGCTAGTGTCGCCTCTCTCTCACACTCTACTGCGAAACAATGGTGGTGTACACCAGCAGCACTGCTTCTCTCTCTCACGACACGGCGGTTCAATGGTCTCCGGTGAGCGTTGATCTGCCTTCTCCCTGCGCGGTGAATCAATGGCTCTGCTAATTAAATCGGTGTTAGTAAATTGTGGAGAGAGAAAAAATATTGTTAAGGCGATGAAAATGGACAAAAATGAGGGGGTAGTGTCGTAGTGGGAGAAGAATAAATGACTTTTTAATTAATTATTCTTTTAAAAAAAACTATTTCTTTTATAATTTTAATATTTTTTTAACCTAAAAAAATTATTCACTCGCTTTAAGGTGTGTGAAGTCACACACTTTCGCCAACTCAACCATCTTAAAAACACATAAGTTTGGTCAATGGTCAGAGAAATTTGTTGATTGTGTTTTATTTAGTTTAAGGGTCCAGATGACAAAGGTGTAAGTAGAAGGGTTCAGAATACAAATTGATACAATTATAAGTAAGACTGGGCAACGGAACGGGACGTACCGGAACCGTTATGATTTATTTCGGTTCGTCCCATTTTGGTTGCATACGAAATGGAACGGGACGGGATATTCTAAACTGGTGCACGGAATGGAACAGAATGGAACCGGGGTTTGATACCGATTTATCCCAATTCATTCCGATTTTGACCCGGTCCGTTCTGGTTATGGTCCGGTTTAATTGATATATATTAATTAATTTATATTTTATATTTTATATAATTTATATACTACCTACCCGCCCCTACTACCCCTAGTCCTCCAGCCCTACAACCCTCCCCTTCCCTGACAACTTTTTATTAAAGCTGCCCCCTGCTCTCTGTGGCCTGCCCAAGCAGCTTTATCAAAAGCTGTCACCTCTCACTACCTCCCAAGTCCCAAGTCCCATCTCCCCATTTCCCGACCCATCCCCTTTCCCAATAGGCCAACGACCATTTATTAAACGGTCAAAATTCAAACGGCTAGATGTCAAAATTCAAACGGCTAGATTTTTTATTTACAATTCACAAACGATTTCTAAAAACTATATATACATACATAAGTTTGAGAATATATATTTCCATCCAAATTTCTAAGTTTTAATGATTACGGATTATAAATTTCAAAATTCAGACTTTCAATATTCAAGTTCTAAATTCTTAATATCATTTGGTGATTTGGTGTATTTTGGAGGAGGAATCTTCTTCAAATTTCAAGTTTCGGCATCAATATTTTAATTTTCATTATAATCGTTTGTTCTTACATAAACGTTTGGTAACTTCGTTCTACTCTCTACTCTTATATTTATTTTTTGTATTTATTATTCGTAAAGTTGTTCTTATTATATTATTTGTTCTTGTTAAGTTTCGTATTTTGTAATTTATAATTTTATATCATGGAGTCTTCTAAAAAAAGTGAAAGTAAAAAAGGTCTAGTAGAATCAGTAAAAAATTTAGTTTAAAAAAACTAATAAAGGTGCTAGTTCTTCAAAATCTAAAATTCTTCTTGCTAGAATGAATACGGATGAATTTACGCATGTGAATGAAACTAATTTTTCCCGTCTCGGTCCTATAAATATTAATTCGGATACTCCTATAATTCTCCATGAACTCTGTGAAAGACATTATGTCATTAATCAAGAAAATGAAGAAGTGGAAATTGATGAACAACTTGAAGAAACCTTACCCCTAGATCAAGAACCAGGTTCTTGATTATTTGCCTAAGAAAAGAGTAAATCAAACAATATACTTTAACTAAAACCTTCCTATCTCAAGGAAGGAAAAACTCAACTCTGTTTTATTACTTTTCTTGCTCAATTACAATTTTCGATTAACTCTAATCGAACTCTTCAAATTCACAAGAAGCCAAACCTACTTCTTATAAAATTACTCACAAATACTCTCTCTCTCTCCACAAGAAGCCAAACCCACTTCTTGCAAACTCACTCACAAATTCTCTCTCTCTCTCCACAAGAAGCCAAACCCACTTCTTGTTTACAATCACACAAGCTCACAAACTCACAAAACTCACAAAGCTCACAAAAACTCACAAACGATCTTTGCTGCCCTCTTTCTTCTCGCCTTTCTTCACTTTTTCACTCGATTGCAAAGACAATTTTCTTTGACTTGATATCTCTGTTTATATAGATATTTGCCGCCTCTCTGCAAAGTTGATAACAAACCTGTTTTCTGTGTCCTCCTTTGATATGGAAAGGTTTCCTTTTATTTTGTTGTATAAAAAAACCTTTTAGGAAAAGTTTTGTTCTTTTTAGGAAAAGGTTTTGTTTTCCTTTTTCATATATAAAGTAACCCATCTTTTTAGGAATAAAGTTTTATCGTATTTATTTATGGAAACATAATACTTTTGTTTTCCTTTTTTCCATAAATAAATCTATGCCTCAATTCTTTTCCTTCACTTCTTGTTTCATAAAACGACAACTCTTTCATTCTTCTTTTACTTTCTGTTTTAATAAATGAACCTGGTTCATGAATGATCAAAGAGTATTTGTCATTATCAAAAGTAATTAGCACAACTTCCATCAAATTCCCCCTTTTTGATGATGACAAATAATACCAGGTTTGAGAAACTGTTTCCCCCTTTTGACATATCAAAAAGCCCAAGATAGAGATGACAAAAATATCCACAGCATCAAAAGAGACTACTACAAAAATAAATCTGCGTCGTCTCTTTTATTCTCCTTCTTTCCATAAATGAATCTGCGCCTCTTTTATTCTGTACTTCTGCTTTCATATATAGATTAATGAACCTGGTTCATGAGAGTCGTTTCCTTCCTTCATAAGTAGTGAATCTGGTTCATGAAGTACATAATTTGTTATCATCAAAAGTAATGAAGACGACGTTTATTGGATTCATCAAATTCCCCCTTTTTGATGATGACAAATAACCATTCGTACATGTACAAATAAAATACATGATTTTCCCCCCTTTTGACACATCAAAAAGAACAAGTGAACAACAGATACACCAGCAGAAAATAGGTAGGTACTAATATTATGTGTTTGGGATGGAGGTGGTTTTGGGGTGATTACAATGTTGGGTTCCCCCTGAGTGGTTGCCGGTTGTGATGTGAAGATTGGTTCGTCGAGTTTGTTTCTGAAGACCCATCTAGTACCTATTACAGTTCTGCCCTTAACTCCTTTCAATGAGAGAAAATTATGTTGATTTCCGGTAATGTATCTTGAGCATACGCTATCCAAATACTAGTGTTTTGATTTTTCTCTCACCGCGACCTGCCGTTTTATTTAGATAGAGTTAGTTTTGGGTACCCAGATCCACTTGACTGCTTGTTTATTATAAAAAGGGTGAATAAGATTCCTTTTAGCCCATCTAGGAAGAGCTTTGGGTGTAGGAGCAGTTTTAAGGCCATTTTCCCTTTGCACCTTTTCTACAAACATGAAATTTTTCTTATGTGCAGTTTGTTTTCTATCACAAGTAGAACTTTTGTGTCCTGTAAGACCACAGTGAAAGCAGAGACAATCTATATTAGGATTTGTTGTTTCAGAGAATCCTATTCCATATCTTGTGCCAGATTGATTTTTATGTAGACTATCGAGAATTATGGAGGACCTGGTCCATCTCATACTATTCTCTACTTCCAACTTAATCAGGTCAAGTTTTCTTTGCAGATCTTCATTCTTTACAGTGACAACCTTCAGTTCTTTTTCTAAATTTTCTAGTTTCTTTTGCAGAGAATAATTTTGTTGTTCTAGAGTCATGTTTTCTTCTCTTAGAGATGCATAGTCTTCCATGAGTAGTTCCTTTTCATGACTGGTTGACTGATATGCATTTATGACAGTTTCCAGTAGTGACTCTAGCTCCTTTTTAGTATAGATTTCACAGTTTTCTTTAGTGAAAGTTGAGCTAACCTGTTTGCTTTGGTCTTCTTCTTCTTGCTCAGAATCTGAACCAGCCATTAGAGCATGAATTGTATCTTGTGTTTGACAATTACTTTCTTTGTTTGCTTCTTCAGTTACAACCACTAGTGCAAGAAAGTCGTATTTGTCTTCTTGCTTTATTGCAAGTAGAGATTGATTCTCGATTTCCTCATCCTCAGATTCATCTTCAGATATTCCTCCCATTGCAGCGAATGCCTTTTTCATGGATATGTCGGCCTCTTGATTTGTCATTCTCCGATTATTGGGAATATATCTGTCACTTTTTCCTTCTCTTGCCTTTTCTGGGTTGTTTTTCTTGTATTCAAGGGCCCATAGTGGACAGAATTTTATAAAGTGGTCTGGACTACCACATTTATGACACAGTTGTTCTCTTGAATTTTCAACATTCTTTTGAGGATTCCTTTTTTGAAATGTTTGTCCCTTTTTTAACAATTTTGAGAATCTTTTAGCCATGAGAGCGATATTTTCATCCTCAAAGTCTTCAGAAGTAGTAGCTTTAAGGGCTAAATTTTTTTCTTTTCTTTTACTACCAATCTCTTTCTCTTGGTTCTTCTTCAGTTCATATGTTATTAGATTTCCTATAAGTTCATCCATTGCTAATTTGTCAAGATCGCGTGCTTCAGTAATTGCTTCAACTTTACTTTCCCATGACTCAGGTAAGACACTCAGGAGTTTTCTTACAGCTTTTCCGTTGGGAATTACTTCACCAAGAGAGTAGATCTCATTAATAATTGCTGTAAACCTGGTGTGCATATCTTGAATAGTTTCTCCATCCATCATTCTGAATAATTCATACTGTCTGTTTAAGTTGTCAATTTTAGATTTCTTGACCTGATTAGTTCCTTCATGTGCAGTTTGCAGAGTTTCCCAGATTGCTTTAGCATCTTGACAGGAGGAAATTCTATTGTACTCGTCTGGTCCTATACCACATATCAAGATTTTCTTAGCTTTGGCATTATTTTGTATGGCAAGTTTATCAGCAACATTCCATTCCTTTCTATTCTTAGGTATCATTGTTTCTCCATCAGGCCCCTTTTTCATAGGAATGGTTGGACCATCCAAGACTACGCTCCAGAGATCGGGATTTTCTCCTATCAGATGATCCATCATACGATTTTTCCACCATCCATAATATTTTCCATTGAACAGTGGTGGTCGTGTTTGAGAAGCTCCTTCTTGGGGGGTAGGTGGTGCTGCCATTTCCTTTTCAAGATGTTAATCTTTTAACGAAAAGATCCTGCTCTGATACCAATTGAAGAAACCTTACCCCTAGATCAAGAACCAGGTTCTTGATTATTTGCCTAAGAAAAGAGTAAATCAAACAATATACTTTAACTAAAACCTTCCTATCTCAAGGAAGGAAAAACTCAACTCTGTTTTATTACTTTTCTTGCTCAATTACAATTTTCGATTAACTCTAATCGAACTCTTCAAATTCACAAGAAGCCAAACCTACTTCTTATAAAATTACTCACAAATACTCTCTCTCTCTCCACAAGAAGCCAAACCCACTTCTTGCAAACTCACTCACAAATTCTCTCTCTCTCTCCACAAGAAGCCAAACCCACTTCTTGTTTACAATCACACAAGCTCACAAACTCACAAAACTCACAAAGCTCACAAAACTCACAAACGATCTTTGCTGCCTCTCTCTTCTTCTCGCCTTTCTTCACTTTTTCACTCGATTGCAAAGACAAATTTTCTTTGACTTGATATCTCTGTTTATATAGATATTTTGCCGCCTCTCTGCAAAGTTGATAACAAACCTGTTTTCTGTGTCCTCCTTTGATATGGAAAGGTTTCATTTTATTTTGTTGTATAAGGAAAACACCTTTTAGGAAAAGGTTTTGTTAAAACACTTTTTAGGAAAAGGTTTGTTTTCCTTTTTCATATATAAAGTAACCCATCTTTTTAGGAATAAAGGAAAAGGTTTTGTTTTCCTTTTTCATATATAAAGTAACTCATCTTTTTAGGAATAAAGTTTTATCGTATTTATTTATGGAAACATAATACTTTTGTTTTCCTTTTTTCCATAAATAAATCTATGCCTCAATTCTTTTCCTTCACTTCTTGTTTCATAAAACGACAACTCTTTCATTCTTCTTTTACTTTCTGTTTTAATAAATGAACCTGGTTCATGAATGATCAAAGAGTATTTGTCATTATCAAAAGTAATTAGCACAACTTCCATCACAACTAAATTTAGATGAAGAAGTAGATTTAGATGATACACCGACTAGTCCCGATCTCAATAGTATAGGTACTAAAGTTCCACCTCCGGTTGGAACTACTCGTCCCCTATTATTCCAACTAGAGGTAAGACCAAGGTACAACGTTCTTACAATCACATGTGTGGAAATTTTGTTATTTGAATGAAGAAAAAACTTTTAGTATATGTAATATTTGTAAACAACATTTTAAATATACATCTGGGGGGACTGGAGGTTCAACGGGGGGACTAAAAAAACATTTGATTAACAAGCATAGTAAATAGTGGTTTGCATATATGTCTTCTCTTGAAGTTGGTGAAAATTCTAATGTTGATGCATCGGCTAGAGGATAAAATATGGCTCAAGATGAATTAAATATTTTGAACCCAAGTGGTCATCTTACACATAGAACCTATAACAATGATCGTGATCGTGAAAATTTTGCTAAAATGATTGTTGTTTGTGGTTTATCTTTTAGTTTTGGAGAACATCCGGGTTTTATTAAATATATTCGTGAAACATATAGTCCTAGTTTAAAGGTTTATCAAGAAGCATGGTAAAAAGAGATATTTTTGAATTTTTTAAAAAAATATTGTCAATATTTACGTGCCTATTTTGAACTAATGGATTGTAGAGTTGCTATTACTATTGATATGGTTCGTAGTCCTAATGGTTTTGATTATTTAACTGTTATTGCGCATTGGATTGATTATAATTGGAATTTACAAAAAAAAATATTGGTTATAAAATTTGTCAAAAGAAAAAAATCGGAATGTATATTGCTACTATTGTGTTGGATTTTTTTGATTTTTTTGGTCTTTGTGATAAAGTCATTAGTATTACTTTAGATAATGCTTCTTCTAATTTAAATGCTATTAATATGCTAGAACCTAGACTTTGTCGTATTAGTAAATATGTTTTTCATGTTAGATGTGTTGCGAATATATTGAATTTGGTTGTTATTGACGGTGTGAAATTATTTAAAAATAGTTATGATAAAATTGATAATGCTTGTTTTTATATTTTTCATATGAATAGTAGTAGTAGAATTAATCAATTTGAAGAGCTTTGTAATTCATTTAAACTTCCGTTTAGAAAAGTTCTGAAGCATGTAAAAACTAGATGAAATTCCTTTTATGATATGCGTGAAGTTGCTTATGCATATAGGCAACCTATTACTACGCTATTTAATAATAATAATGTTTATCCTGAATTTAAACTTAATGATACTTATTGGGATGAAATAAATGAACTTAGAATATTTTTGAAATCATTTTATGATGCTACTAAAATTTTTTGGAATATATTATCCTACTATTTCTGAAATTTTAATACACATATGTGAGATTTCATCTATCATTTCTGAATATAAAATAAATACTTTATTTACCACTGCTATTGAAGTTATGATTACAAAATTTAAGAAATATTTTTTTTCTATCCCTCAAATTTATTTAACTGCAATTCTTTTCAACCCCGAATATAAACAATATGGTGCAAGAGATTTAGTTGAATGCATTTATCAAATTTTAGATATTGAACCTGAAGAAGAACCTGATTTGGTAATATGTCAAAATAGTATAAAATTATTTGCTGAAGAAATGTATGATAAATATTCTTCCTTAGATAATGTTGAAAATCCTCAGAGTCTATGCCTCAAGTAGGTGCTCATGGACGAATGAAACATAAACTTGGTCTTGACTCTTCTAATAAATGTGAATCTGTTAAATATCTTGAACAGGGTTCGAATGATATTACAAATAATGAAGGTTTACCACAACTATTGAACTGGTGGAGGAATCGTGGAACTCAATTTCCAAAACTTAGTAGAATGGTGAAGGATGTGCTTGCAATTCAAGGATCATCAGTAGCTTAGGAGGCAGCTTTCAGCGCGGCAAGATTTCAAATTGGAGACCACAGATATTCATTAGCAGAAGACAGCTTGAAGATATCAGTGTTATTTAGAGATTGGATAAATATTGAGCAGAGAAATCAAGGACTTCCAAATTTAGATAGTCAAATTAAACTTTTCATAGATTCAACTATTGAATGTGATGGTGATGATGACATCGAACTTCAAGATCGTCAACTAGCTTTACCAAGACCAAAAGTTGATTACAGTCAATCTATAGTTGAGTTAGAAAGAGGATTTACGGGACTATAGAACTATTAGTATTACATTTGAGACTTAGTTGAAACAGAACCCTTCCTAAAAGGTGATTGCGTAAACTATGTACTCTACTAATAGTTGTAAATTGAAATTGTAATCAGTTACAAATTAAAATAAATGAAATTGATATTTTTTATTTTTTGTAATTATTTTATCCTTATTTTAATTTAATTTTTAAAAAATTATAAATTTAATTTATTTATATTAGAAGACATAAGTTATAAGTATAACTTATAAATTATAAATATTAATGAATTACAAGACACAAGTTATAAATATAACTTATACATTATAAATATTAATCAATAATAAGTAATAACTTATATAACTTCAAAAGATTACAAAACACAAGTTATAAATATAACTTATAAATTATAAATATTAATGAATAATAAGCAAACTTAATAAGTAAATTTTTAAAAAAAATATATTTAAAATAAACTTAAGTAAAAAATTACATTATAAATTTAAAAACTATTAATTTAAACTTAGAAAAATAAAAAAAATTCATATTTTTGTAATTTCAAAAATCATTTTTTGAAATAACTAGATTTGTCATCCCGTTTATCTCGTCCCGTTCCATTACGGTCCATTCCAGTTCGTTTCGGTTCCATCCCGGTATATAGTGAGACGGGACGAAACTGAGTATCCGTCACGGTAATTCCGGTTCGATTCATCCCGGTACCGGTCAACGCGTCCTGTTCTGGTCCGGTGAACCAGTTTCGGTCCGTTGCCCACTCTTAAGTATAAGGATTCACCAGACCATTTACAGGTATAGATGAGAAAATATAGAGTAAAAGAGTTCAGAATACAAACTTATACAAGTGCATGGGTCTATCAGACCATTTTGCCTTTCAAAAACAACTTCAAAAAAATACATTTATTTTCAAGTAATTCTTCTTTTATATAAGTTAGTTAAAAACATTTTTTTAAAAAGAATCTTTAAGTTAATAAAATTAATATTTAGTTAAATCAATGAATAATTGAGGTTTGCGGATGTTTCAAGTACTTAAAAACTTCATGAAATTTTAAAAGAACTCTTACCTATTATTACCTTTTGAAATTTTAAAAGATATTTTTATTAGAGATTTTTAAAATTCAAGTTTTTACTTTCTTTCAAAAATAATATGGAGGCTCTTTTAAATTTTTTTTTCCTAAAGTTGTGAAAATATTTAGACATTTCAAAAGTGGATTGTTTTTTTTTTTCAAAAAAGGATAAAAACGTCAACATAACAAAGATCATACATTAAAATCATAGATAATTTGATATTATTAGTGCTTGACCCAAAAATTAAATATTTTTAGTTTTTTTTTCTTTTCAAAACGAGCTAAATTATACACCAACACCACCAAAACACATTTTATTCCTCAAACTTTTATAGTTGCGTAGATGCAATTTTAAATTTCATTGATATCTCATCTAGCTTAGTTGCTTTTGTCTTACACCTCTTAGAGAACATCATCAACCTCCAGAACCTTTATACAACCACAACCCCTAAAATCATGATGCCTCTTTGAGTGCTTCAACTCCCCCAACACAATATATTTAATTTATTTCTTTCTTCGTTCAAGAGTTTATGATAGTAATAATTTTATCTGTTTCTAATGAATTGTCTCATCCACCAGCACCTTGTCATTTTAATCCTTGATGCACTACCTGCTTGGTCATAAGCCTTCATTTCTCTCACCTTGACTAGCATGTATACCTTCTTTTGCCCACCATTGTCCTCTGAATTCACATACATGTGTTCAAAAATCTTTTTTTTTGTCGTAATAATCTCTAACTTTGCCTTCCTCCCAATTGTCACGACCCACACCGTCGTGATTGACACCCACACTAACAATCCGGTGGGAGAATCCACTACTAACATTCAACTAAAGCCAGAAATCTAAAACTAAGACATTTAAGTTACGGAAGCAAGTTAAATAACTAAAAATAATATTTCATTACTAAATAAAGATCTAATGACTAACTAACAATCGAAAGATAAACCTAGAATCTGAAAGTCAATGTACAAAAACTAGAAACGATAACCAATCCAACACAAATTTCTAGTGAACTAACTACTAACTAAAACAAGGTCTAGGTCCGAAAATGGTGGACATAGACTAAAGAGAATTTCATGGAAGCCCGAACGATGTGGCTCACTCTTGAACTCAAAGCGATCACTGATCTCCTAAGTGAGGTCTGCCAACAGTCGCATGAAGATGCCCTGTACTCAACAAAAATAAGAGCAAGTGCAGAATTAGTACTCAACTACCGTGTAATGGTAGGATCACGCGGCTATCCCACTAGTGTAACATAAATAAGTCAATACATCATTCTAACACATGCATAATATCAACATATTCAATACTATAATAAGAATTAACATGACAAAATCACATGTTTCAACACGTAGTTGGTCCTCTCACGGAACCAAACTCAAATTGTTAGCATGCCGGAACGTGGCAATACGATCCAAGTTAGTGTGTCTGAACGTGGCAACCGATCCCATGTTTATGCTGAAACATGGCAACCAATCCCAGTTAGTTATGCCGAAACGTGGCAACCGATCTCAGTTAGTTATGCCAGAACGTGGCAATCGATCTTATTCATACACCACAATCACAATCACAATCACAAGTACATCATCAAGATCATACAATTACATCATAATTTCATGGCAATCATCATTCATCTATCTCATTTCAACATCTATGATCAATATTGCAACATGCATATATATACAAGTATCACAACGAAACAAAAATAAGTGTACATCACCCAATCATAGAATCACAACCATCACCTACCTCAAAACAAGTTTGAAACCCTAAGAAACTTGATCCCTCCCTTTCCGGATTCGTTTGGCTTGTTCGTGGTCTACAAACAACAATCATATACGGAAATCAATAAAGAATCACTAAATTCCTGGAATATTGTTGCTCCCCATTATACACACAAGTATACGTGGTCGCTCAAGTAGTATAGATTTTTCTAAGAAATAAGTTATCGTTCCCAAGGGACTTATGATCAATTTATATTCGCTTAATCCTCCAACTAAAAGTAAAAGTAACTGATTCAAGAGTTGATGATTGATTACTAACTACGACTAATTTAGCAATAATAAGAGTAACGAAGTTTGAACGACTTAAATATGATGTTTCAAGCAAGTAAAATGTAATTCCAGGGTTGCAGCATATATTGAACGTCATGCATCACATCATTGTCTTAAAACTGATTTCAGTTGTCAAGTAACTGGTTTACAGGGTTGATAATATGAGTAGGGATACACACCTCTAATTGTTTATTCCAGTTAGCTATCTAACTACATCGTTGAGCAGAGATAAATACACTAACTGACGAGCATGAAGTTTTCATCCTGTTTTGTAACCAAGCGAGTTGTTCGTCTGGGCATCACTCCTGAACACAAATCACCTCAATCAAATGGGTCGATCAAGCTCTCTCTCTATATCCTCTAATCTATCTAATCCCTCCTCTCTCAATTTTCAGATTAGACATTATGTTTATCTTAAGGTGATCAAGCGTAAAATTGTAAAGCATGAATATAAAAGTAACTTGTGTTGACAACCAAAAAATCAATTCATAAACTAATAATGTTCAACAATCAATTCTTAGCTACAACCCCAGAATGAGGGCGTTTAGCTACTCATGTTCTTAGAAAACCATAAAAGATTGTTGTCCATGCGATTTCGAAGAATAAAAGAGTTTAGAAGATCAAAACCTATTACAAACAATGATACTTGGTCTTGCACACCAATGAAAGTTCGAACCCTAATAATGAGGCCCTAAGGGTCTATTTAAAGTAATTAGAAAAATAGAGTCGAATTCTAATTCAATTGGGAGTCCTTTTAACTTCAACTTTCGCTAAGAAAATTGAGAAAAAGGCGAACAAAGAGTTGTCACGACCCGAGTCTACACTCTAGACGTGGCCGGCACTCGAAGATCATTGTTGGTCCCCAAGCGAACCCTCATACTGGCTGACTACAAGCGGAAGACTAACCTAAGCATGCAAAAGCTTAAAACTGAAATAAAGTTCATAAACTTAAATACAAAACTTTAACTCAAAGAAAACTCTGTATAAATAAAATATATACAATTGGCCATAAAAGTCAATTTTATTCTTTTAAAATATTTAACAAAATAAATGAAGACTTATGAAACTGTACTGTCTATCTATGAAGCCTCTAAATGACAATGATGAAAGTCGGGACAAGACCCACGACCTCCTAACAACTAAAAGTAAATTGAATCCTCTGAAAGCAAGGAGGTTCACCATAGCTAACTCGAACTACATGTGATATTAACGAACCTCATGTTGATGATCCTGAATACATGTATCTGCATCATAAGAAGATGCTAGCCAAATGGCTCAGTACGTGAAATGTACGAGCATATAAGGGGAATTCTAAAGCATAACATAAGCTTGAAACATGAATAAGAATGAAACATAATTAGCTCTTTTCAAACTTACTCAACTCAAGGAATACCCGAGGGTACTCAAAACTACTCAAACTTACTCAACTTATAAATATTCAAGGATATGATACTCAACTCAGATATTAGATACCCAACTCAAAGATTAGATACTCACCTCAAAGATATGAAAGGTACTCAAATCAAGATACTCATCTCTGGATACTCAACTGAACTCATAATTGAACTAATTTCAATATAAAGCAGTAACAGGTGCAATATAAAGAAACGTTATTTAAAAACATGATGTCAACGTTGTGTATACAAAGATACAAATAACTCTGAGATGTATGTAAAAATACAAATAAATTGATGTATATAAAAATACAATACTTCTATTGGAGTTTTCTAAACAAAAATCATCACGTAAGAGTTATTGTGATGATACAACGTCTTGCCTCATGCTGCAAGGGTCGTCGGATACCTAGCTGTATGATCATTTTCACCCATGGTGGCTACGTGGTTTATGGGTGTTGAGGGTAATCTGAACCCTCCCCCAAATTGATGTTCAATACTATTCTCAAGAATATAATTTAAATAAGCTCTTATGTTAATAACATATTTTCTACTGTGATTTGAGATTAGTGCTAAAAAATTTAGCTCAAAGGCTACCTTGGAAATCTTAGTTTCCCTGCTTGCTTCATTTAGGAAGCTAAAACGCTTTTCTAAAAACTAGCCCGGAGGCTCTTTAGAAATCTCAATTTCCGTACTTGTTTAAATGTGAAAATATTTCTTTTAAATTTCCTTGGAAATACATAGTTCCCATATACTTCTTTGAATAAAAGAACTTCAAACCTTAGTTTACTCTTGCTTAACTTCAAAACTTATGTATTAAAACGACATTAAAACATTGTTAAAGACTCATGAAAACATTAAGAAACTTTTCTTTGACTTTCTTCTTAACTTTTAAACTTGACTCTTAACTTCTATAACTTTGATCTCAACTTTCCTTGAATTGGATTATGGATTCAAGGTCATGATCTCATGTTTATGGATGATTTCATGATGTTTACTGTACTTTAGAGTATTAAAATCGACTAGGAAACATAGGTACATCACTTAGGAACACGTATGAAAAGATGGGGAATAAATAAGGGAAACTGGTGTCCTTGGACCTCCGAGAGGCGTGGGGTGCCCGGCCCCAAACGTTAGAGGCCTATGTGGGATGCGCTAGCTGGCGCGGCGCCCCAAGTACCAAACATCAGACAATGGTTTGGGGGGATGACTGGTGCAGCGCCCCACCCATAGCCCCAACGTCTAACAACTTTTCTTCTCCGTTTTTCATCTCTAAACTTCTCTAACTTGCATGGTTCTATCCCCAATCACTTGGGATCATTAGGACCTTCAACTTACAACATATATAATTCAAAAAACAACCCAGAAACATGAATCAACTAACTCCAAAACATCAACAACTCAATCAATCAAGAATTCGACAATTGTTCTTCAAGAACTTCAATTCTCAACATGAAAACAACTTCAACTAATGCATTGAAAATGAATTGTTGTGTGGGTGAACTAACCTAACACATAAATATCTCACATACTCAAAGACATATAAAATGAATACCACTTCTCAAAATTACTCAACTGATGAAGTTCATGTGGAAGTTGTGGGCATGAACGACTCGACTCAAGGGTCAATATATTAATAAGGAACTCATGTAAAGGGATCTTGTGATTCTCTTACTTAATTCCTAAAAACTTAGTTCAAATCGGTAGTTGATCTCAAAGAATCCACAATTGAACTCAAAAGCTTTCTTAAACTCTATTCTTAACTCTCTCTTGAATGTGAATTATGAATTCAAGAGTTATGTTTCATGATATGAAGGATGTTGTAATGATAAAGTATACTTATGAATACATTCTCAAACTCACTTGCTCGAGTCTTGAAACAAGTTACTAGAAGTTGTAGAAGACTCTTCAAAGAACTCAAAGGGGCTTTCTTAGAATGTTCGAAAGAATTCTCAAAACTAAACTCTTAACTCTACCTTGAATATAGATTATGAATTCAAGGTTATGATCATGTTAGGAATGATTTTTAAGTGTTTAGAATTAGTTTAAAGTGTTTAGAATAAAAATGAGTGAAGGTGCACTTTAAACGAGCTGAAACGGGGCAACCGGAGGCAAACTGGATGGGACAGGAGATCTTGGCGCTATGGGTGGCGTGGGGCGCCAGCCCCTAAACTTCAGAGAAGGGTTTGGGGCGCTCTGGTGGGCGCACCGCTCTAGGCCCCAACACAAAAAATCTGGCGACTTTCCTTGCTCGTTTTCTCAAGCTAATTCGCCTAGAATCGAACGATTTCTTTCCCAATCACTTGGATTCGATTAATTACACTATAATCTACTGGAAACAACACACAAATTACTCAATTTCACCTCAATAAATCATCAAACAACCCAACACAACAAGATCTAGAATCAACCTCAAGAAGACCTACTAAGAACTCATCAAGAACTCTAATCTTTCAACTTTAAAAATGAAATTGCTCTGAAATAACAAGATTGGCATGTGGGTGAACAAACCCTACTATGGAAGCTACATACCTCTTAGAGATTCAACCCATGGCGAAAATCCAAATCAAAATGCATGACTCGCGACGAACGCTTCGATCATCTCCTCTTTTCTCTTTTTCTCTCTTCTTTTCTCTTCTTGAACTCTCAACTAAAATTCTAGGCTAATTTTAGGATTATAAAACTGAACCTAATAGGATTAGACACATAAAATATTACTAAAAATGAAATAAATCTGATTGGGTAAGGAAAGACCAAAATACCTCTCACTATTTTCGGTCAACTTTCCTTAACTGGACAACCTAACTTTTAATGGCAATATCTCAGTCATCCGAGCTAGAAACTTAGCAAACTCGATGGCGTTGGAAAGATAATTAAAAGATCTTTCCAATTATATGTGGTAGAACACCTAAATCGTCTTGTACTAAGAGTTATGATCATTTGAAGTTGTCCCAAAACTCATACTTAACTTAACAATCCAAATTTTGAGGTTCTTTCTATTTCCAATTAATTCCTTTAGAACTCAAGGTGATTTATCTAGTGACCTTAACACTTAAAAAATTATATAATTCCTTGGAAAAATCACACTCACTACGAAGAATGGTTCGAGTCTAAGTTTGAATTTTTTTTCTAGGGTGTTACAACGTGGCGTCGGGCAGTTATTTCCAACAAGAAATAATAAGTGTTCAACATGTAAAATTATTGACCACAAGAGAACAACATGTCCGATTCGAAATGCTCATAATTATGTGATAGTGAAATAACTATTTTGTACTCCGTTATAAATTTGATAATTTTAACTCATTTTGGTTGATTATGTATGTTCATATTTATTATATAAAATATATTAGTTATGCTCATTCGTTGTAACAAACTTTACATATGTTGCATCAGATGCAATATTTATTGCATTATTTGTTGCAATAGATAATTCGTCTGTTGAAAATAATCAAATAAATATGATCATCTGCTACTACAAATATAGAAATCTGTTACAACAAATGTCTAATATGTATTATCTGTTGCGATGCATGATTCATCATTTGAAATAATCAAACATATGTGCTTATCTGTTGCAACAGATGAGAATCAATTGCAATAGAGTAAACATGATCAACTAACTAAATTTGTCTTAAATAAAGTGATCAATTGATTATTTTGATTTGAAATGCTTCATTAACTCATAATTAGTGATAAATAAAGTTTTTAATTATAATTAACTTTCAATTAGTATGTTCAATTACATTTTCAATGCATTATAGAGTAATTACACGATCAACTAATTGTATTTGTCTTAAATAAAATGTTCAATTGATTATTTTGATATGAATGCTTCATTAACTCATAATTAATGATAAATAAAGTTATTTAATTATAATTATCTTTCAATTAATAAGTTTAATTATATTTTCAATGTATTATAGAATAATTGCATGATTAATCAACTATATTTGTCTTAAATAAAGTGATCAATTGATTATTTTAATTTGAAATGCTTTATTAACTCATAATTAGTGATAAATAAAGTTATTTAATTATAATTACATTTCAATTAATAAGTTCAATTATATATTCAATGCATATAGAGTAATTACACGATCAGCTATCTGTATTTGTCTGAAATAAAGTGTTTAATTGATTATTTGATATGAATGTTTCATTTAACCCATAATTAGTGATAAATAAAGTTATTTAATTATAAGTATCTTTCAATTAATAAGTTCAATTACATTTTCAATGCATTATAGAGTAATTACACGATCAGCTAACTGTATTTGTCTTACATAAAATGTTCAATTGATTATTTTGGTATGAATTCTTCATTAACTCATAATTAATGATAAATAAATTTATTTAATTATAATTATCTTTCAATTAATAAGTTCAATTACATTTTAAATGCATTATAAAGTAAACATGATCAAGTAACTATGGTCATTTGTTGCAACAAATATAGAAATATGTTACAACAAATGTCTAATATGTATTATATGTTTTAACATATGACTCATCCGTTGAATGATTCATCTGTTGAAGCATATGAGCATCAGTTGCAACATATTAGCGTATATATTTGATCATTTTCAACCAACTCTCTATATATTTGGTATGAAATGTTTGATCAAACTATTGCAACAAATTATGACCTGCTAGAACATATGCGTAATTGTTTTTTGATTATTTCTAACAGATGAGCATTGGAGTTGGTTATAATCTATTGCAATGAATTTTGATTGTTTTCATTATATGTGTCATATGTTGCAATACGTAACTCATAACTTGCTGCAACATATGTCTATTTTCAATAGTATAATTTAACATTCTACAAATCTAAGTGTGAAATATGATTAACTAAATATGATAAGTGTTCATGAATTACAATTCATTTCAGATTCTTCAACAACAAAATAGAATTCATGATAAAATAAATGGACATCTATTAAAGATGAAATATTGTCATCAACAATTACAAAATGAGAAGGACGATCAACAAAATTTATTTTTGGGTGGTTCTTGGCAGACAATCACCTAAGAATCCTTGGTTGAGAAATCTTTTTTCGAGTAATCCTTGAATTGCTTTCGGAAGTATGATATTGCTTCAAATGCCCAAGCCTAAAAATATAAAGATGATGAAAATAAATTTTTAATAATTATTCAATAACACAAATAAATAAAATATTTAATTTAGAAGTTTACCATGAAAGCTCAAGAAAAACCGTATGAATTGTTCGTCTTTGATGATAACTTTGACAAAAAATATTTGATAGTCGAGAAATCAATTTATGCATCATTAAGAAAAGGTAATAATAAATTTAATAAATACAACATAATACAATCATCAACAGATAATACAATCTATTATAACAAAAACAAAAAGATTCCTCTTTTCAATATTTTTCAACAATAGTTATTTATGTATAATATTGATTGAAAATTTGAATATGTACATTTTAATTAATTAAATTAAAATGAAATTGAAGTTAATGTATTAGATGTTTAAAAATAGTTTATATCTATAAAATAATATTAATATTAAAAGCACTTTGATACTTACTTTTTTCGTGTTTTGACTCTCAAAAAACACTTTTTAAAAAAAAAATAGGTAACACAAATTGCTTATAATTATCAAAAGCATTTTTCAATGAATTTGTTAAACACAAACTGGTTTTTGCAAAACACTTTTTTCTAAAGACGCTTTTAAAAGTAATCAATTTTTAGTAGGAATGTCAAACAAGCTCTAAGTAACAAAACCAATCGGTAAAGCTAAATCAAGCCAGCTTAACTAGCTTGAACTTTGACTGAGCCTAGCCGATTTCCGAGTTGGCTTGACTCTATGTACAAGCCTATGCGATATCGTAAGATTTAACACAAATACTTTTTAAAAAATAAAAACTTTTAAAAGTTGTGATTCAAAACTTTTTTTTACCATTTCTGTAACTATAACTATTTTATTAATATTAAAAATAATATTTTAAAGTTAAATTCGGTTCTTTCTAATCATAAACCATACTTCATAAATTGGGATACAAGAAATATAAAATATAACAAAAATAATACCTCAAAAAGATTTTATTAGAAATAAATAAAAAGTATGATAAATTAGAAAAAAAAACTACATTCAAATTGAGTTATCACTAATTTAATGGATAGAATTCCATGAATTATATGGAATTATTCGTTATTCGAAGACTATAAATACTAACTTTTCGACAGATTTAAGGGACCAAAACTATTCAATGCATACTTGAGGGAATATTTAAATCTATCCTCTAACATAAGGATTGATTTTATAATTTTCTCTAAAGATTAGTACCAAAATGTATGCATATACTTGAAACATGTGATTTTTTAAGGCAAAAAAAAAAAAAAAAAAAAAGAATTTCCTCAAATATTTTCAAACTCCTACACGTATTGACACATATTTATGCCCAATCCCTACTTTACACGTAATATTTATATGATGACATGGCACTCTAAACTTTTTCTTTATAAATATAAAAAAAGAAATTAGAGAAATGAATCAAATACATTTGTGTGTTCAGACAAATATGGCTAAGAGTGGCATTTTAGTAATTGTCTCAGCTCTTGTTGTTCTTGCAGTTTGTGGTGTTTTTGCTGAGGAAAAGGAATATGTGTTGACTTTGGACCATTCTAACCTCACTGAGACTGTTGCTAAGCACAACTTCATTGTTGTTGAATTCTATGCACCTTGGTAAGTAATCTGCTGTTTTTTTTTCTATTTATTTTCTTGAAAAAAGTTCATTTTTTTGCTTGTTGAATCTGTATGTGCAGAATGTAATGAATGATTGGATGAAAGGGGTTTTGTTTTTGATCTGTTTTTTTTGTTATTTTAGTGATTTTTTGCTGTAATTTTTTGGTTTTCACAAGCTGTGTGGAATGCATCAAGATCAGTTCTTTATGTTAATTTGTCTTAAAGGGTTCATCAAGGACCCCTTTGTCTCTACTTTGCTGTTCCTTTTTTTTTTTTTTTTTTTTTGAAGTTTTATCTTTTTGCTGGTTTCTCTGGCTTTAGAAACTGCATGTGCAGAAGATAATCAATGACTGGTTCTTTTTCTTTTGGGGAATTTAAGGTTTTGTTATGTAAATGTTTTTTTTTTCTGATTTTTCTGCTGTAATTTTTTATTTACACATTGACTTGAATTTGTCTGAAAGGGTTTTTCAAGGATCCTTTTGTTGATGGATGTATTTTGATTTGTGGACTGATTGAGGTTTTAAGGCTTTTTCTGTAAAAAGCTTCTTCTTTTAATTCATGTTTGCTGCTTCTAGAATCTGGATTTGCTTGATGAGTTCCTAGGTTATAAGGTTTTCCTGTAGAAACTTCTTTTTATTTAATTTGCTGCTTGTTTTTTGGTATTTAAAATCTGTGTCCAGAATTTTACAAAAAAATATTAATAAATCTGGATTTGTCTTTGTGTTCTGTGTTACTGCAAGTTAATGGTTTTTCCATTTCTGTGACAGTGTGGTCAATTGGAATGTAAAATCTGTTTTGTATTTTGTGTATGTATTTGGATCTATGTCAAGAGGTTCCAGTGATCTGTGTTAATAGAAGTGATTCTTTAAGCCAAATTGTGTTGTTATGTGTAGTGGTGGATCCAATGTAATGGTACCAAAGTTCATCTGAACCTAATAGTTTCGACTCGGAGCATAAATTTATATGTAAGAATTCACTAAAATTGCAATAAATAGTAGACATGAATCCATGAAAAGAGATAATGAGTTTATGTTGATGACGACATGCTTGAGATGGTTGTATTAATAGCTTGAATTAGTTTCGATCATTTCTATGGTATCAATTCCCATAGTTATACATTGTTGCGGAAATGTTTATTTAGTTATTCTTTGACATGAAATTTTTTTACTTTATGAGTAACTGATAATATACTTGCAATTACAGGTGTGGACACTGTAAGAATCTTGCTCCTGAGGTACACTTTCTTCTATACAGTGCTTAATGAAGGAAGGAATATCATTTTTCTCCGTCATTATGTTTTTCTTGGCATTTTCAATCTATGCAACTGATTTAATGTTAAATTATGTTTCTTTCCAGTATGAAAAAGCTGCCTCAGAGCTGAGTAGTCATGACCCTCCAATTGTTCTAGCTAAGTATGATGCAAATGATGAAGCCAATAGAGAACTTTCAAAACAGTACGAGATCCAGGGTTTCCCAACTATTAAGATATTGAGAGATGGAGGAAAGAAAGTTCAAGACTATAACGGTCCTCGTGAAGCAGCTGGTATTGTATCCTATTTGAAGAAACAAGTGGGTCCTGCATCTGCTGAAATCAAGTCGAAGGAAGATGCCACAAACCTTATTGATGAGAAAAGTATCTTTGTTGTAAGTGGTGATACTTTTGATATTTTACTTATCATTACTGAAGTTTATTTTCAGCATGCCATAGCTTCTTGCTGTCTAAAATCTTTCATGTTTCTTTAGGTTGGTATATTTCCAGACCCCTCCGGAGAGAAATTCGAGAACTATTCAACACTAGCTGAAAAACTGCGAGGCGAGGTCGATTTTGCTCACACTGTTGATGCTAAACACCTCCCTCGGGGTGGACCAGTCAACAAGCCCACTCTTCGTCTTCTAAAGCCATTTGATGAACTCTTTGTTGATTTTGAGGTATTACAGTTATCTGTGTATATTTTTTTATCTTTGATACTCATTGTATTATGGTTATGAGGCTCAACTCTGTCCTAGATTATCTTTTAATTGGCCGTATGATTGTACATACTTGCAGGATTTTGATGTCGATGCAATGGAGAAGTTCATTTCAGAATCTAGTATTCCTGTTGTTACTATTTTTGACAACGACCCAAGCAACCATCCTTATGTTAACAAGTTCTTCGAAGGCACCAACTCCAAGGTACTTGATTCTGCGAGCTGTAATGCTTCAATTTGACCTTATATTTCAACGTCGAGCAATTCTAGGATTTTCTCATGAATTTTACAGTTACATTTTGGTACCTGTATTATTTTGTTTTCGTTTGCTAATATTTGACAATTCCCTTCAAAGTTTAAGGTATTGATTTGTTTTTTTGACATTTGCAAATGTACAGGCATTGCTATTTGTGAACTTTAGCTCTGATGTTGATGCTTTTAAGTCCAAGTACAACGATGTTGCTGTGATTTACAAAGGGGATGGGGTGAGCTTTCTCTTGGGTGATGTTGAGGCTGGTCAAGGTGCTTTTGAGGTTGGTTAAAATTTTCAACTATCTGATTAGAGTATCATTTTATCCATGATCACGTAAAAAGGCGTGTTGAACATTCGTTTTATTTGGAATTGCAGTACTTCGGACTGAAGCCGGAACAGGCACCTGTGATCATCATAATGGACACTGATGAACAGAAGTATATTAAGGACCACGTGGAACCTGATGCCATTGCTGCTTATTTGAAGGATTACAAGGTGATGCATCCTCTTCTTTTTCTTGGATATATTTTGGAATAAAAAGCGTTGTTAATTGTGAACAATATTCTGCACGGAAGGAAAGGCTTACTAACCTTTTTCTTCAATTTTCCACATTGTTACAGGAAGGAAAACTGAAGCCACATGTGAAGTCAGAGCCCATCCCTGAAGTCAATGACGAACCTGTTAAGGTGGTTGTTAGGGATATCCTCCAGGATATGGTTTACAAATCGGGAAAAAATGGTGCGTGTCTGTCAATATTTTAATCTTTATTCGATGTCTTGGTTGAGAAAGAGTTGTTTCTTTGTTGTACCATTTCGTTCTCCCTCTTTGGTGTTTACTTGCATTTCTTTACTAGTGTGTAAGGTTGTGATGAGGAGTTGGATTTCGTAAATTAACTGATTGTGGAACTATTATACGTAGTAGGAGAAAGAGGGAGCAGTCATCAACTAATTGCCCGCGGGTTTGACTTTAACAATAATTGTGCTCTCCTAAATTATTATTCTTTTTGTCTGCTCAGTGCTGTTAGAGTTCTATGCACCTTGGTGTGGCCACTGCAAGAGTCTGGCTCCAATTTTGGATGAAGTGGCTGTATCATTTGAAAGCGATCCTGATGTTCTCATTGCAAAACTGGTAAGAACTTTTTCATAAACTAAACATGGATATTTGATGCATGTATCTACTTCATCCTTTGTTACATTAAGTGACGGCATAATAATCAGAAAGAACGTATAGAATTAGAATCGGATTTTTAGCATAAAAATCAGAAAGAATGGAGTGGACATTTGATCTTTGATGTTACGGATTTCGTTGTTCAAAAAATGATACGCAGAGAAGAGAGATTTTGTTTACTGATTTTTTAGTAGAAAACATCTGTAAAGTGTATCAAAAAAGAAGGTTTGTATGGCTTAAACACGTGTGTAGATGGATGCATTAGCAGTTGGTTACCTACCTGTAATGCACAGGACATGTATTTGTTTATGTTCGTCATTGGTCATTTCCTCTGACCTGCTTCCTCATTTACAGGACGCAACTGCAAATGATCTCCCGAAAGGTGACTTTGATGTTCAGGGATTCCCTACTATGTACTTCAGATCCGCCTCTGGTAACTTGTCACAGTACAATGGTGAGAGAACAAAAGAGGCTATCATCGAATTTATCGAGAAGAATCGTGACAAGCCTGCTCAGTCAGACACTGCCAAAGTCGATTCAGCAAAGGATGAACTTTAGAGGTTTGATTCTCTTCCTTAAAACATCAATTATGATATCTGCCATTATTGATATGATAGTCAACATAATTAGTGTCATGCATGTTGAGTATAATTTGTACTACATTAATTGTAATGTGTATTGATCTTCTCTTGTTCAGGACTCTAGGAACAATGTTTACTGCTGGAATTCAAGTTTTGTTGGAAGCATTGTGTTCTGGTGGACTCGACCTCCCACCCGACTACTGCTCTCTCCCAATGCTTCCGTTGTAGTTTTTGGAGCTTTCCAGCGCCAATAAAACGGTTGTATGTATCCATTTAATGTAGCTGGATTATGAGTTTATATTATATCTCCAACTTTAGTATCAGCAGTTCTAGTTATCTTCTTTGTCCCAGAATGCTTCGTCTAAGTTTTACAGTTTCTTTGATGACAAGTTGCAATGCTTCTTAATGTCTTTTGTTGCATAGTGTATAGTGCAAGATTGACTAGGTTAAAATCTCATCATTTTGTTGATGAGAAGTCATAAAATGATGTCACATGGAACAATAAGTTCATGGTTATTTAGGGAGTTCTATGAAGAGGTTGAATTGTTAGAATAAGTGGACTATGCCCTAATGTGTGCATCCACTAGGACCAATAAATAACAATAGTCTAAAATTTTCATTAAGAGAATACGAAATATAAAAAGTAAGCACATGAACAAGTCCAAAAACCCTTGATAGTATTAGGTCTATTGACACATTACAAGTAAAATAGCCTTGCTATGTCTTTATAATTTATATTCTACGAGCTCGATTTATGTAAAAACAAGATTGCACAATATAATTATAGCCCAAAATAGCGATACATGTCTTAAGAAGCACTATCTTATATTCTCGTTTCAAAATAAGTGATATTTTAGAAAAAATAAAAAATCCAAAATAAATACTTATTTTAAAATTCAAACCAACATTAGCTTGTTTTTTTTTCTTCCAAATGTACCTTATATTTCATTAATTAAATAGGAGCCTCAATTTTTTAAAAAATTTACAAAAACTAAATTACGATATAGTAAAAGGTATAGTTTTGAATTTTTTCTCTCTTGTTTCACTCATGTTTTTTCTTTTTCTTTTTCATATTTTAAAATTAAAGAATGATTGGAAAAAAATAAAATAAGAATAAAAACTCAAATAATGACAATTAAAGAAGTTCAAAGATAATTTCCATGTGCAAATAGTCAAATATATCTCTAAACTTTGCTAGAATTAAGGATCATACATATTCCAACATAAAATTTATTTAAAACTTAAAACATTAACATAATTTTTTTCACATAAAAACGGCTATATAAGAGTCATCTTTATAGTGATAAGGATATTTACGAGCCACTTTTATAACACTGATATGTGACTAGGTGATAAAGTTGAGTTGACTAATGACGGAGGAAAAACATGTGTTGACTTTGGACCATTCTAACCTCACTGATAATTTTGCTAAGCACAAGTTCATTGTAGTAATTAATCCATTTTTTAAAGTTCATTTTTTGTTGCTTATTTTGCTTTGAGAACCAATCATGGTTAGAAATAAATGTTTCGCCACGAATTGGGAGGAAGTTGTGCTATAGAATATGATTTTTATATTTATTTTTAATCGACCCAACTCACTAGAAAAATGTAGTATTGAAAACACTTTCTCAATGAAATAGTGAGAACTTGCTAGTTTTTCATCTGAAAACATTACTATTTTTTTCTTTGCTCAGCGATTCAATCAAAATATGGAATAGTCATGAACCTTTTTCAATGAGAAATACCTAAAGTAGGTCTCTTTTTTAAGTCCATTTATAAATAGGATTCCTATAATATATAATTATATTATTTTGGGTTTTAGGAAAACCTAAAATAGGTTTCTTTAGTGATCCTTCACAACCACCGTACCATGGCCGACATGTTGCCGGAATGTCTCATTCAAAAAATACTCGATTTTCTTAGTTATAAAGAAGCATCCAAGATGAGCATTCTCTCCAAAACATGGCTGCAATCGTGGTTGACTCTTCCCGACTTGGAATACTGTCTTCATAGTGTCAAATGCAATATAAAGATAGTGGACACAATCATGGAGAGATATAGGGACGGAAAAGTCCCTATTGATAATTATCTTGACATTGCACTTCAAAATGGTGTAGAACATCTTGTCCTTTACGGTATATCATACTCCGTGCCTATTTTAACAATCTTGACAGCAAAATCTTTAATATAGGAGACTCACCTCAAGATGTTTTGATGATTCCTCACAAGTGCAGGGACCCGGTATTCTGCAGAGTTTGAATAAAACTAATCCCATCTGCGTATCTGCAGAGTTTGAATAAAACTAGTCCCATCTGCAAAAAGTACAGACATCTGTAAAGAGTTATCTGCGTCAAGGAGGTTGGTGAAGAGCAGTATACTTCTCCGATTTTAAAATCGACTAGATTGTTTTGTTTGATGGTTAACAAGTCTTGATGATATATATCAAACAAAAGGCAACATATCACTCATTCATTCAAAGAGGGAAATATTTTCAAGCATAAAAACAACAAGATACCGACCTAATCGCTTTCAGTTCTTCTTGTATTTGATGTTGTTTAATTTGTTTGTAATTGTTCTCAAATTGTAGGATTCGTTTTGACCTTGATAGAAACGTATCAAACCTTGAGTGTTTCATTGTAAGGGCTTGAGTGTTTCAAATTATATATATATATATATATATATATATATATATATATATATATATATATTATTTGACCTTTCAAATTTTTATGTTACTTTTCGCATACTACAATTTTTGTCCTATAAATTTAACTCTCAGAAAAGTTTCTTATGTGTTATTCCTACAATCCTTATTTGTAGGAGATCTAAATTGGTGAAATAATGTCATAATTTGTGAGAAAAGTTGTGAAATTCTCCCTTATGCAGTCATGATGATAGATAAGATTCAATTACTGAAACACGATCTTTATCTCTATTTATATAGTTGAATTGTTGATTTGTTTATAACTTGCTTTTAGCTTAGGATTTTTTTGTGTGTTCAAAAATAGATTAATTGTTACATTAGGTTTTGTTATAATTTTCATTATCAAGACAAGATCGAAAAAGAATAATTAGTTGCATTACTTATGTGCTCCCTTTTTGTTCTTTGTATTTGTATATCATCTTTAAGAATGGTTACTCTTTCTTTTTATTATTTAAAGTTGAAATATATAGAATTAGATTAATGATAGGTTCGATTAACAAATCATCTTTGGGTTTCACTGAGGTGATTGCATCCCAATAACGATTTTGAGCTTGTCCAACAATTATGATTGCCATCATTTCTCCTCCATTGTTCAATTTTTTCTCTGATGATGATGAAAAATAACTAACTGAATAATTTATCGAGGGATGTTGCTCTGTCATATTTTTGAAGAATATCTTGATCCTCACCCTGTAAGTTAAAATTTGCTAACTACTAACCAAGTTTAAAATATATAAAGATTTACTTGCAAATTATGAATCCACTATGGTATGTTTTTGAAGTCTATATTATACTCCCTCCGTTCGGTATTGTGTGTCATGTTGCGCTTTTCGAAAGTCAATTTGACTAATTTTCAAAGTATAAATCACATTAATTTGATATTTTAAACAAAAAAAACTAGATATTCTAAAACTATATGAAAAGTACTATAAATTACAATTTTTTGCATATTAATATGATGAAAAAATACATCTTAAAATGTTAGTCAAAGTTTTTATAATTTGACACTAAAAATAGAAACCATGACAAATAATACCGGACAGAGAAAGCACTAAATCATCTATATTATATAATCATTAAGCACAAACTACAATAGAAAGTATGACAAACAAAATAAAGCACGAAGTACCATAGGAAGATTACTTAAAAAACAACTTCAATAAATGGTTGGAGTTTGACTTTCGAGTTTGTGGTGATAGACTAATTAATTGTAATGGGAGAGCAAATAGTCGTCTGTGTAGGACCTTTCAAAATGAACAAATGCAAGTGGACAAGGAAACATTTACATGTAACTTATTACTCAAATATACTATAAAAAAACACATTTTAAAGAAATATTGTATTCTTTTACATCATAGACTAACATGTATACATATTTAATATAAAGTAACTATTATAAATAGTATCACAACTACCTTAATTTATATTTCAACTCTATAAATATAAGTATATTAAAATATATTCCCTCCGTTTAAAAAAGAATGACCCTATTTCTTTTTTAGTTTGTTTAAAAAAGAATGACCTCTTTCCATTTTTGACAACATTTTAACTTTACCTTTCCACGTGGCATGTTTAAGACCACAAGATTAAAGGGTATTTTGGTACATTTGATATAACTTTAAATTAGAACAACAAGATTAAAAAAATTTCTCTCTTTTCTTAAACTCCGTTCCAAGTCAAACTACGTCAATCTTTTTTAAACGAAGGGAGTAATATTTATTATTTTTAGAAACTTGCATTAAAATATAATTAGTAGGAATATACGTGCAATGCACGTAACCAAGACTAGTAAAATTATAATCGAGATCAGTTATGTAGAAAATCGTTGGTCCGTGGGTTTTCATCCTACTGTGGTCATCCATGCTAAAAACCTTGAGATTTAGCTTCTCAAAAGCTGCAATGTCAGCTAAAGAAATGAGAGTGTCGCAACAATATTGATGGAGAAAGCTTGTAAGAATTGACAGACTTATGTGGAAATTGTTAAAGCTTTCTACTATTCTATTTGATATGCTCTAGTAAACTCATCACAGCAATGGTGAAGATGAAACAGAGGAAGCCAATCGAGCTGTGAAAACTGTATTTTGGGAGGATGATGTATCATTCAAGAATTATATACGTGAGATTCTAGAAGAATCAAATAGAAAAAATATCTGATATTAACACTACTACATTCTAGAGTTTACCTTATTGAGTTTGATTGTTATAGCATACAAATCGGAGCCTAATCTTTTTAATTGTTAAAAGAGCATCTTCCATGCTAATTCTTGCATCAGGTGTCAATAATGTGCAGCTCAAAAGCTAGTTCCATGATTGATAACAGACATTGCATCTTTGCATCGATTTGTTTATTCCCTGACTCTATCAAATTAGAATCCACCACCTTATGAATTCCAGTTGGGAAGGAATTACTAACCCAAAGTTGTATGCTCAAGTCGCCAGTACATATTTCATCAGTTGGTCTCATTCTTGTAAAAGTCTCCATCATCAAGATACCAAAGCTGTAAACATCGCAGCTCGTGGATACTATTCCATCTTGTCCATACTCTGGAATCATGGTAAATAGTTGTAAAAAAAGATTCCTAGACCCTAGTTATCATTGAATATGCTAACTAAGAGTACTAGTTCATATTTACAGCCAATAATTAATTGGTTATATATTCTCTAAGGATATGAGAGAACTTTGAAAAGATCAAATACCTGGAGCAATATATCCAATAATTGCAATTGTCCTTGTTTGAACAAAAGCTTCCCCTTCACCTAACAATTTTGAAATGCGACATGACCAACCATTTCTTGACCTAGCAAGACATTGCTTGGCTTCAAGTCACAATGCACCACAGGCGTTGAATAGCCGCTGTGGAGATAGTCCATTGCAGATGCAATATCTATCATTATATCCAGTCTCTACAATAAGTTCAAGAACAAGTTGTGAGAGTATAACTATTTATCAAGTGTCCCATTGGGCATGTATTCCAACACTAAAGCCTTGAAATCAAGATTGGAGCAGCTTGTATGACTTTGGTCAGATTGTTGTGTTGAAGGTTGCGAAGTATCACACATTCTGTGTCAAAACTTTTGAATGCACCCTCCAACTGTACATTGAATACCTTAGCTGCAAAAATGGTACCATCCTTAAATATTCCTTTGTAGACCATGCTGAAACTCCCATTACCAAGCAAGTTGCTTTCGTTGAATCCTTCTGTTGCATGTTCAAGTTCATAATAGGAAATTCTTTCATGTCCTTTTGCTGGAGGCACATCTGCTTGACCTTTATTCTTTTTTGTCTTTTGAAATCTTACAAATATGTATGTGAGGGCTAATACAACAAATAACAGACCCACTCCCAAAATGATGCACAAAATCAAGATTGTCTTTTTCCTCTTTGAAGATTGGATGAAACATGGTGACACATTAAGCTTAGAATCACCAAAGAGTGCATCATCGGATAAGAAAAATTGACCTGTGGTATTTGCAAAAGGACCACCAGTGGGAATCTCTCCGCTAAGTTTATTGAATGAGAAGTTCAAGTATTTGAGATACACAAGAGCTTCTAATGACTTTGGAATTTTACCACCAATATTGTTGTAGCACAAATCCAAGAATTCCAATGCCAACAGTTTGTCAAATGAATCTTGAATAGGCCCATCTAGTCTATTATGTGCCAGAGAGAGATTAATCAATTTATCTAGACCTCCTAGAGTTCTAGGAATCTTATTTTTGACATATCAATGAGTGTTGCAGCCTTTAAATTTCCAATCTCAAGGGGTATTTTTCCACTTAATAAATTGGATGAAATATTGAATTCTAAGAGATCGCGAAGGCCTCCCAAACTTTCAGGTAATATTGAATTCAGCATGTTGTAACCTAGATAAAGATACCTCAAACTGGTAACGTTTCCTAAGCATGGTGGCACGGAATCTGAAAATTGATTTCTTGACAAGTATAATGCACCTAGATTCTTCAAATTGCAGATAGCATCAGGTATGGTTCCTTCTATTTTGTTGCTTTGTAGGTAAAATTCTTGAAGGTTCAACATTCCTTGGATAGTATTTGGAACATGTCCAGTCAACTCATTGTATTGCAGACTCATATATATCAATCCAGTAAGATTACCAATTTCTTTTGGAATGACGCCCTTCAGTTTACAAGCTGGTGCTCTAAAAAATTTCAATGAGTTGGAGAAATTACCTACTGAGGTAGGAAAAATACTATCCAATTGATTACCACCAAACGCGAGTACTCTTAGATTCCTACAGTTTGTCAATGATGTAAGGGAGCTGATCATTATAGGAAATTTTTTCATGCCTTTTTACCAGAGAACACATCTTCTTGACTTGCATTTTCTAAATCTAATTTCAATAAGGATAACTGGCTTGCAGCTTCCCCTGATAGTGTTTATCCCTTTTCGCAATCTAATGGGATATTCAATTCAGGACGAAGAATATTAGCACAATTATTTGTCATCCTCAAGTAATAAAGTTCTGTTTTTCTTTTTTAAATTTCCACGGCTTGGTAGTAGTCATTGTAGATGATGGGAACGATTCTCAAATTATGTAAATACAAAAAGAAAATCTTGTGTTGAGCTTTTTAAATCTCATTTTCAACTTCCATATATCGAGAAACGAGTAGCTTCCCACAACCAAGATAAAAGACACTTTTTGAGTTGAATTACATAAGAGAGCAGACTGGTAAGTAAAATAACATACAAGAGCAGGTTGGTAACGATTCCACCTAGTGCCGACTACTAACAAGCTGGACCTTCATCTTTTTGAGTGTTGAAAGAGCCTCTTTCATGCTAATTCTTGCATCAGGTCTCACTATAGTGCAGTTCAAAGCTAATTCCATGATAGATAACAAACATTGCATCTTGCCATCGATTTGTTCATCTCCTGGCAGTACCAAATTAGAATCCACCACCTTGTGAATTTCACCCGGAAAGGAATCACTAATCCAACGTTGTATGCTCAAGTCTCCAGTGAATATTTCATCACTTGGTCTTGTTCGTGTGAACGTCTCCATCATCAGGATACCAAAACTATAAACATCACAACTCGTGGATACTATACCATCTTGTCCATACTCTGCAATCATGGTAAAAAATGATCATATATCAACTTATACCAAGGGGAAGGAATTTTTTTGAGTACTTATATATATGATATGAGAAAGCTTTTAAAAGTTTTGATATACCTGGAGCAATATATCCAATAGTTGCAATTGTCCTTGTTTGGACAAAAGCCTCCCCTTCTCCTAACATTTTTGCAATGCCAAAATCACTTACATGACCAACCATTTCTTCATCAAGCAAAACATTTCTTGGCTTCAAGTCACAATGCACCACAGGCGTTGAATATCCATTGTGGAGATAGTCCAGTGCAGATGCAACATCTATCATTATATCCAGTCTCTGGAATAAGTTCAAGAACAAGTTGTGAGAGTATAACCATTTATCAAGTGTCCCGTTGGGCATGTATTCCAACACTAGGGCCTTGAAATCAAGATTGGAGCAGCTGGTGATGACTTTGGTCAGATTTTTGTGGCGAAGGTTGCGGAGTATCTCACATTCCGTGTCAAAACTTTTGAATGCACCCTCCAATTGCACATTGAATACCTTTGCTGCCAAAAGAGTACCATCCTTAAGTATCCCTTTATAAACCCTGCTGAAACTCCCATTACCAAGTAAGTTGGCTTCGTTGAATCCTTCAGTTGCCTGTTCAAGTTCATAATAGGAAATTCTCTCATGCTCTTTTACGAGAGACGCATCTTTTTGACTTGCATTCTTCTTTGTGTTTCTCAATCTTAACACGACAAATCCAACAGCCAACGAGAAGAGTGATCCAATCCCTAATAGAATATATAGACTTGTAAGCACTTTTTTTCTTCTCGACTTCTTTGTAGATTTGGTTAGGCATGGGTTTACGTTAAATCGGAGGTCACCACAAAGTGCATCATTGGACAAGAAAGATTGACTGGTGACGTTTTCAAAGGGACCACCACTGGGAATTTCTCCACTGAATTTATTGAATGAGAAATTCATGTGTTTGATATAAACAAGAGCTTCTAACGACTTTGGAATTTCACCACTAAGATTGTTATACGACAAATCCAAGTACTCCAAGGACAACATTTTGCCAAATGATTCAGGAATAGGCCCCTCCAATCTATTATGATCTAGAGAAAGATTAATCAATTTATCTAGACTCCCTAGAGTGCTAGGAATCTTACCAGAAAAATCATTTTTTGACAGATCAATGAGTGTTGCAGTCTTTAAGTTTCCCAACTCCAGAGGAATATGACCACTTAATGAATTGGATGATACATTGACTTCTATGAGGTCTTGAAGGTTCCCCAAGTTTGCAGGTAATCTATAATTCAGCATGTTGTAAGCTAGATTAAGTTTCCTCAAACTAGTTACATTCCCTAAGCATGAGGGCACTAAACTAGAAAAATGATTTCCTGACAAGTCTAATGCACCAAGATTCTTTAAACTGCATATAACATTTGGTATGGTACCTTTAATCTCGTTGTTTTGTAGATAAAATTCTTGGAGGTTCAACATGTCTTGGACAGTATTTGGAATATGTCCAGTCAAATTATTGTTATACAGACTCATATGTATCACTCCAGTAAGATTACCAATTTCTCGAGGAATGACGCCCTTTAGCTTACAGTCATTTCCTCGAAAAATTTGCAACGAGTTTGAAAAATTACCAACAGACGCTGATAAAGCCCCATCCAATGCATTCTCACTAAGCAGGAGTACTCTTAGTTTCCTACAGTTTGTTAATGATGTAAGGAAACTCAATGATGAATCGCTGATAAAATTATTCCTCTCCAAGTTAAGAATCTGAAGGTATTCTGAGTTACCAAGTGATTTAGGAATGGAACCTGTGAAACTGTTGCTGGAGAGTTCTAACATTCTGAGTCTTGAAGAGTTTGTGATTGAATCAGAGATAAAACCACTCAGATTATTTCCTCCACAAAAAAATAATTCAATGTTGGGCATTCCACGACCTAAATCTGAAGGTAGAGTACCTGAAAGCTTGTTTTGTCCAAAATCTATAATCTGCAGTGCTGATATGTTGAAAATGCCGTCAGGGACAGAGCCAGTTAGCTCATTCAGTGATAATACCAATACTTGAAGTTTCTTAAGATTACCGAGCTCCATTGGTATCTCCCCTGTCAATTTTGGGGAAATATATCATGAGTACCAATTTTTGGCAAAAAAGAGAAAAGGAAGGAAATATCATACTACCTTTCAAATGCAGAGCTGCAATATATAACAATGTAAGAGTTGTTAAGTTGCCTAGCTCTCTTGGTACAGTTCCAGAAATCTCATTGAGTGACAATTCCAATATTTGAAGCTTTTTGCATTTCTCCAGGTTTGGTGGAATAACTCCATCCAGGGAGTTGCTAGCGCAGTAAAGCCTTTCCAAGTTTGGAAGATGGTCACATATAGTTTTTGGAAGCTTTCCAGTAAGATTGTTTTCCGTAAGAGCAATTACTTGCATAGTAGTAATGTTAAAGATTGATGTTGGTATAGAGCCTGTAAGTCCATTATATTGCAGGTCTAGGACAGTCATGTAACGAAGATCACCAAGTTCCCGAGGGATCTCTCCTTGAAGAAAATTTCTATTTATTCTCAACACTTGCAGCTTTGTTAAATTGGAAAAGGAAGATGGAATTTTACCAGAAAATTGGTTGCTCGATAGGTACAGAAAGCGTAGGTTTGGTAACAAACTTAAAAATGATGGAATGGCACCGGTGAAGTTATTGCTTGTGACATTAATCGATTTCAATCTATGCAAATGAGCCAACTCTAGTGGCAAATCTCCATGGAAAGTGTTGTCACTGATGTCAAGGGAAGAAAGAAATGAAAGGTTTCCAATGTGCGGAGGAATGGTACCATGAAGTTGCATGCTAGAAATGTCTAAAGCAGTGACTCGATCGTGACGGGAGCTGCAGGTGATTCCGATCCAGCTGCAAACCGGGACGGAAGAAGACCAGTTTCTTGGTAAGATGTTGTTAGGATCAGAAGAAATGTGTGATTTAAGCGCGAGAAGAGCAACTTGATCAGTGCTAATATTAGCAAGTAAAGTATTGTCATGTAGCAGAAGAATGAAGATTGCAAGAAAAATGCAACTTCTGTCCATAATTAAGCCAACAAGGTTTCTCAGAATAGATAATATAATGCAAATGAATGATGTATTTATTTAATCATTGAATCAAATTGTTTTTTGGTTCAAATTCAAGTCACAAAAGTTGTATTAGTAAAAGTCGTATATATTTTTTATCCATGTTAACCCCTTATGCAACGAACAGCTATCATTTACTTAAAACGAAAAGGATCAAATATGCCCCTAAACTATTCAAAAAGCCTTTGTTTAAATACAGTAACCTTAAATTCAACAATTTTAATATTTGTAAATTTTTATTTTTTCGAAAAATCTCGAAAATGAATAATTTATTAACAAAAAATATGAAAAAAAATATAAATTTTACGTAAAAAATTCACAAATAAATATAGTAACCTTAAATTCAACTATTCAATAAAATTGTTTAATTTTTTTTTTTTTGATAAATCTCGAAAATGAGTAATTAATTAATAAAAAATAGAAAAGTATGAAAGAAACCTTCTGTATGATCAAGTATAGGAAAAATTGATACAATGCAATTAATTGAATCAATGAGGGTGAGGGCCTCCAAGTCTTCTTTTTTAATGTTCATAATTTAATCCGTTTTATTGTCTATCCGTTAATTAATTTGTGGACATTCAAGTTCAATAATAACTTATTAGCCATTGAATAAAACTCAAGTCTCATACAAAGCATATATATGTATGATATAATCTAAAAATTAAAACGAAAATAGTGAATAATAAGAATAATAATATTAATAACTCAAATAATATCGAAAAGCTTATTGTTATTTGAACAAGAAGTTAAAGGAAGAAAAAAATAACATTTAAATAGACTCAAATGCTTTCAAGAGTCTTCCATTATAAAAAGGAAAGTGGAAAGAAAACAATAATTTCCCCTTTTCTGCAAAAAGCAAAGCAATCAGTAAAGCAAAAATATTCACTTTCCAATATATTACATTTATCTTGTTGTTGAGACTAAGACCAAAGGCACAAAGCAAGGTCAAGGTAGATAATCAAAGAATGCTTTACAATATCATCTTAAAATTGTGTGACTTTATAATGGTTATTTGCCACTGGGCTTAACCTTTATTATTTAGAATTTACTCGTCCAAATAAGACAATTTTGTGTTGGTTATAAATATTTTACTTTAATTTTTTTAAAAGAAATTTCACTAATTTCACCATACCGATTACTGATATTAGAGTGTGAATATATATAATCTAAATTCTTCCCTTCCAAGTATATGAGATATTTACCCCACGGCTAAGATGAGATCACGACTAATAAGGTGGAGAAGAAGATATTAGATGTCACGAAAAAAAACTAATTTATATGGTGATAATTTGTATCTTTAATCTTAATATTTAACGTGATATTAATTTATTTAGCTTTGTCACAGCATGGTGTTTCACTAACCATTGAGTGATAGTTTAGATATGAAATTAACTCACGTACACTTTCAATAGTTCAGGTATAAAACTAAAAAACTGAGATAGTTTAGACGTATTTTAGACCATTAACTCTAAATAATAGAAATGTTTTTTTTATATTTTTTAAAATGAGAAACATTAACATTAACCAAATAATATAATAATCGAAATACATAAAAAAAAAACGTTCTCATTAGAGGGCAATTGCTTCCTTTTGTAAGTATGCTCAAGTCTGGAATTGCAGTAGTTTTAAGACTTCATACTACGTCAAAAATTATCTTTAGCGGTAAATAATTAATGACAATAGTTCAAATGCTGCTAAATATGTATTTTTAGCGCCATTAGTACTCTTTGTATATGTCTCTAACACCTTTAGCAGTATTGAATCTAATGACACTTAACTAATACCGATAAAGATTCAGCACTCTTTGTTAATGTAAGTCTTCTCTACTTGCCACTGATCCCCACACTCAAAATTTCTTCAAATATCATATTATTAGTGTTGATTGATACTAAATGATGGAAAACAAAAGGTTTGGCAATATCTAACAACTATTTAATATTTAATTAGATTTCATTAAGTTTCATAACTATTTATTAATCTTTAAATAGCCTATATTCATCCGAAATAGGAAATGTTTTGCATGTTATTGACCCATACCATTCTTATTATTAGTTTAAACTAAGGGTTTATTTGGTAAGAAGGAAAATATTCTCATAGAAAATGTTTTTCATGAAAAATAAGTAGATTTTTTTACTTATTTTCTCATGTTTGGTTGGTGAGTAAAAAAAATTTTCCAAAAAATATTATTTAGTGTTTGATTTACGAATGAAAAATATTTTTGAGAAAATATCTTTATTTTATTAGAGAGGAGAAAATAATTATTGAAATGAAAATGAAAATAATTTCTAAAAAATAAACTTTAATTAATTTTTTTGAGGGGGTGGGGTAGTGGGGTTTGGGGTTGGAAATATTTTTAAAAGTAAACTTTTAATATATATATTCTTTTTTTAGGGGGGGTTCAAGGATAGGGGCAGGGTGGGATGAAAATAAAATTTTGAAATTGGATATAACTTTAAAAAATAAACTTCAATTTTTTTAATGAGGGGGGGGGGGGGGGGTTCTAGGTGAGTGGTGTAAAAAAATATAATTGAAGTTGAAAAATATTCAATTTTTTTTTGTAATTTTGAAGTTGGAGAAAAGTTTTGGAAAATGTTTTCCTTAATTTTTGAAGGGAAGTCATTTTCCTTAAATTTGAGAAAAATAAGTTCATTTGCAAAATATTTTACCCAACCAAATATGAGAAAATTGAAAAACATATGTTTTCCTTCATACCAAACACACCTTAAATGCATGCTTGAAACCAATATGTTAAAGAAAAGATTGATCTTGCAATAAAATGGTTTTATTCAAAAGTTCATATATTGACCACATTCATCTTCAAAAGTCTTTATTATGTACTAGTCTTGAAAACATGTGTTGCACGTTTGTCTCCTAATTGACATTAAAAAAGTTAATTTATATAATCATAGTGGATCCTATATAAATTCATTACTAAGTTCAAAGCTAAGTCCTTTTGTATGTAAGTTTGACATAAGAATATAACTCTTGACAAAACATAATATGAAAATCTTGTGCCAGATGTTGGAGGTTTGGTATTTGCAATACTTAACGTCAGTTTCAATAATCCAAAAAGAAATTGGCTATAAAAAAATGCATATAAAGAAAAATATTATAAAATGTCTCGGTGGTGTAATATCAAATTTATAGAAAAAATTATAATTGCTCAAGCAGAAAAGAAAAAAAAAAGTAAACAAAGACATGTCATTCACAATAAAAGACACCATATTAAAATATATAGACAAAAATATTGTCATAGACAAAATGTTTCATATGTATAAAAAACTGAAATCATAAAAAAATAAAAACATGAATATGTTAGAAATATAAATATACAATATTTCTTGAACTATATGTAAAGGATTTGTATATAAAGAAATAAATATGAATTCTAACACAGTAAAATTATATGTAATACTTAGTCATCTTTTTAACTTTACATTATTGTATATTTTATTTTTACTTTTCGACTAATTTTTGTATTTCTCTGTTATAGTTAATTACATGATTTTTCTTAACATTTGAGATTACATATAAAAAGGAAAAAGTACAAATATGTTGTTTTAAAAAGATAAATGATTATCAAATAACGGAAAATACATAACTATTAATGTTTGTCAAACACATACTCTTTTACGAGTCTAGTTGTGAAAATCTTCTATGGGATTTAACATGCTTATCCTCAAAATAATTAATTATAAATATAAATTGGGATTACCTTTATTATATTTATATCCTAAAGATAGAAGAAAGAAAGAATACAAAACAATAGTAATCAATTACGAAGTTGTATTTAAAAACTCAAAAAGATGGAAATATGAAAAATAAAAATTCACTTACAACTTCATATTGAAGAATATTCATCTTGTAACTATGATGATTTGTAAATAAAATAATGCTTGTATTTTATTTCAAAAGAATTTAAATTCTTAAGATAAAATATTTAGAAGTGTATTGAGAAATTTACTTGGGCAAATGGCCATTAGTTTCTTGAAAACCATTTGATAATTGTCAAATGAAAAATTTTGGCCAACAATTTCTTGAAAAACCATTTGACAAGCTTGCATATTGGCCTATAAATAGGCATTATCTCTCACTTTGCAAGACACAACTAATATATATACATCTATATTTTGTTGTACTCTCACTCTCTCTCGTTCTCTCCTCTACTCTTTCTCATTTCTAAGTCAATTCATGGTTTCTTTTAATTCTCTCATAACTTGCTGATATTAATTAATTTGTTGATTCCTATATCCTCTATTTAAGATAGGGAAGTGCTTGTTTAATCCTGTAGAAACATTTAATACCGCTGAAATAGTTTCTTAGGACTATGCCAGCACGACTCAAGTATTAATTTACGGTTTAACATTTAAATAACTTCCTAGTAATTTTCATCTTATTTTCAGGACTACTAATTTGCTAAATAATAAAGTTATTTGTTATTATTATTGTGAAATTTTTAATATTTTCCCAACAATCTAAGAAACTATGACAGATAATTCCACTCTTGAAATTATTTCTGATTCTGCAAATGGTGGTACTAATCCTTCTACCCCAGCTTCAGTAATATTACCTTATGCCAATTCTTTTCCAGATGTGTCAAATATTAAAATCTTTGCTAATAAAATTTTTAAAAGATGGCAAGAGCGTATTTTCTCTTTGCTTGATGTTCATGGAGTTGCACATGCTTTGATACATCCACAACCAAGTGCAGAAGCTAATAACAAAATTCTGGAATCATGAAAATACACCAATAAGGTATGTCGTCATACTATATTGCAAACTATTTCGAACGAATTGTTTGATGTTTATTGTAGTTGCAATTATTTGGGAAGTCTTAATTAAGAAATTCACCGCTGAGGATGCTACCAAACAAAAATTTGTAGTCGTAAGATATTATCACTGGAAGATGAGTGACGTGAAAGAAATGAAAATTCAAATTAATGAATATCAAAAATTGCTTGAAGACTTGAAGGCTGAAGGAATATCTCTACCGGAAAATTTTTCTGATGGAGTGTTAGTCGAAAAATTACCTGAGACGTGGAATGATTATAAAAATAACCTAAAACATAAGCAAACAAACTTTACTGTTGAACAAATAATGACTCACATTATAATTGAAGATACAAAGAAAAAGGAGTCATTTAAATCTAAACAACTAGCTCTCAAGGCAAATTTAGTGCAAGGTCAACGCAACAAAAATAATAGGTATGTCAATAAGTCTCAAGATTACAGGCTTAATAACCCCAATTTTAAGAAAAAGAAAAGTTGTTGTTTCACCTGTGGAAAACCAGATCATCATGCAGCTTAGTGTAGAAGAAGAGTTAGAAATGACAATAAAAAAGGTTATCCTTCCAAAGCTAATTTAGATGAAGGGGATGAAATTATTGCGGCTGTCATTTCTCAGGTGAATCTTGTGGCACATGTAAAAGAATGGGCAGTAGACTCTGGGGCTACTCGGCATATCTGTGCAAATCGAGAAGCATATGCCTCCTATATACCAATAGGCGATGATAGTGAAGTAGTCTACCTTGGAGACTCAAGAACTGCTAAAGTCTTGGGAAAGGGTAAAGTGCTTCTGAAGCTCAATTCGGGAAAAAATTTAGCCCTTATGAATGTGCTACATGTTCCAACAATACGAGCAAATCTGGTTTCTGTAGCATTACTAAATAAAGCTGAAATCAAAGTGATATTTGACTCTGAATAGATTGTATTAACAAAAAATAATGTGTTTGTGAAAAAAGGCTATTGTAATCAGGGACTATTTGTACTTAATGTTTTTAATAGCAATGCATCTTCTTCTGCTTACATAGTTGAATCTATTTTCTTGTGGCATGCTAGATTAGGACATGTTAATGTCTCATATATTAAGAACATGGAGTCTCTTGGTTTAATACCTAATTTAGATTCGAATAATTTCGATAAATGTGAAATATGTGTTGAAGCTAAAATTACTAAAAAGTCATGTTTTTCATTATATAGAGAAACTGAATTATTATCACTAATTCACACTGTATTGGGAGATTTGAAACAAACTATGACTAGAGATGGTAAAAGATATTATGTGACTTTTATTGACGATTTTTCTAGATTTACTAAATTGTATTCGCTCAGAAATAAAGATGATGCATTTAATGCTTTTATTGCTTATAAGTCTAAGGTAGAAAATCATCTTGGTAAGAAAATTAAGAAAATTAGATCTGATAGAGGTGGAGAATATATATCTTTAAATGTTTTATGTGAAAAAGAAGGAATCATTCATGAAGTAACCCCGTCATATTCACCTGAGTCTAATGGAGTAGCTGAAAGGAAAAATAGAACTCTAAAAGAAATGATTAATTCCATGTTAATTAGTTCTAATGCTTCTGATAATTTGTGGGGTGAGGCTATATTATCTGCATGTCATTTACAAAATAAAATTTCTTATAAAAGAACTGGTAGAACCCCTTATGAATTATGGAAAGGTTATATAAACCTAATTTGAAATATTTAAAAGTGTGGGCGTGTCTTGCTAAAGTTCTTTTGCCTGAACCTAAAACGAGAAAAATAGGTTCTAAAACAGCAGATTGTATGCTTATTGGATATGCTGAACATAGTACTGCATATAGATTTCTTGTGTTAAAAAGTGATGTGCTTGATTGCAATATTATTATTGAAACTAAGAATGCTGAATTTTTTGAACATATTTTTCCACTGTGTGATAAAACTTCTCATGCACCTGTTGAAAGAAATAATGATAATTCCTCTAATATTGAGGAACTGCGAAGGAGCAAAAGGCCAAGAAAAGAGTATTATTTTTATGAAAATGATTTCCAAACTTTTCTTGTTGATAATGAACCATTAAATTATTTTGAAGCTATATCTTCTTCTGATGCTAAATTTTGGAAAGAGGCAATAAAACTGAAAATTAATTCAATTAAGAAAAATAATACATGGATTTTGACTGACTTACCTCCTGGTGCAAAACCTATTGGTTGTAAATGGATTTTCAAAAGGAAACTTAATCTTGATGGATCTATAGATAAATATAAAGCTCGGTTAGTAGCAAAAAGTTTTTCTCAAAAACAAAATATCGATTACTTTGATACATTTGTACCAGTGACAAGAATTTCTTCTGTTCGAATTTTAATTGCCTTAGCATCAATTCTCAAAATTTTTATTCACCAAATGAATGTAAAAACAACTTTTTTAAATGGTGATTTAGAAGAAGAAATTTATATGGTTCAACCTGAGGGATATATTATTCCTGGACAAAAAAATAAAGTCTGTAAATTAATTAAATCTCTTTATGGCCTAAAATAAGCTCCTAAATAGTGGTATGAAAAATTAAATCAAGTCTTATTGAAAGACAATTTTACCTCTGCTGAAGTGGACAAATGTGTTTATACCAAAATTGTAGACACTGACTATGTGCTAATTTGTTTATATGTTGATGACATGCTTATATTTGGTACAAATTTAAATATTGTGAATAGTACTAAATTACTTTTGTCTACTAATTTTGATATGAAAGATATGGGTGAAGTAAATATGATTTTGGGAGTTAAAGTAATAAGGAGTGAAGATGGTATAATCTTGTCACAAGAACATTATGTGGAAAGACTTCTTAAAAAGTTTGAATATTTTGAGGTGACACATGTAGCCACTCCTTATGATGCTAACTCTAAATTGAAAAATAATTATGGTGGCCCAGTTGCTCAGTCTAAATATGCTCAAATTATTGGAAGTCTATTGCATTTGATGAATTTTACTAGGCCCGATATTGCTTATGTTGTTTGTAGATTGAGTAGATATACTCATAATCCCAATAATGAGCATTGATTTGTGTTAAATAGACTGATGAAATATTTGAGGGAAACCATGAATTATGGTATCATGTATAGTGGATTTTCTTCTACTTTGGAAGGGTATTGTGATGCTACCTAGATCTCTGATTCAGATGAAACAAAATCCACTAGTGGATATGTGTTTACCTTAGGTGGTGATGCAGTATCCTGGAAATCAGCTAAGCAGACGATCATTGCTAGATCGACAATGGAGTCAGAGTTTGTAGCTCTGGAGCTGGTTGGTTCTGAGGCTGAGTGGCTAAGAAATTTCTTAGCGGATATCCCTTTGATAAATGATGAATTGCCTCGGTGTTTATACACTGTGATTGTCAAGCCGCAATTGCTATTACTAAGAATAAATCTTATAATTGTAAGAGCAGACACATGAAATTGAGGCATGATGTCGTTAAGCAACTGCTGAAAGATGGAGTAATTACAATTGATTAGGTGAAGTCAGAATTGAATTCGGACGATTCCCTGACGAAACCCGTGGGAAGAAAATTAATTCTTCAGACCTCAATAGAAATGGGTTTAAGGTCAATTGGTAGTCAATAGAGATGGGAACCCAACCTATGTGATTGGAGATCCCATGAAGTAGGTTCATATGGGTAATAACAAGTCGATATTGGCTCTGCGCACTAACTGAGAGTGTTTGAAACTGCAACTAAAATTGAGGGTTGAGTTATTAACTCTTAATAAATTCATAGTCCTTAATTAAGGAAGGTGTATGTAAAGCAGTGTATACTTGATGAATTCACCTATATGAGAGTTAGAGTGTGGCCGCTCTTATGAGACTTTGGCCTAGTTTCTAGAGCTCTCATGAATACCAGGCACGCGCATGGCCTATTGGTGCAAAACCGCGTTGAACAGCAAAATTACTGTGGTCAAAATGTGATGGATAAAGTTTCTGATTACAATTAGAATTATTTGCTTCATAGAAATATTATATTTCACCAGTAATTCTGTAAATTAAATTTTATCTATCTAAGTTTGGTTCATAATCTGAAAGACACCAAACCTATTACATGTTGTCCTGAAAATCCAGCAAGTTATATTTTAAACTCTTTTGAAATAAGTGGGGGATTGTAAGTAAAAAATTATTATATTTTATTTCAAAAGAATTAAAATTTATAAGATAAAATATTTAAAAGTGTATTGAGAAATTTTACTTGGGCAAATGGCCATTAGTTTCTTGAAAATCATTTGATAATTGTCAAATGGAAAATTTTGGCCAACAATTTCTTGAAAAACCATTTGACACTTGTCAAATGGAGAGCTTGCATATTGGCCTATAAATAGGCATTATCTCTCACTTTGCAGGACACAACTAATATATATACATCTATATTTTGTTGTAGTACTCTCACCCTCTCGCGTTCTCGCCTTTACTCTTTCTCATTTCTATGTCAATTCATATTAATTAATTTGTTGATTTCTGTGTCCTCTATTTAAGATAGGGAAGTGCTTGTTTAATCATGGGAAAACATTTCATACCGTTGAAATAGTTTCTTAGGACTGTGCCCAGCACGACTCAAGTATTAATTTACAGTTTAACATTTAAATAACTTTCTAGTAATTTTCATCTTATTTTCAGGACTACTAATTTGCTAATAATAAAGTTATTTATTATTATTATTGTAAAATTTTTAATATTTCCCCAACATGATTTACATATTTCTCAACAAAAAAGATGGATATATGCATGAAATTTTAAACAATACTAATAAATAAATCAGTAAGAAATCTTATAATTATGAATTAGTAATGAAAATTTTACAACTGATGTAGACTAACCTAATGTAGAATGCAAGATGATCACAAATTTGAATGAAAGAAGGGAATATAAATAATGTTGTGTGAGTGTCTTTGATAGACTCTTCATTACCCCCACTTATCTTACAAATTAAAATTGAAGATTATTCGACTCTTCATTACCCACATTTAATTAGTACATGAATATATGATTGCATTAAGATCTTGTTTGATGAATGAATTTAAATATAACTATTACTTAATATCTAATTAATTAAATAGATATTAATATTTAATTTATTTTAGGGATAAGATAAGGGCAAAATGGTAATCCAATTTTGAGGTTAGGAGCTTCCCATTTATAATAATATAGCCTTTGAAAACGTGCGTTGCACATTTATCCCCTATTATTTTCATAAAATTTCTACATGCCTAATTTTATATCATCAAACTCATGTTTCCAAAGATTGTTGATCTTATAAAATTTGACATGCCTAATTTTATGTATTATTCTACTAAATATGTGTTCAGTCAAACACAACAATATCATCTAAACATTTTTAGTTATTACGTACTATTCTATTTTTAGTTGTCATATTGTACTTTTTATAAGTTAATTTGACTTATTTTTAAATTTAATTTAGATTACACTTTTTGATATTTTGAAATAATAATTTAGATATTCAAAAACTTTACGAAAACTACTATAAATTGCAATATTTTTCATATCAATATGATGAAAAAATACATCTGAAAATATTATTTAAAGTTTATATCATTTGACTGTTAAAAAGAAAATAGTGACAGCTACAAAAGAACGGAGGGAGTAGTTCAAGAAATAGGAAATGTTGAACTATGTAAAACTATTTAAGATAATATAGCATCTAACATAATCGGAGTTACTCACATAGAATTAACGTTGATACTTCTACTATTAAAAAAATTATTAAAACACCTAAATAGGACTAACTTGCTTTTTACCAACCAAAAAAGACACAAGTATATAAATATAAGTATCTTTCATGATGGAAACCACCTAAGTATTTTCATAATGTGCACTACCCCCACTTCTCACTCTTACAACACACGAACAACCTTTCCTCTCAAACATTACCAACCCTTGAACCCTTGGCTCATTGCGGTTCATTCGACAACAAGATACATAACAAATTAAATCAGCATGGTAGGACAAACAGATATGGGTCTTCATACCCTTTTTACCGTTCAGGAGCAATACAATGTCAATGCCATTACGAACAACGTACAATTTCACATTCTCAAGATATACAATTATGTCAAGTCAATGGTCCTTTCATGGAACTCAAACCCAAATTGTTAGCATACCAAAATGTGGTATCCGATCAGATGCATGTTTATACCGGAACGTGGCAACCAATCCATATATTTATGTCAGAATGTGTCAACCGATCCATATATTTATGCCAAAACGTGGCAATCAGGTCGAAGTTAGCCTGTCGAAACGCAACACCAGTTTCATTTAATAAGCCACAATCACAATCATAATGACAATGTTCACAATCATGCAATCAAGTCATGATTTATGGCATTCATCATTCATCTATCCTCATTTACAATTAGTATGATCAATAATGCAGCATTCGCATACATATATGTATTATAATGAATCAAGAACAAACATACATCACGCTAATTATGAATTCACAAACATCACAATGAAACATTCACCAGCACACATTACCACCACTAGGGGTGTTCGTGATTCGATTTGGATCGATTATTGATTAAAACCAAAATCAAACCAATTTAGTCGATTTTTTAAATTTCTAAAACCAAATCAAACCAAACCAAACGAAAAAAATAACCATTGGTTTGGTTATTGTCGGTTTGGTTCAATTTTTATGGTCTATTCGATTTGAAAATAATAATTTTTGTGAGTATATACGTATTTCGATAGACACAAACACCAATTACATGAACAATCTACAGAAAAGCTAATGTCGGTTCAGTCAAGCAATTCAGCAATATTAGAGTGTATGACTATTTTATATGAAGTAAAGTAGTATGTAAAGACTAAAATGGATTTTGATGGACTTGAATTTGAGATTGTTATACTTGGGCTAAAGTGTTGGGCTTGAGAAAATGATAAATTTAAAGACTTAAGTTAATTAAAATTTAACAAAATATTTTTAATTTATTTATGAATAATATATAAATAATTATAAAATTTATATATCTAATTTATCGGTTCGATTTGGTTATTTTTGTTGTTATTTTTTACTAAAACCAAAAATCAAATCAAATAGTATCGATTTTCAAAATTTAAAAACCAAAACTAACCAAAAATCGATTTGGTTCGGATTGCGGTTCGGTTTGGTTGTTAACCATAACCATGATCAACCCTAACCACCACAATAACTCAACCATATGTAGCCCTGGTTCATTGTCTAAGGCTTCTTCCTATGAGTTACGTTATATTTAATTTGGTGCACGAAGGACTACGCATAATTCCTACTGTTGAATAAAGTTTATACTACGCAAGGAGCACATATCAATAACTACTCATATAATAAACCTAGCCTACCTAGGCGCCAAGATGTTGCACAAAATTATAGCTACCATTCTTGTTTTCGTACTTCGTGACGATGATCTTGGCTGAAAATCCGCAATTTCTTGATCTTTTTATGCTAGAAATATCCTTCTCCATCATTCCCGAACTTAGAACAATTTTTTGAGAGTTTCTAGGGTGGTTTATGTCTAAATTAGGTGTTTATGGATGAATGAGAAAATAAGGTTTCACGTTATTTACTTTATGCCTCGCACAACCCACTCTGGAGGCAACTTACCTCGTCGTGGCGCTACCGCCCCAGCGGCATCAGGCCCGCGTTGTCGGGCCAGTGGCCCTATCATTTTCTCAAAGTTTTTGTTTCTCCTAAATAATGATGGTTCTGGCTGTTACAATTTATATTTATTAGAAGATAGACTTACTTTTTAGAAAGAAAGAAAAGCATAAATAGGAGTTGAGCTAAGTTTTGAGCACTAATCTCAAATGACAGAAGTAAGTATGTTTTAAAGACATAAGTTCTAATATAATGATATTTTTGGGAGTAGTACTATTGAGCACCGATATAGAAGATAGTTCAGATAACTCCCAACCCCATAAACCATGTAGCCACCATGAGTCGAAAAGGGTCAAAATAAGTGTTATCTTAGTAAAAAAGAAATCCAAAATAAATACTTATTTTAAAATTCAAACCGACATTAGCTTGTTTTTTTCCAAATGTACCTTATATTTCATTAATTAAATAGGAGCCTCAATTTTTTTTAAAATTTACAAAAACTAAATTACAAATATAATCGTAAAAAATTATAGTTTTGAATTTTTTCTCTCTTGTTTCACTCACGTTTTTTCTTTCTAATATTTTAATATTAAAGAATGATTGGAAAAAAAATGAAATAAGAATAAAAACTAAAAGAAAAAATGATATAAGAATAAAAACTCAAATAATGATTCTCACATATTAAAGAATGATTGGGGAAAAAATGAAATAAGAATAAAAACTAAAAGAAAAAATGATATAAGAATAAAAACTCAAATAATGATAATTAAAGAAGTTCAAAGATAATTTACATGTGCAAATAGTCAAATATATCTCTAAACTTTGCTAGAATTAAGGATCATACATATTTCTACATAAATTTATTTAAAACTTAAAAACATTAACATAATTTTTTTCACTGGTTTAGATAAAAGCGACTATATATATGAGTCACCTTTATAGTGATAAAGATATTTACGAGCCACTTTTATAACACTAATATGTGACTAGGTGATAAAGTGTTGACTAATGACGGAGGAAAAACATGTGTTGACTTTGGACCATTCTAACCTCACTGATAATTTTGCTAAGCACAAGTTCATTGTAGTAATTAATCCATTTTTTAAAGTTCATTTTTTGTTGCTTATTTTGCTTTGAGAACCATTCATGGTTAGAAATAAAAGTTTCGCCACGAATTGAGAGGAAGTTGTGCTATAGAATATGTTTTTTACATTCATTTTCAATCGATCCAACTCACTGAAAAAATGTAGTATTGAAAACACTTTCTCAATGAAATAGTGAGAACTTGCTAGTTTTTCATCTGAAAACATTAATATTTTTTTCTTTGCTCAGCGATTCAATCAAAATATGGAATAGTCATAAACCTTTTTCAATGAGAAATACCTAAAGTAGATCTCTTTTTTAAGTCCATTTATAAATAGGATTCCTATAATATATTATTATATTATTTTGGGTTTTAGGAAAACCTAAAATAGGTTTCTTTAGTGATCCTTCACAACCACCGTACCATGGCCGACATGTTGCCGGAATGTCTCATTCAAAAAATACTCGATTTTCTTAGTTATAAAGAAGCATCCAAGATGAGCATTCTCTCCAAAACATGGCTGCAATCGTGGTTGACTCTTCCCGACTTGGAATAATGTCTTCATAGTGTCAAATGCAATATAGAGATAGTGGACACAATCATGGAGAGATATAGGGACGGAAAAGTCCCTATAGAAAAGTTTAAGTTATCAAAGAGACCCTATTATGATCCTCGTAAAGTTTCTATTGATAATTGTCTTGACATTGCACTTCAAAATGGTGTAGAACATCTTGTCCTTTACGGTATATTATACCCCGTGCCTATTTTAACAATCTTGAAAGCAAAATTTTTAATATAGGAGACTCACCTCAAGATGTTTTGATGATTCCTCACAAGTGCAGGGATCCAATCCTCTGCAGTGTTTGAATAAAACTAGTCCCATCTGCGAAAAGTACAGACAGCTATAAAAAGTTGTCTGCGTCAAGGAGGTTGGTGAAGAGCAGTGTACTTCTCCGATTTTAAAATCGACTAGGTTGTTTTGTTTGATGGTTAACAAGTCTTGATGATATATATCAAACAAAAGGCAACATATCACTCATTCATTCAAAGAGGGAATATTTTCAAGCATAAAAACAACAAGATACCGGTCTAATCACTTTCAGTTCTTCTTGTATTTGCTGTTGTTTAATTTGCTTGTAATTGTTCTCAAATTGTAGGATTCTTTTTGACCTTGATAGAAACGTAACAAACCTTGAGTGTTTCATTGTAAGGGCATGAGTGTTTCAAATTGTTTATATATATATATATTATTTGACCTTTCAAAATTTTATGTGACTTTTCGCATACTACAATTTTTGTCCTATAAATTTAACTCTCAGAAAAGTTTCTTATGTGCTACTCCTACAATCCTTATCTGTAGGAGATCTAAATTGGTGAAATAATGTCATAATTTGTGAGAAAAGTTGTGAGATCTCCCTTATGCAGTCATGATGATAGATAAGATTCAATTACTGAAACATGATCTTTATCTCTATTTATATAGTTGAATTGTTGATTTGTTTATAACTTGCTTTTAGCTTAGGATTTTTTTTTTGTGTGTTCAAAAACAGATTAATTGTTACATTAGATTTTGTTATAATTTTCATTATCAAGACAAGATCGAAAAAGAATAATTAGTTGCATTGCTTATGTGTTTCCTTTTTGTTCTTTGTATTTGTATATCATCTTTAAGAATGATTACTCTTTCTTTTTATTATTTAAAGTTGAAATATATAGAATTAGATTAATGATAGGTTCGATTAACATATCATATTTGGGTTTCACTGAGGTGATTACATCCCAATAACGCTCTTGAGCTTGTCCAGCAATTATCATTGCCATCATTTCTCCTCCATTGTTCAATTTTTTCTCTGATGATGACGAAAAATAACTAACTGAAGAATTTGTCGAGGGATGTTGTTCTGTCATTTTTTTGAAGAATATCTTGATCCTCACCCTGTAAGTTAAAATTTGCTAACTACTAACCAAAGTTTAAAATATATAAAGATTTACTTGCAATTATGAATCCACTATGGTATGTGTTTGAAGTCTATATTATACTCCCTCCGTCCGGTATTGTTTGTCATGTTGCGCTTTTCGAAAGTCAATTTGACTAATTTTCAAAGTTAAATTAAATCACATTAATGTGATATTTTAAACAAAAAAAATTAGATATTCTAAAACTATATGAAAAGTACTATAAATTGCAATTTTTTGCATATTAATATGATGAAAAAATACATCTTAAAATGTGAGTCAAAGTTTTAATAATCTGACTCTAAAAATAGAAACCAAGACAAATAATACCGGACAGAGGGAGTACTAAATCATATCTATTTTATCATCATTAAGCACGAACTACCGTAGAAAGTATGACAAACAAAATAAAGCACGGACTACCATAGAAGATTACTTAAAAAATAACTTCAATAAATGGTTGGAGTTTGACTTTTCGAGTTTGTGGTGATAGACTAATTAATTATAATGGGAGAGCAAATAGTCGTCTGTGTAGGACCTTTCAAAATGAACAAATGCAAGTGGACAAGGAAACATTTACATGTAACTTATTATTCTCAAAATATACTATAAAAAAACACATTTTAAAGAAATATTGTATTCTTTTACATCATAGACTAACATGTATACACATTTAATATAAAGTAACTATTATAAATAGTATCAAACTACCTTAATTTATATTTCAACAATATAAATATAAGTATATTAAAATATAATATTTATTATCTTTAGAAACTTGCATTAAAATATAATTAGTAGGAATATACGTGCAACGCACGTAACCAAGACTAGTAAAACTATAATCAAGATCAGTTATGTAGAAAATCGTTGGTCCCTGGGCTTTCATCCTACTGTGGTCATCCATGCTAAAAACCTTGAGATTTAGCTTCTCAAAAGCTGCAATGTCAGTTGAAGAAATGAGTGTCGCATATTTCTATATCGCAAATCAATTCGGAAAAATCCTGTCTTAGTAGGAGAAAGATAAAATTGTGAATCGAAATTGTATTCTATACCGTCCAAACCATATATGTCCACCTGAAACTTCAAAGGAGAGTGTGAAAAGCTATTAAAATATTCTTTGATGTACAACTATATTCTGAAGATGTATTTCATTTCGTCGTAGAATCCAGAGATCTCAACATTCTTCTTTGTCAAAATAATCTCCTCAACAAGTCTTTCAGACTCATATTCAACTCCATTCTCCAAAGTCTCACAAAAAATCATCTTGATCAGGAATGTTGGCTTCTAGCAGTTTAAATACTGTAATTTGCAAGTGTAAATTCAAGTTATAAAATCATTATCAGGCTGAAGTACATTACAACAAAAAATTCCTCTAGGCTGAAAGTAGCTTGACTCCTGAAAAAAACATATTTCTCCAAATATTTAGAGTTCAACTACGACACATCAAATTACACGTGGTTGAAGACACAAATATAACTCAATTGACATCTTCTTCATAAGTTGAATTCAATTGATATAAAAGAGTACAGTGAAAACTAAGAGTGTGTTGCAGTCACCTCTAGAACAAATTCCTAAAGAACTATACTATACACAAACGAACTCTCAAAATCCCATTAAAGAGTTGCACATCAGAAACTTAAGCAATGGCTCCCGAAATATTGATTTCGTTGAAAACCAAGATTAAGAAGTACATTACGTAACTTGAGATTGTATATAATTCAGAGATGACCAAGAAATCAAAAACCCAACCAATCACCTCCCTTCATATACAATAATTACCCATATCTTGATCAACAACAATAACCCACATCAAACAATAATAACCCATCATCATCATCAAACAATAATTAATATCAACAATCAAACACTGCCTATATCCTCACATTTTTCTCCTACTCGACGGCCAGTACAAATTCTTAACGAACGCCAAAATTCCTACTCTGAAATGTAAAACTTTATAATGCTGAAAAGTTATAAGATAATGGAAAAGCATAAACCATCGGTATTTACGAGCTCAGATTCAGTTTTACAACCTACAACACCAGCAGCAGCAACAAACCAGAAGTTGTTTCCGGTAGACCCATGCATAAACAATGTATTTGCAATAACATCTTCTAAACTCAATTTCTGCAACTGAAGTACAAACACTAACGGAAATTGATACTCTAATGACAAATCGAATATACTTACCGCAACACTATCGATGGAGAAAGCTTGTAAGAATTGACAGAGTATTGTGGAAATTGTTAAAGCTTTCTACTATTCTATTTGATGTGCTCTAGTAAACTCATCACAACAATGGTGAAGATGAAACAGGGGAAGCCAATGGAGCTGTGAAAACTGTATTTTGGGAGGATGATGTATCATTCAAGGATTATATACGTGAGACTCTAGAAGAATCAAATAGAAAAAAATATCTGATATTAACACTACTACATTATATATGACTGTAAAAGAAGAGTATTTTCTCTCTGATTGCTTCTGTGCCAAGAATGGCAACGGAAAAAGAACTTCTAATTTGTATTCTATTTGGTGTGGTCTAACAAACTAAATCAAGCTTCTTCAGAATTCTAGTTAATTTTCTGTTTGATCATATGCACATGACTATATGGTTTGGGATTTCCATTGAGAGAGTGCCAGATCTCACTGTCCATCTGTTTTTGTTAGTGCCTTCAGCATGGGAAGAGTTCAATTATTGGGGAGATGTGACTGTTGTAATCTTGGTTTTTCTCTGAATAAAATTTCCAATTTTATCTGCAGGCTCGTCTCAACCAGCATTGAATGCTGATTCTGGAATAATAAAAATGATGGACCTTTTACTCCCCTGTACTGCGACAATAGAGCCGAAAGCACTGAACTATTCAAAATGTGTGACCATCATTTTCTCTTTGAGTTCCCAACTGATCTTGGGCATATTTAGGTGTCTAGAACGCTATTCTCTTCTCAGAGCTAATTTACCTTATTGAGTTTGATTGTTATAGCATACAAATCGGAGCCTAATCTTTTTAATTGTTAAAAGAGCATCTTCCATGATAATTCTTGCATCAGGTGTCACTAATGTGCAGCTCAAAGATAGTTCCATGATTGATAACAGACATTGCATCGATTTGTTTATCCCCTGACTCTATCAAATTAGAATCCACCACCTTATGAATTCCACTTGGGAAGGAATTACTAACCCAAAGTTGTATGCTCAAGTCGCCAGTAAATATTTCATCAGTTGGTCTCATTCTTGTAAAGTTCTTTCATGACCTTTTGCTGGAGACACATCTGCTTGAACTTTATTCTTTTTTGTCTTTTGAAATCTTACAAATATGTATGCGAGGGCTAATACAACAAATAACAGACCCACTCCCAAAGTGATGGACAAAATCAAGATTGTCTTTTTCCTCTTTGAAGATTGGACGACACATGGTGACACATTAAACTTAGAATCACCACAGAGTGCATCATTGGATAAGAAAAATTGACCTGTGGCATTTGCAAAAGGACCACCAGTGGGAATCTCTCCGCTAAGTTTATTGAATGAGATGTTCAAGTATTTGAGATACACTAGAGCTTCTAATGACTTTGGAATTTTACCACCAATATTGTTATAGCACAAATCCAAGAATTCCAATGCCAACAGTTTGTCAAATGAATCTTGAATAGGCCCATCTAGTCTATTATGTGCCAGAGAGAGATTAATCAATTTATCTACACCCCTAGAGTGCTAGGAATCTTACCAGAAAAATTATTTTTTGACAGATCAATGAGTGTTGCAGCCTTTAAATTTCCAATCTCAAGGGGTATTTTCCTACTTAATAAATTGGATGAAATATTGAATTCTAAGAGATCGCGAAGGCCTCCCAAGCTTTCAGGTAATATTGAATTCAGCATGTTGTAACCTGTATAAAGATACCTCAAACTGGTAACGTTTCCCAAGCATGGTGGCACGGAACCTGAAAATTGATTTCTTGACAATTATAATGCACCTAGATTCTTCAAATTGCAGATAGCATCAGGTGTGGTTCCTTTTATGTAGTTGCTTTGTAGGTAAAATTCTTGAAGGTTCAACATTCCTTGGATAGTATTTGGAACATGTCCAGTCAACTTATTGTATTGCAGACTCATATCTATCAATCCAGTAAGATTACCAATTTCTTTTGGAATGACGCCCTTCAGTTACAAGTTGGTGCTCTAAAAAATTTCAATGAGTTGGAGAAATTACCTACTGAGGTAGGAAAAATACTATCCAATTGATTACCACCAAACGCGAGTACTCTTAGATTCCTACAGTTTGTCAATGATGTAAGGGAGCTGATCATTATAGGAAATTTTTTCATGCCTTTTTACCAGAGAACACATCTTCTTGACTTGCATTTTTCCCAATCTTAACACGAGGAGTGATCCAATCTCTAACAGAATATATAAGTGCACCTGATACAAAGGACAAACTTGAAAAATCTGTTTCATAGTCATATGTTTTACAGTCTTCTAGTCTATCTCTTTCCAAAATTTTCAATAAGGATAACTGGCTTGCAGCTTCCCCTGATAGTGTTTATCCCTTTTCGCCATCTAATGGGATATTCAATTGAGACTGGATCTATTTTTTATGTTTGGACTCTCAATGGTAGTAGTTTCAGGACGAAGAATATTAGCACAATTATTTGTGTTAGCGGAAACGTGAAACTAAAGAACAAGGAAGAACAACAATATTTAACGTGGTTCGGATCAAAATGATCCTACGTCCACCAAAGAACAACTGCACCAATATTTATTTCACTCTACAAAGAATACAAGTGAAATACTACAAGAGAGAGAACACAAATGCCTTAGAAGGTGAGAAGGCAAGTGAGAGGATGATTTGAAAATGAATTAAGAGCTACCTATTTATAGGAATAAATTCATCCTATTGATGTCATCAATGACATCACTATGTGTCAAAATTGTCAAGGTTAAGATAGCAAACCATTTTATGGTTTGCCTAACTTTCACCTACCAAGACACAATCTTTGACTTTGTATTTTATACTAATTATCTTCCTACCAAATATTCATATTAATTCATCTTCCATTTAGTTTGATTCCACAAGAACCAAAACCAACTCTTTCAACCTCCACCTTGGTTTGTGTTCCAAGCATGCGTATAAACAACTCCGGCCAAAATTTCTAAGCTTACTGGGCAATCCCATTGTAAGAAACAAGAAGAATCAAACCTTTGTTGAACATACCAGCTCCACCTAGCAGTTGTTCTCTTAGAGTTGCATCAATTGATGCATACTCCCGCCAAGTCCTTGCAGTGTGCAAACTTGGCAAGCGGGACTATTTTGGTCAACATGTCTGCAGCGTTATCGTCTGTGATAACCTTCTCAACCTTGATAGCTCCCTTTTCAACGACATCTCGAATAAAATGAAATCTGACATCAATGTGTTTGGTGCGCTCATGAAATCTTTGATTTTAATCAAATGAATAGCACTTTGACTATCACATTTTAGAATTGATTTTAGCTGAACCGAACTCAATTCTGCCACCAAACCTTTCAACCAGATAAATTCTTTCACTGCCTCCGTTGCTGCCATATATTCTGCCTCTGTTGTAGACAAAGCGACAATAGACTGTAAAGTCGATTTTCAACTAACGGCACTGCCAACGAGAGTAAAGATGTATCCAGTTGTGGACCTCCTTCGATCAAGATCCCCTGCATAGTCAGAATCTACATAACCGAGAATTGAAATACCTTCACTTTTCCGGAAGGTTAGGCCAACATCAGGAGCTCCTTTGAGATATCTCAATATCCACTTGACAGCTTCCCAGTGCCTTTTTCCTGGATTTGCCATGTACTTGCTTACCACACTTACAGATTGGGCAATATCTTGACGTGTGCATACCATGGCATACATAATGCTACCAACTGCACTCGCATAAGGAACCTTTGACATATGACCCACCTCATCCATAGATTGAGGCATTTGTAACTCTGAAAGCTTGAAATGAGAAGCTAACGGTGTACTTACAGGCTTGCTCATATGCATATTGAATCTTTCAAGAACTTTTCCGATGTACCTCTTCTGAGAAAGATGTACAACACCATTTTCTCTTGAAATTTCCATTCCAAGGATTTTCTTTGCAACTCCTAGATCCTTCATGTCAAATTCCTTGCTCAACAGTTTCTTCAAAATATTTATCTCTGTGATGTTGTTAGCAGCAATAAGCATATCATCAACATACAACAATAGATAAATCATAGAGTTACCAGACATCTTCTTGTGATACACACAACTATCAAATGCACTCCTCAAAAATCCATGTGTAGTCATGAATGCATCAAACCTCTTGTACCACTGTCTAGGGGATTGCTTCAAACCATACAAAGACTTCTTCAGTTGGCATACATGGTCTTCTTTTCCTTCAGCTAGGAAACCTTCAGGCTGATCCATATAGATTGTCTCTTCTAGATCACCATGTAAGAAAGCGGTTTTGACATCAAGTTGTTGAAGCTCTAAATCAAATTGTGCAACCAATGCTAGTAGCACGCGAATTGAGCTATGTTTCACAACTGGAGAAAAGATCTCATTGTAGTCAATTCCCTCTTTCTGACTGAAACCCTTTGCAACCAATCTCGCCTTAAACCTAGCAGCTTCCACTTCTGGAATACCTTCTTTCTTTCTGTAAACCCATTTGCATCCAACTGTCCTCATCCCCTTTGGCCTTTTAACTAAGACCCATGTCTTATTTTTGTGAAGAGACTCCATCTCTTCCATCATGGCTAACTGCCATTGTGCAGCATCTTTGCAAGAAGTTGCTTCAACATACGAAGAGGGCTCGAGATCCTTAATCTCTTGTTCTGCAGCTATGAACGCATGTGCAATCAAATTTTCTTGCTCTATAAGACATTCCGGTTTCCGTATCTGCCTTTTGTCCCTTCCCTTCGCAATTGTGTATGGTTCATTGGAAGCAAGTTCTTCAAGATCTGCATCTTTTGACTCATCAATTTGAGTCTCTTGATCCCGTTCCTTGGTAAGCTCCACCGGTAGATCCACCTGCTCGTTGTTCTCGTTTCTAGATAACTCCACAAAAACTTTACGAGGATCAAGTATAGAGGATTCATCAAAGGTAACATCTCTACTAACTACAAATTTGAGTAAAGACAAACACCATAGTTTGTACCCTTTTACTCCATCTACATACCCTACGAATATGGCCTTTTTAGCCCTTGGTTCAAGCTTTCCTTCATTAACATGATAATAAGTTGGACACCCAAATATTCGCAAGTATGAATAGTTAGAGGGTTCACCTGACCAGACCTCATTCGGAGTCTTAAAGTCAATCGCTGATGCTGGAGACCGATTGACAATATGAGAAGCAGTATGAACTGCTTCAGCCCAAAATACTTTGGACATCTTAGCTTGTAAGAGCATACAACGAGCCTTCTCAAGAAGAGTTCTGTTCATTCTCTCGGCAACTCCATTCTGTTGTGGTGTGTGCCTGACCGTCTTATGCCTTGCGATCCCATGAACCTTGCAGAAATCATTGAACTCTTCACTGCAAAACTCCAAGCCATTGTCCGTGCGAAGATACTTGATTTTCCTCTCCATTTGATTTTCAACCAAAATCTCCCACTCTTTAAATGCTTCAAAAGCATCACCTTTTGTCTTCAGGAAACGCACCCAAACCTTTCGTGAAAAATCATCAATGAATGTGAGAAGATACCTCTTTCCTCCCTTCGATGGAAGCTTAGAGGGACCCCATAAATCTGAATGGATGTAGTCTAGCACCTCTCCCGTCTTGTGCTTGCCAATGCTGAAGCTGACCTTTTTCTGCTTCCCTAAGACGCAGTGCTCACAAAATTCAAGTGTGATGATCTTCTCACCATTCAAAAGGTTGCGGTTGCTCAACATCTCCAATCCTCGTGCGCTCATATGGCCTAGTCTCATGTGCCATAATTTTACCTTGTCATCATTAGATAACTGCACTGTAGATGCATTTACAGAGCCAATAATGGTGCTTCCCGCAAGTGTGTAGAGGCCATCCTCCAGCTTGGCCTTCAACATGACTAAAGACCCTTTAGTCACTTTCATAGTTCCTCCTTCACTCATGTACTTATAGCCTTGTTTATCTAAAGTACCCAGGGAGATCAAATTCTTCTTTAGATCAGGAACATGACGGACTTCTGTAATAGTCCTCACGATTCCATCATGGCAGCGAACATGAACTGAACCAATGCCAACTATTTTACAAGTTGCATTATTGCCCATTAATACAGTTCCTCTGCTTGTTTCATAGCTGCTGAACCAATCTTTTCGGAATGTCATATGCAGAGTACAACCAGAGTCTAAGACCCATTTGTTGTCATAGACTCCACTATTGCATGATGTTGTTAGTACATAATCATCATCATTATCATGTACTTGCTCAACAATGGATGCGCTCGCCTTTTCTTTGGACTTCGACATAGGGCAATCTCGTTCAAAGTGCCCCTTCTTGTGACAGCCCCAACATTCCGCATTCTTTTTGTTCACACGAGACTTTGATCTGTACTTCGATTTTCTCCTTCCCTGTTGGCTAGTACGACCTCTTACAAAGAGTCCACTAGCTTCGTCACCTTTTTCTCCTTCAAAATGCATCCGCACATCACAAGAGTTTAGTGCTTGCCGCACTTGCTCAAGTTTAATAGGTTGTTTGCTATACATCATTGAATTCTCAATATCACGATATTTTGAAGTCAATGAAAATAGCAAAGAACATGCAAGCGTCTCCTCGTCCTTTTTAATTCCAGCAGTTTGTAAGTCCATCACAAGTTTATTGAACGCATCTAGATGGTCTTGCAACAAAGTACCTGAATCCATCTTAAATGTATGAAGACGCCGTTGTAACAACATCCTTGTTGTCACTGACTGGTCCTGGTAAAGCCCTTTCAGCTTTTCCCATAACTCTTTGGCCGTCTCTTCGGTACTTGTACTCACTTCACAAAGTACGTTAGGTGCAAGAGACAGTTGGATTGCACTCAATGCATATCCTTCAATCTTTTCCTTGTCGGAATCCGATATCTTATCGGGGTACTTTCCGTCAATAGCATGGATTGAACCTTCCCTCCGCAGTAACGCTATCATCTGGATCTTTCAGATATTAAAGTTGTTGCGCCCACTAAATCTATCAATTTCAAACTTCATGGAACTCATTTTTTTTTTTACTTGTTCTTCCTTTTGTATTACAATGTATTTGGAACTACAGAAAACCAAAGTAATCCTTTTCTGATGTGGAAGTTCAGACTGTGCTGCAACCACAGAGCATACACAGACAGAACCTTGGCTCTGATACCAATTGTTAGCGGAAACGTGAAACTAAAGAACAAGGAAGAACAACAATATTTAACGTGGTTCGGATCAAAATGATCCTACGTCCACCAAAGAACAACTACACCAATATTTATTTCACTCTACAAAGAATACAAATGAAATACTACAAGAGAGAGAACACAAATGCCTTAGAAGGTGAGAAGGCAAGTGAGAGGATGATTTGAAAATGAATTAAGAGCTACCTATTTATAGGAATAAATTCATCCTATTGATGTCATCCATGACATCACTATGTGTCGAAATTGTCAAGGTTAAGATAGCAAACCATTTTATGGTTTGCCTAACTTTCACCTACCAAGATACAATCTTTGACTTTGTATTTTGTACTAATTATCTTCCTACCAAATATTCATATTAATTCATCTTCCATTTAGTTTGATTCCACAAGAACCAAAACCAACTCTTTCATTTGTCATCCTCAAGTATTCAAGTTCTGTGTTTTTTTTTAAATTTCCACGGCTTGGTAGTAGTCATTGTAGATAATGGGAAACGATTCTCAAATTATGTAAATACAAAAAGAAAATCTTGTGTTGAGCTTTTTAAATCTCATTTTCAACTTCCATATATCGAGAAATGAGTAGCTTCCCACAACCAAGATAAAAGACACTTTTTGAGTTGAATTACATCAGAGAGCAGACTGGTAAGTAAAATAACATACAGTAGCAGGTTGGTAACGATTCCACCTAGTGCCGACTACTAACAAGCTGGACCTTCATCTTTTTGAGTGTTGAAAGAGCCTCTTTCATGCTAATTCTTGCATCAGGTCTCACTATAGTGCAGTTCAAAGCTAATTCCATGATAGATAACAAACATTGCATCTTTCCATCGATTTGTTCATCTCCTGGCTGTACCAAATTAGAATCCACCACCTTGTGAATTTCACCCGGAAAGGAATCACTAATCCAACGTTGTATGCTCAAGTCTCCAGTGAATATTTCATCACTTGGTCTTGTTCGTGTGAACGTCTCCATCATCAGGATACCAAAACTATAAACATCACAACTCGTGGATACTATCCATCTTGTCCATACTCTGCAATCATGGTAAAAAATGATCATATATCAACTTATACCAAGGGGAAGGAATTTTTTTGAGTACTTATATATATGATATGAGAAAGCTTTTAAAAGTTTTGATATACCTGGAGCAATATATCCAATAGTTGCAATTGTCCTTGTTTGGACAAAAGCCTCCCCTTCTCCTAACATTTTTGCAATGCCAAAATCACTTACATGACCAACCATTTCTTCATCAAGCAAAACATTTCTTGGCTTCAAGTCACAATGCACCACAGGCGTTGAATATCCATTGTGGAGATAGTCCAGTGCAGATGCAACATCTATCATTATATCCAGTCTCTGGAATAAGTTCAAGAACAAGTTGTGAGAGTATAACCATTTATCAAGCGTCCCGTTGGGCATGTATTCCAACACTAGGGCCTTGAAATCAAGATTGGAGCAGCTGGTGATTACTTTGGTCAGGTTTCTATGGCGAAGGTTGCGACTATCTCACATTCTGTGTCAAAACTTTTGAATGCACCCTCCAATTGCACATTGAATACCTTTGCTGCAAAAATGATACCATCCTTAAGTATCCCTTTATAAACCGTGCTGAAACTCCCATTACCAAGCAAGTTGGCTTCGTTGAATCCTTCAGTTGCTTGTTCAAGTTCATAATAGGAAATTCTTTCATGCTCTTTTACGAGAGACACATCTTTTTGACTTGCACTCTTCTTTGTGTTTCTCAATCTTAACACGACAAATCCAACAGCCAACGAGAAGAGTGATCCAGTCCCTAATAGAATATATAGACCTGTAAGCACTTTTTTTCTTCTTGACTTCTTTGTAGATTTGGTTAGGCATGGGTTTACGTTAAATCGGAGGTCACCACAAAGTGCATCATTGGACAAGAAAGATTGACTGGTGACGTTTGCAAAGGGACCACCACTGGGAATTTCTCCACTGAATTTATTGAATGAGAAATTCATGTGTTTGATATAAACAAGAGCTTCTAACGACTTTGGAATTTCACCACTAAGATTGTTATACGACAAATCCAAGTATTCCAAGGACAACATTTGCCAAATGATTCAGGAATAGGCCCCTCCAATCTATTATGATCTAGAGAAAGATTAATCAATTTATCTAGACTCCTAGAGTGCTAGGAATCTTACCAGAAAAATCATTTTTTGACAGATCAATGAGTGTGGCAGTCTTTAAGTTTCCCAACTCCAGAGGAATATGACCACTTAATGAATTGGATGATACATTGACTTCTATGAGGTCTTGAAGGTTCCCCAAGTTTGCAGGTAATCTATAATTCAGCATGTTGTAAGCTAGATTAAGTTTCCTCAAACTAGTTACATTCCCTAAGCATGAGGGCACTAAACTAGAAAAATGATTTCCTGACAAGTCTAATGCACCAAGATTCTTTAAACTGCATATAACATTTGGTATGGTACCTTTAATCTCGTTGTTTTGTAGATAAAATTCTTGGAGGTTCAACATGTCTTGGACAGTATTTGGAATATGTCCAGTCAACTTATTGTTATACAGACTCATATGTATCACTCCAGTAAGATTACCAATTTCTCGAGGAATGACGCCCTTTAGCTTACAGCCATTTCCTTGAAACTTTTGCAGAGAGTTTGAGAAATTGCCAATAGACTCTTTGATAGACTCTTCATTACCCCCACTTATCTTACAAATTAAAATTGAAGATTATTCGATTCATTACCCACATTTAATTAGTACATGAAAATATGATTGCATTAAGATCTTGTTTGATGAATGAATTTAAATATAACTATTATTTAATATCTAATTAATTAAATAGATATTAATATTTAATTTATTTTAGGGGTAAGATAAGAGCAAAATGGTAATCCATTTTTGAGGTTAGGAGCTTCCCATTTATAATAATATAGTCTTTGGAAACGTGCGTTGCACATTTATTCCCTATTATTTTCATAAAATTTCTACATGCCTAATTTTATATCATCAAACTCATGTTTCCAAAGATTGTTGTTCTTATAAAATTTGACATGCCTAATTTTATGTATTATTCTACTAAATATGTGTTCAGTCAAACACAACAATATCATCTAAAAAATTTTAGTTATTACGTACTATTCTATTTTTAGTTGTCATATTGTACTTTTTGTGAGTTAATTTGACTAATTTTTAAAGTTAATTTAGATTACACTTTCTGATATTTTGAAATAATAATTTAGATATTCAAAAACTTTACGAAAAGTACTATAAATTGTAATATTTTTCATATTAATATGATAAAAAAATACATCTGAAAATATTACTTAAAGTTTATATCATTTGATTGTTAAAAAGAAAATAGTGACAGCTACAAAAGAACGGAGGGAGTAGTTCACGAAATAGGAAATGTTGAACTATGTAAAACTATTTAAGATAATATAGCATCTAACATAATGGAGTTGAGTTACTCACATAGAATTAACATTGATACGTATACTATTAAAAAAATTATTAAAACACCTAAGTAGGACTAACTTGCTTTTTACCAACCAAATAAGACACAAGTATATAAATAATGATGTACCACATTCGAGACAACCATGCTATTCCCATGTATACATGTCCAGTAACACCATTATCTTTAGAATGTGATACATAATCTTTAGGTTTATTCAAAAGTATATAACTTTAATTTGGTTAAAAAATGCAACATGAATATATAAAACAAAGAAACATCATTTCATACACCAAATACCTTTTCAAGAAGAGTATATATTAGGCAATCGGGACTACATCTCCATGCTGGTTCACTACTAAATCATCAAAAGCTCAATTATGTTAAATCATTATTATAACTTCTAAATTCTTCGTGTATGAAAAAAATGAATGAAAAGGTTGGTACATTTTATCAGGAAAATAAATCCTTGATTGATTAGATGTACATTGACATTTCAAAAATTAATATTACAATAATCGGAAGACGAAGCAATTCAAAATTGAATATATATATATATATATATATATATATATATATATATATATATATATATATATATATATATATATATATATATATATAACCGTTGCATTCTTGTTTGCCTTAAGAGTATACATGTAGCTATTCTGGACTTGATGTGAAAAGAAACAAAAGTTGGATTATTGACTTGGAAGTCAACATGTATGAACCAACAAACACGATTATTCTAATCAATCAATTTCTTTTTGGAATTTTGTTTTAACATGTCTTTTTTCAAAGTCTATACACCTGATTAATCAAACTTTTTGAATTTTCAACTTTAAAGGTTTTTTCCCCATTCTATACATCAACTAAGAAAAAAAGTAAATTATAGTCTTTGCATATGGTAATCAAGTTAGGGGTCTAAGTTTGAAATAGATCAGTTTATACTTTTACCAAAAGAGTTAGGGTTTTGAGAGAAGAGGAGAAAGGAGAAGAGCGTTGAAGATTTGCCAAAATCGTCGAAGTAACTTGTGAATTTCATCGTCAAAGTATTTGGATGGTGACTTTATTTTTGACCCTTTAAGTAATAATAGGGGCATTATTGGAACATACTATAAGTTGTATAGACATTTTTGGACCAAATTATTGACAGCACATATATTTTAGACTAAACTATTAACTAAGAATAATTTTTGTTAAATATATGAAGGACATGTCATGTCTGGTATTTACGAAAAAGAATAAAAATTTTATTCCCTTCAAATCTGTGGTATTTACGAAAAAATAATTATTGTTTCGATAGGAATTACATATATCTTTCTAATAAAAAGAATATACATTTAACTTTAAAATTGAATAAAAGTGCATAAAGTAAAAATAACTAACTATTGCACAAATTCAACATTCAAATGAGGGTATTAAAATACCACATTCAAGGATAATGTATACAAAACAACAAATCATGGTAAATTCTCAATAATAATGACCCACAACCATAGAGAGTTATACAATAAAAATGTTAAACTTGTTGGGCTATTGCCCATGTTCCAGCCAAAGGCCCATGGCCTAATCCTACTTGAAAAAGGATTGGAATTATTCTCTTTATTTGGTTTCCAATTCTATTAGGAAAAGGATTGGAATTGTAATCCTATTTGTAGTTGGTTTTGGCTTTGTAAGGAAAAGCACAACTCTATAAATAGAGGATGGTCTTGAGAGAATAATTCAATTGCTCATTGGTATTGTCTTTGAAAGACAATAGAACATAAGAGAGGTTTTTGAGAGAGCTTTCAACAAGAGAAAAGAGAGAAGAAAAAGGGTTCTTTTGCTGCAGTCTTTTTCTCCGACCATCAACGTTCAGATCGTATTTACCGATTAACTAACCGTTGGATCGGGCTGAAATTTGTACTGAGTGTTCCTGACATCTTGGTGGTTGATTTGAACGGTGGAGATCGGATTCGAAGGTCATCAAGATCCTGTTTTAGGTCCCGAACAGAAGCTGGGTTTGGGTGGTGTTTCTTTCTATTTATCTTTTGTTGGTGTAGCTATTGTTTGTTCTCTTTTGGCACTTGTTGTGTAGCCATTAGAAGAATATTTGTAACCCTCTTATTGTTATAGTGAAGCAATTCGGATCTTGTCGATCTCGTGGTGGTTACCTTCGGTTTGAAGGGTTTTTCCACGTTAAACTTGGTGTTCTTTATTGTTTGATTTTCGTTTTCATATTTTTCGTCACAACAACTGGTATCAGAGCTAAGGTTATCTATATGGAGGGGAATATGAGCAAGATGGTATGTCTAAACGGAAGAAACTACAACATATGGAAAAGCAAGATGAAAGATCTATTGTTCGTGAAGAAGATGCATCTTCCGGTTTTTTCTGCTCATAAACCCGAGAATGTGACTGATGAAAATTGGGAATTTGAGCACCAACAAGTATGTGGATATATAAGACAATGGGTTGAAGATAATGTTCGCAACCATATTGTGAATGAGACACATGCTAGAACATTGTGGGAGAAGTTGGAGACGCTTTACGCTTCAAAAACTGGCAATAACAAGTTGTACTTGTTAAAGCAATTGATGACCTTTAAATACAAGGAGGGCAGTCTTATTCTTGATCATATAAATGATTTTCAGGGTATTCTTGATCAGCTATCAGGAATGGGTGTTAATTTTGATGATGAAATACAAGGACTTTGGCTTCTTAATACTCTACCGGATTCTTGGGAAACTCTTCGTGTTTCTTTAACAAATTCTGCCACTGGTGGAAAGGTGACTATGGAATATGCAAAGAGTGGTGTGTTGAATGAAGAGGTTAGAAGAAAATCTCAAGACACATCTTCACATTCAGATGTTCTATATACAGAAGATCGAGGGAGACATAAGATAAGAGATCCGAGGAGTAGAGGTGAAAGCAGAAGCAAGTCAAAATTCAAGAATCCAAATATTAAATGTTATCATTGTGGAAAGAAAGGACATATTAAAAGATTTTGCAAACAATTGAAGCAAGATCTTAAAGAAGGGAAGAAGGAAGAAAATAATGTTGTTGCTGTTGTCCAAGATGACCTTCTCTTCGCTTGTGATAAAGACGTCATAAATTTTGTATCTCAAGATACAAGTTGGATAGTAGATTCTGGAGCCACATCACATGTCACACCAAGAAAAGACTTCTTTTCATCTTATACTTCTGTTAACTCTGAGGTGTTAAAGATGGGTAATGCTGGTGAGGTTAAGGTATTTGGTGTTGGCACTGTTTGTTTGAAAATCAATACTGGTTCAACGTTGGTCCTTCAGAATGTCAAGCATGCTCCAGACATTCCGATAAATTTGATCTCTGTAGGACAATTAGATGATGATGGCTATCATAATGACTTGTGCAATGGCCAATGGAAGCTCACCAAAGGCTCATTGATTTTAGCTCGAGGAAGAAAACATTCAAATTTATACGTGACACAAGGATCAATTCTTGGTGACTCTATAAATTTGGTGGAAAGCGAGGCTTTATCAGAGTTGTGGCACAAGAGGCTTAGTCATATGAGCGAGAGGGGGATCACCTATTTGGCTAAGAAGAATTTGCTTGCTGGTATGAAACAAGCAAAGGTGAAAAGATGTGTTCATTGCTTAGCAGGGAAACAGAAAAGAGTTTCTTTTCACAGTCATCCTCCTTCAAGAAAGTCTGAACTATTGGAGCTAGTACACTCAGATTTATGTGGTCCTTTTAAAGTGAAGTCAAAAGGTGGTGCACTTTACTTTGCTACTTTCATTGATGATCGTTCTCGCAAGATTTGGGTATATCCTTTAAAATCCAAAGATCAAGTGCTTGATGTGTTTAAACAGTTTCAAGCCTTATCTGAGAGACAAACGGGAAAGAAATTAAAATGTATTCGCACTGATAATGGTGGTGAGTATATTGGTCCCTTTGATAACTACTGCAAATCGCAAGGAATTCGTCATCAGAAGACTCCTCCAAAGACTCCTCAATTAAATGGTTTGGCAGAGAGGATGAACAGAACTTTAGTTGAGAGAGTTAGATGTGTGCTTTCAGAGGCTAAACTTCCAAATTCTTTTTGGGCTGAAGCACTTAACACTGTTGCTTATGTTATCAATTTGTCTCCTACTGTTGCTTTGGATGGTGATGTTCCAAATAAAGTTTGGTTTGATAAGGATGTCTCTTATGATCACTTGAAAGTGTTTGGGTGTAAAGCTTGTGTGCATGTTCCAAAAGATGAGAGGTCGAAATTGGATGTTAAAACTAAGCAGTGCATCTTCATTGGTTATGGTCAAGATGAGTTTGGATATCGCTTTTATGATCCAATTGATAAGAAGCTCATTAGAAGTCGTGATGTTGCGTTCTTTGAAGATCAAACTATTGAAGATATTGACAAGACTGAGAAACTAGATTCTCAGATTGATGAGAGCTTAGTTAATGTTGATCCAATTCCTATTATTGATACATCTTCTGCACATGAAGGAACCCAAGATAATGATCAGAGTGTAGAACATATAATTGTTCCTACTGATGATGTTGTGGTTGATGATCAACCAACTCATGGTGAGATAACCACTTCGAATAATCCAGAAACCTCTTGTAGAAGATCTACTAGAGAAAAGCGAAGCTCAACACGTTATTCTCATGAGGAGTATATTCTATTGACTAACATGGGAGAACCTGAAGGTTATGATGAAGTCATGTTAGATACTCATAGAGATAAGTGGAAAGAACTCATCGTAGACAAGCATGAGTTTTGTAGAAGTGTGGCAGGCAGGAAGCCTGTCAAATGTTCCTCCACTTGAAGTCCATTTGGCCCCTTGGCTGGAGGGGGAGTTTGTTGGGCTATTGCCCATGTTCCAGCCAAAGGCCCATGGCCTAATCCTACTTGAAAAAGGATTGGAATTATTCTCTTTATTTGGTTTCCAATTCTATTAGGAAAAGGATTGGAATTGTAATCCTATTTGTAGTTGGTTTTGGCTTTGTAAGGAAAAGCACAACTCTATAAATAGAGGATGGTCTTGAGAGAATAATTCAATTGCTCATTGGTATTGTCTTTGAAAGACAATAGAACATAAGAGAGGTTTTTGAGAGAGCTTTCAACAAGAGAAAAGAGAGAAGAAAAAGGGTTCTTTTGCTGCAGTCTTTTTCTCCGACCATCAACGTTCAGATCGTATTTACCGATTAACTAACCGTTGGATCGGGCTGAAACTGAGTGTTCCTGACATCTTGGTGGTTGATTTGAACGGTGGAGATCGGATTCGAAGGTCATCAAGATCCTGTTTTAGGTCCCGAACAGAAGCTGGGTTTGGGTGGTGTTTCTTTCTATTTATCTTTTGTTGGTGTAGCTATTGTTTGTTCTCTTTTGGCACTTGTTGTGTAGCCATTAGAAGAATATTTGTAACCCTCTTATTGTTATAGTGAAGCAATTCGGATCTTGTCGATCTCGTGGTGGTTACCTTCGGTTTGAAGGGTTTTTCCACGTTAAACTTGGTGTTCTTTATTGTTTGATTTTCGTTTTCATATTTTTCGTCACAACAAAACTAACTAAATAAAAAGAGACAAGAGAAGAGAGCATAGAGATGTTCTCATTTTTTTTTTCCATTTGGTTTAATTGTGTACATTATTGTGTCAAATGTCACTATTTATAGAATAGTATTGAGGAACATAAAGAGTTGTCAGAAATATGATATTAATCCATATGAGACTATCAATGAGAGATGAGAGTAAAAAACATAATTAATATAATTAGTGAAAGTTAAATACATTTACATAATGAAGAGTTAGTAATAATTTATGTATACTAATATGATGATTTACTATTTACTATTGACTATTTAATTTATTAAACTATTTATAATATTTAAATGTAATATAGAAATAAAATTGTAATCAAGGATAAAATATGTAAAAGAATTCAAATATATTAAATGTGCAATGAAAAATCAGTATAACTAACTATTAAAAAATTCATAGTAATTATGATTATGAATTATTACTACGTGAAAGATGTAAAGATTGTTGATTTTCTCTTGCTAATAATAACTTACAATTTAATAATGAATATTGAATTATGATAAGTCTAGCTGGAAATAGGAGTGTTAATTACCATAATACGAATAGACAAAATTTATTGAATCCCAAAATAAATATTAAATGAGAAAAAACAACATTTTTAAATAATTTCAAGAAAATAAATTAATAGTTAATGGATATTTTCGTAATTCAACTTTTAACTTAGATTCTTTCCACTTTTAGTATAATATAAAATATAAAATATAAAATATAATAAAAATAAATATAAAATTAATATAATATATATGATGCTTAATCATATGTTACATACTGTTAGTTTGTAACTTACAGATGAATATGATCACTTTATGACTTTTTAGCTTGCAATTAAGTTAGGAGGTGAAAAGGTTGTGATACATTTTGATTAATTAAGATTTAACTTAACAGATTTTTTATAACATTTTGAATTAGGGATAATTGTATAGAATGACAAACTAATAATATAAAATAAATATAGTAGTTACCTTTTGATTTATTTGTGTTCCATAGCAAATTGTTTGACAGTCCCTCTCTTCCTCATATTCTCGCTCGCCACTCTCCCTCTCTCGCTCACTTATTCATGTCGCTCGCCTGTCTCGCTTTGTATAATGGAATTGTATAAATTGTGTTTCTAATTGTATAAAGCGAGAGAAAATTATATAAACGCATACAAATACATATATCTTCGTCCTATACACTTATAACTATACAATACAAATATTTTCCTGCCCAAGTCTCTTTTTCCTTTCTCGTTTTATACAAATTCAAAGTGTATATAAGTTCTCTCTTTCTCGTTTTATACAATTCGATTCAATTGTATATTCCCTGCACAAGTCTCTTTTTGTCTTTCTCTCTTTTTCGTTTTATACAAATTTAAATTGTATATAATTTCTCTCGTTCTCGTTTTATACATTTCAATTTTGCCTTTCTCGCTTTCTCGTTTTATACAATTCAAATTGTATATAATTTCTCTCTTTCTTGTTTTATACAATTCGCTTCAATTGTATATGTATAGCGAATTATACATATATAAGTGTTGGAATTCTGACCCCCAAATTCGCCTTAGGAACATGTTTATTCTATATGTTCCTTTGCAGAATTACAGCAGTTACGTTTTGTGAAGCAAATAAAATAATGACACAATATTTTATCGCGGAAAACCCCAACTTACAAGGGTAAAAACCACGACCTACACCTCTGTAGGATTTAACTCCACTTTATTAAACTTCAAGTCTCAACAAAAGATTACAAAGCTATGTAACCTAAGGAATTATAAACTCTAATCCCTAGAGGAATTATAAACTCTAATTCCTAGCTAAGAAATTATAAACTCTAATTTCTAGCTACCCAAAGACACAAAACCCCCGGTTTTATATCTTCTAATGTTCTTCAAGCTCTACAACTTGTCGAACAACTCCTACTCACAAAACTCTGATTGTAAACAAGACTCTTGAATACAATCTTACAATTTTTCCTCACAAATTGCAACACCCCCAATAAATCTCAAAACTCTCTCAAGCCTCTTGATTGTGTTTTGATCTTCTCTCTATGTAAGTGCGCGCTTTTTTCTGATGCAAATAGCTCCCTATTTATAGATCAGAACTTCACCAACTCCTTGTATAATTCAACTTGTATTTGCCTTCTACAAATCCTTGTTGACTTCTACTTGGACTCCTTTTCTACATAATTTCCTTAAATAAATAAGAAAGCACAATTTCCTTAAATAAATAAGAAAACACAATTTCCTTAAATAGATTTCCTTAAATAGAAATTAGTTTTCCTTCTTTCACTTGGCTTTGAACTCCTTTATAAAAGGAAACTCTTTGTACTGGTTGCTTGTCGAAAAAATAATAATTCCACAGCTTTATAACTTCTAATTCACGTGGTTGACATTCTCCTTATCCAAGTCGGATTCGTTCTGTAAGGAACACGTCTGTACAACCTGTTTCTTTCAGTTGTTCCTGTATTTGTCAATCATCAAGTCTTTCTCATTCTAACAAATTCTCCCTTTTAGATGATGACAATTATACATTTCGAACTCAGCAAATAAGACACACATCTTCCTTCTTTTGCCATGTTACTACTATAACTCCTTAACTTTGCCATACTTCAAAACGACGACACTTTAACAATAAGTTTTTGCTATGGAGCGCAATTATGCAAACTTTGCTATAGCATACAAATATGAATTTTATGTTTGGTATATGTGAAAGTTGCCCTTTGAATTAGAATAGAGGTAAAATGGTATTTCAACATTTAACTTTGGGCTTCCCTCTATTAGTATGACTAGTAAGAACATGCAATAGAACCACTCGTTTCCCCACTTTTACCCTCTCTCAGACCCTAACTACTAACTCACGTATCAACAACCGACTTAATAGGTTTTTGTTCATAGACTAAGCATCCTAACTCATAGAAGAGTCCACCATTACAACTACCAACATTTCTACTAACCACACACGACATACCCTTGCCTTCTCTTCATCTTATTCATTCCCTGCCACATGACACATTAATCAAGGCTTCCAACTACCAACTACCAACCACAAATTCCTTTCTTTCATGATGGAAACCACCTAAGTATTTTCATCATGTGCACTACCCCCACTTCTCACTCTTACAACACACGAACAACCTTTTCTCTCAAACATTACCAACCCTTGAACCCTTGGCTCCTTGCGGTTCATTCGACAACGAGATACATAAAAAATTAAATCAGCATGGTAGGACAAACAAATATGGGTCTGCATACCCTTTTTACTGTTCAGGAGCAATACAATGTCAATGCCATTACGAACAACGTACAATTTCACATTCTCAAGATATACAATTATGTCAAGTCAATGGTCATTTTCATGGAACTCAAACCCAAATTGTTAGCATACCAAAATGTGGTATCCGATCAGATGCATGTTTATACCGGAACGTGGCAACCAATCCATATATTTATGTCAGAATGTGTCAACCGATCCATATATTTATGCCAAAACGTGGCAATCGGGTCGAAGTTAGCCTGTCGAAATGCAACACCAGTTCCATTTAATAAGCCACAATCACAATCATAATGACAATGTTCACAATCATGCAATCAAGTCATGATTTATGGCATTCATCATTCATCTATCCTCATTTACAATTAGTATGATCAATAATGCAGCATTCGCATACATACATGTATTATAATTGTTGACACCCAATTTTGGCCTTCCACATTGTATATTAATCATTGAGATTCTTCAATTCCAAATGATTTAAAATAGTTAATTTCCAAAAAAAAAAAAAAAAATATAATTTTTCATGTTTTCAAAATATATTTATACAATATATGTGTTTTACATAATCATGTATGCGATTAGTATATTTTATAACTATTTGAAATTCATCACAAAGCTTCTACATTTTTAGTTAAATACTTTAACAATTTACCTTAAATTATAGTTATAATTTCGAGTTAATTAGTTTTAAATTAAATTGATTATTATATTTCGTTTAGATTGAGAAGCTCTTTAATTAATTAATACGAATTCATTTTTATTTAATGGCCAGTCGAATTGCCCGGAATTAATCGGCTACATCTTTAAGCCAATATGCTAAATTTTAAAGCTCAAAACTAACTACACTTTCACTCCATTTTGAGTCCATTATTTTCTGCAAACTCTGGCCCATTATTCTTGGCCTAAATAAAATTCAATCATCAGCCCACTATATTAATTTTCCCAGCCCATTCCCAATTTCAACCAAAAGAGCCCATCAGCCCCATAATTTCTAACTAAACAATACTTACAACATACATACACAATATACAAAACCGACCCCACCCCCAATTTTTCTTCTTCTTCCTTGTGTGAAACCCAGAAAATCAGAAGAAAAAAAAATCAACGAAAATCCCTGCAAATCACGAGAATCCCGCAGCAAATCACGTCCTCTTCCCCTCTTTCTTTCTTTTCCGTTGAAAATTTTGTACCATGGACAACTTTGAATCTTATCTCTTCAAGATTTAAATTTGAAAAAATCACTCCCAAATCGACCCCGAATCCCTCTATATAAACCTCCATCTTCTTTAGTGTTAGGAGGTAGAGAAGAATTGTGGTGAGAAAACTAAAGTTAGAGGAGATCGGATATTTTTTTTTTCAAAAAAAAAAAATTTGGATTTTGAGGTCATATACGAAAAAATAGTCTAGATTGGATTTTATAGAATAATAGTATTCTAGAATTTTGGGTTTGTTGTTTTGAAACTTGAAGTTTCGTCAACATTTCTTGTGTGGTGGTGGGTTCTCCTCCAAGCTCGTTCATCCCGGAACGCTGCCCCGATAAAGGTAATATTCATTCCATTTTGTATTCCATATGTTTCAATCTCTAGCATGAGTAAAAAAAAAAAAAAAAATCCAATTGTTTGATTTTTTTTTTTTTCCAGATCCTTACATACTTTTTCTTGTTTTTTCATAAATGGTTAAAAATTATGATAGTGTTATTGTGATAATCAAGTTCCTTGGTTTGATGATGTTATATTTTTTTTTACCTAAATTTTTGAGTTTTACAAGTGTTTTGTTTACCATGATAATTTGGGTGCCTAGTTTGTTTTGATTTGTTGTAAACTAGTGTTGGGTTTGATGATGTTATATTTTTTTTTACCTAAATTTTTGAGTTTTACAAGTGTTTTGTTTACCATGATAATTTGGGTGCCTAGTTTGTTTTGATTTGTTGTAAACTAGTGTTGGGTTTGATGATGTTATTTTTTTTTTACCTAAATTTTTGAGTTTCACAAGTGTTTTGTTTACCATGATAATTTGGGTGCCTAGTTTGTTTTGATTTGTTGTAAACTAGTGTTGGGTTTGATGATGTTATATTTTTTTTTACCTAAATTTTTGAGTTTTACAAGTGTTTTGTTTACCATGATAATTTGGGTGCCTAGTTTGTTTTGATTTGTTGTAAACTAGTGTTGGGTTTGATGATGTTATATTTTTTTTTACCTAAATTTTTGAGTTTTACAAGTGTTTTGTTTACCATGATAATTTGGGTGCCTAGTTTGTTTTGATTTGTTGTAAACTAGTGTTGGGTTTGATGATGTTATATTTTTTTTTTACCTAAATTTTGAGTTTTACAAGTGTTTTGTTTACCATGATAATTTGGGTGCCTAGTTTGTTTTGATTTGTTATAAACTAGTGTTGGGTTTGATGATGTTATATTTATTTTTTTTTACATAAATTTTTTAGTTTTACAAGTGTTTTGTTTACCATGATAATTTGGGTGCCTAGTTTGTTTTGATTTGTTGTAAACTAGTGTTGCCATCCTAAGAGATTGGTCTCCTACCATTGACTTAAATGTAGCTCTTTGTCATGTAATCTATCAATTTGATAGTCATCTTTAATTTGTTAAGTGCCAGTCGCTTTATAATTCATTAGTTATGATAAGTTTGGTTGGCCATGATTCGTATTCCCTTAACTATCTTATGTGTTTCTTTAGTCAAACTGATTGTGTAGTTAGTCATGCCTATTGTTTAATTGTTTATTTAATGAATAAGCTCTTTTCCTAATCCTTGTTGTCTTTTCCCTTTGCATGAACTCTATTTCGAGATGAGTCTGCTAAGGCTCTGTCTTCCTTGCATTATTTCGTTGAATCAAATTCAATAACATCTATATTTGAGTTATCCCCGTCAATATCCGACGATGCCGAAAGCTGAAACAGGCCTCGGAAAGTTCAAAAACGTACATGTTATATACAACAGTATACACTGGTATACATGGTGAATATTGATGTACATGTCCAAAAAAAATATACAGGTGCTAGAGGTTGAAGTGATCTTCATATATTCGATATACAGACCAAGATACAGGAAATGAGGCAGATATACGCGTTGTATACATAGATATACAACTTGTGTATACAAAAACGGGAATTGATTTAAAAATCAAAAAATCAGCAACTTTGGCCCAATGTTTCTGGGCAGTAATAAGCCCAAATTGGTTGCAGCAGGCCCAACTCTTCTTTTATCTCTTACTCATAAATTATTCAATTGTGATATTTTTTTTTAATTTATTTAACCTTAACTTTGACTAGCCTAATTAAAATCCCCAAAAGATGAACTATTTTCTTTATGTTAGTTTATTTCAATATATTTTTTATCACTCTCATAATTTTCATGGAATACATTTAGTCAAAAATTTTGTTAATTAAAAATGGTTTTTCATGCTTAAATTAATGAATTGTGGTTTGACGTTATTATCTTTTAAAATGATTAAAAACAATAATAATCTAATTCAGTTCTATTCACTTATAATCAATTTCAAAAATTCTAATTAAGTTTCCATTTTCTTAAAATAAAAAATAAAAAATAAAAAAAGTTAATCTTTGTTTAAATATTTTTTTTAAAGTTGAACGAATGACGTTAATCATTATTCGTATATTATATCACGTTTCTAAGAATAGTAAAAAATAATAATTGACCTAAGTCATAGGATAACCGCATGTTAGCGGGCGCTTCAAATGCCTTAAAAACCTTCTTGAAGCGTAAATAAGAACCTCTTACCCATTTTCTCTAAATTTATTAAGGTTTAATCTGTTAGAGTCTTTTTAAGTTAAGTTTTCTTAATTTCTTTAAAAAATTAAGTGGCGACTCTTTTCTAAGTATTTTTCTCAAATTGTTTTATACTTAGAAACATTTCAAAAAAAGTGATTTTTCTAAAGATAGTAAAAATTACGGCATAACAGAAATGGCGACTCTGCTGGGGAATTAATAGGTTCTAACCATAATAGATTTAGGTTAATTATTAATGTTTTTAGCATATGGTTATTTGTTTGCTTATATTGCATGCCTAATGTCTTATTTTATACTTATGTGATATAAACTGTTTATTTGTTATTGTTTTCATAAATTGTATATTTGTTACTGCTTTATAAACTGTCATTCCGTTCATATTTCTCCACTTATTGGAAATTCACACTATCACACGTACACGCGAGGTGTGCTTTGTGCACCCGCAAACTTCTTTCAAAGTTCCTAAAGTTAAGAGAGTTGGCATATGCACGGGGTGTCCGGATCTTTTTCCGCGTAACCGCGTAGCCTTCTCACTCGAGTTGTCCACTCGGGAACCTTGTGTCTAGAAAGCCAAATCTTAGAAAACATAAGATAGAGCTAAACCACCCCTCAATTTATGTCATGCATGCATATGCCTTAGGTGGATCGATCATGGGTATCAATTCGACATTTAAGAAGTCCACCCTTATGTCAACGGGTTTCTCGACCCAACGACTGACGAGCATGTTTTGTGCAAAGTGACAATGATAGACGGACCCAAGCGTAATTTTGACATAGTGAGTTCGATTCAATGAAAACTCAAGTTGTCATAAATTAATGGCTTGGATCAATCTATCATAATCACATTATGTTTGACGTTTAGGCCTACCTTTGGCATAAAAGGTCACAAGTCTAGGACGCGATATAAATTGTTTGTGTGCTGCTTAATTGTTGTGTGTTGTGATGTGTTATTTTGTCTAAAGCAGAATTAATCCACTATTGTTTTTAGAGCACTTTAAGCATATATTAATATCCACAACAACAAAGTCCGTCCAAATTATTCTTGAAGTGTCGTTTAAGTTTCTCAAAATTATATTAATCATTTACTCCAAATCTCTCCAAAAAAAAAAAAAAAAAAAAATTCATCCGCCACAGGAAGGTCGATTTACTAGAATGACTGGAAAAGACGTCAACACACCAATCTCATCTAGTGCTTCAGTTAATGACAGAGAAACTAAAGAGTGGAAGAATTTAACAGCGTTCTATGCAAGTCGACCTTCCTAATTCTATCACAGAAGGATTTATTTCCATTCGAGTCCTCCCGTTCACCCAAAATATTTCCGTGGATTAATCTGCTCGAAGCAAAATAACACTTATGTGTTTATTTTTATGTCATTTTATTTGCATATCTCCTTAAAAATAAAGACTAACATATGTGTCTTTTGAGTGATTTTTCTATACAGGTAAAAACTGATCTGTGTTGAAATCAAACTGGCAGACCATCCCTACTTTACAAGATCTAAAGCAATCAAACCATCCTTCCCTGATCACTCTTTGGATAAAGGCAAAAGCAAAATGACTGGTACTTCTGAAGAAATGGGAATAGTCGATGTAACCATCAGAAATGCTGAACTCACTGATCAAAGTGAGTTGATCTCTCAGTTAATGCAACGGATTGCAGATATGCAGGAAGAGCTTCAACAAACCAAAGATTTAGCCAAACTGGCCATTGCATCGAATGAACCACCCCTTGAAACTAGAAGACCTCCTCCTTATTTTCCATCATTAAGTTCTCCGTTACCCAACTATTTCCCAACCCATACCACAGGACCCATCACTTCCACTCCTAATCCTCATACCATTGACTTAACTGTATCCAACGCTCCTTACGCCAGCACTTCCTACCAAACACCACCACCAATACCAAATCAGAACCAAGCACCTAACACTAATCACTCCCAAAACTTTACGCCAACCTACCAAATCCCACCCCCAGTCTCTAATAATCCGTATGTTTTGCCTAGCCAGCCGACGTACCCTTCTGTAACATTCCAAACTCCATTAGCCAACGCAATCCCTGAACCATGTTCTAGCTTTCCCGCTCAACCAGAGTTGGATCACTATGAAGAGATGGAGAAGGAGTGGAGGCTGAGAGAAGAAAAACGCGAGCAAGAAATGAATGTCATGAAGGAGGCCATCTCTGAAGCAGTTAAAAGTGTTCAAACTTCAAGAAAAATCACAGGACTTGAGTATGAAGACCTATGCATGCACCCTAACTTGGAAATACCCGAAGGTTACAAAATTCCAAAATTTGAAACCTTCAATGGTATTGGCAATCCCATGGCTCACCTGCGAGCTTATTGTGACAAACTTGTAGGTATTGGAAGAAATGATGCATTAATTATGAGGTTGTTTAGTCGAAGTCTGAGTGGAGAGGCGTTAGAATGGTTCACATCTCAAGATATCCGTCAGTGGTCTACATGGGGGGCTTTGGCCAAAGATTTTCTGGAAAGATTCCAGTTTAATGTTGAAGCTGTTCCTGATAGATACTATTTGGAAAAAATCAAGCAAAAGACCACGGAGGACTATCGTGAATATGCATGTCGCTGGAGGAAAGAAGCTGCAAAGGTACAACCTGTGATGACTGAAAGCGAAATAACCTCTGCTTTTATTCGAGCTCAAGAGCCCGAGTATTATGAAAGGATGTTGCCCATGATGGGACAGAAGTTTTCGGAGTTGATCAGAATGGGAGAAGCCATAGAGGATGGTCTCAAATCTGGAAAGGTTACAAGTCTCACTGCTTTGCAGGCCGCCAACAAATCCTCGACATCTATGGCCACAGGACTTTCTAGGAAAAAGAAAGAGGATGTCTCTGTTGTATCTTTTAGCCCAAGGCCAAGACCACAAAGGTATTTTGGGTATGGTTCTGCCATTGGAAACTCCAACCGATTCTCCACCGCAAATAGTTACCAACCACCTCCACAAGATCCACTTCCAATCTACTATGCACAACAAACTACCAACCATCACCACATATCTATCAAAATCAACCACCTACTTACCAAAATACACCACCAAATAACCAAACCAATGTACCAGCCTACCAAAGTCCTGGACAAAACAACCCAAATACCAATACTTTACCCCGCCCTAACCTCGAAAGAAAACCTCCAAGAATTTTCACTCCTTTGGCAGAAACACGTACCCAACTCTTTGAGCGTTTGAGAGCGGCAGGATTGATCCAACCAGTAGACGCAAAGACAATTAATCCCACAACAAAGTTCTTTCGAGCGGATCAACGATGCGCCTACCATTCTGGAGGAGCAGGACATGATACAGAAGGGTGTATCAATTTAAAACATAAGATTCAAGATTTGATCGATAATAGAGTCATCACTCTTCAGGCCCCTGCCCCCAATGTAAATCTTAACCCATTACCGAATCATGGGGGAGCGACCATCAATATGATTGAAAGTGATGAAGATTGGCTCGCTAACGGGACTGTCGGTGAAGCAAATGTCAACTCACTCATACCAACAGTGGCCTCTTTGACCATAAAGGCCCGTCCAGAGTTTGTTGTAATAACTGCGCCTCATCAGGCATTCGCTTTGGCAAAGGAAAGAAACAACGAGCAGCCCAAAGAAAAGTTTGTTGTCCAGGCGGCTACGCTCAAGGGATGACACGTTCTGGAAGATGTTATGTTCCAGAAGAGTTAGCTCAAGAAACACGAAGGAAGGAGAACCAAAAAAGGCCGATCACAGAGGGTGAGGCTGAAGAGTTTTGGCGAAGAATGCAGCCTAAGGAGTATTCCATTGTCAAGCATTTGGAGAAAACTCCCGCTCAAATTTCTGTTTGGGCTCTATTGATGAGTTCTGAGTACCATCGAAAAGCATTGTTGAAGGTACTCGATGAAGCATATGTACCGACGGGAACAAGTGGTGAGAATCTGGCAACTATGGTTAGTCATGTCATTGGGAGTCACCAAATCTCTTTTCGAGAAGAGGAGTTACCAATCGAGGGAGTGATGCACAACCGTGCCTTGTATACCACTGTCAAATGCAGGGACAAATTTGTAGCTCGAGTGTTGATTGATAATGGTTCAGGACTCAATATTTGCCCGTTATCAACCCTTACTCAACTAAATTATGATGTTGGGAAAATCCGCCAAAGTCGCATGAATGTAAGGGCGTTTGATGGTTCACAAAGAGAGACCATGGGGGAGGTAGACTTATGTATCCAAATGGGGCCTGCAGAATTTGTCACCGAATTCCAAGTGATGGGTATATCCACAAGCTACAATATGTTGCTAGGAAGGCCATGGATCCATGCGGTTGGGGCAATACCATCCACATTGCATCAACTTTTAAAATTCATCTGGGAGGACCATGAAATTGTCATTCATGGTGAAGGGAGTAATCGTAGTTACCCTGGCTTCTCTGTTCCAGTTATTGACGATTCATCTCAAGGTACTGACTTTCACATGGTGGAGATAATGAATGCTTCTTTTGAAGACATAACACCGCAAATATCAATGCCGCCGGTGTATAAAATGCTTGCCACAACCATGCTAAGAAGTGGTTTTGAGCCTGGACGTGGGTTAGGCAAGAATTTGGATGGCATATCCGAACCTCTTCCTATCCCACTTCAAAATTTCCGCTTTGGCGTTGGTTATACCCCAACAAAGGAGGAGTTATTGAAGCAGAAGCAAGGAAGAAGCATGACCCTGATCTATCAAAGCCTATTCCAAAATTGTACCAGTCATTTACTGCTAAAGCCTTAGAGCCTGAGATTGATGGTCTGGTGGAAGGGATGGGAAGATTGTTTGATGAAGAAGATTGTGCTGTGATCTTGGAAGAATGCACCGCGACACCCCACCATCCGAGATGCCAAACCTGAAGAGACGCTACAGAATTGGGTGGCCACTCCACTTATGATTCATCGAATTGCTTGGTAGACAAAGACAAGATTTGAAGTTTTACTTTTGAAAATCGGTGTAGTTCGGACGAGGCCCGAAACAACCCTTTATGTCACTTTATTTATCGTAATGTTTTAAAAAGGAAATGGCTCACGTTGACATGAGTCATGACCAAAGTTTGTACGCCTTTTTTCCAATGAAAGCCTCGTTTATTTTAAATTAATTATCTTGCCTTTGCAAATTACTCTCTAATATATACATTCAAACTCTTTCTATCTAACATGGTTGATTTATTTTTCTTTCAGTAAAAATGAATCTAAACTTGCCAATGTCATGACATGTCACGAACACGGTGAACCAAGTAAGGTAAATGAAGATGAATGGGAAGAATATGATGAGGAAACTATGATGCCTGAACACCTTACCGAGACTTAAGAAACCTTGAAGATGATAAAAAGCCCAACCTGGAAGAGACAGAGATAGTCAACTTAGGAGATGACGAGTCGGTTAGAGAAACCCGAGTCAGTAGCCATTTGACAGCAATAGAAAAGGAAAAATTGGTCGAGCTGCTCAAACAATACATC